>RYFJ01000359.1:0-316481 GCA_003991445.1 Oryza meyeriana var. granulata
CCCAATGCTATACCACGGTAAACACTACCCACCCCCAACTCCCGGTGATCAAAAATTGGACCTGCCCCCTCTCCTGGCAGTCCCCAAACCATTAGTGATTTTGTCTCCACCACTTGCCTAAGATGTAGGCATTGAGATCAATTCCATATATACCAACAGGCCATTTTTAACCATAAACAATCCATCGAATTAGTGTGCGCCAACAATACAGATTAATGTCTTCACGCATCAGAACTTAAGTGCTCATCTGTTTTAACCACAAGTAATTGGCTGAACATTAGGTTTCAGAGTCAACACTATGAAATAGAAGATATTATATTTTGCCTGCTGATTTGGTCTAGAAAAGTGAGCCGTTCAAGGCCAAATCTATTAGACCAACCTAGCTTAGTTAGGCCTAAACACCGCTAACATTTTTTTTATTTACCCATTCGAAATAAATTTTTTTATTTAATTTGATAAAGATTATTTTCAGTCATTAGTTCTAAATTTCATGAGTTTGCCTTTATAAGCCTTGACCCTAGCCAAAAACAAGAATCAGGATAAGATGGGCCAACCAGGTCTCTCTTCTTGATATACAATATTCATGAAAAAAAATTCATGCACTAAATAGGCCAAGCCGTGCAATTTTCACGAGAATGCCTAATGGGCACTAATTAATAGTCTATACTCCATATGTCACCATATGTAGTCCTCTTCATTGATGGACCAAAGAATAAGCCCTATCATTTAATCCTGAAAAGGTAAGATATATAAACACTAATCTCTAACTACAATCCATCTATAAAAAATGTATAAGACATACGAGGAAGTAAACACAAAATCTGATTAGTTCCTCTCTTAACCATCTATGCAAACACCATATGTCTCACCGTAGTTTATAGGATTCTAGTTTATGATTGCAACAATAACAAAAATATACACTAGCATATGAATTTTACTAATCTTTGTTGAAGCCATGGATCTATTAACTCCATTATGATATAAGTAAACAATAAGCTCCCAGATAAAGGATAAGCACTCTACTTCCTAAGATATTTGCATCCATATTGCTATAGTCACTTGATGTCTACATATATCGGCTACGATCTGTTATAACAAAATTAACCTCTGTCAGTATAAGCAAGAGATTAAATATTAGATCTTTATACCACCTAATCTAGACAACATGAAAAAACTTGAAAAGGCACATAAAAAGTAGTTGAAGAAGAAGATAAACAAAAGGATCCGAAGTACACACCTTTGTGTTCTTATAACTTTTCCTCCAGTGATGATCTCTAGAGATTGAACTTCCTACCGTGAAACCCCTACCATACAAATAATCACCTCAAATAAGACCGATTGAACAAAAAGCATCAGATCCAAAGAGAGAGAATTCAAGAAATTCAAACAAAGCATAAAAAGGTGGCAACAAGACATTAGAAATGAACAACTCTTACTTATTGATGTCACCATGGCCAAGCTCACTCCAACATTTACCACCAACAAGGAAGGAGATAAGGGGAACGGAACTCTAGAGGTAAATGAGTCTTTTTTTTTGGCGGTTGCCGTAAATTCATAGCTATTCCCTTTTCTTTTATGCTCTTAGGGATGTATATATATAGCTAGGGTTAACAACGGGAGGGTCGGGCTAGGTTGGACAGAATAGGGGCCGGCGTGTGGTAGCAGGAGAGAGAGGTCGTTGGGTGCTGAGAGAAGGAAGATGGCGAAGGGCACTGGGGCTGGTGGGAGAGAGGTGATGGCAGCAAGCCGGCTGGAGACGCAAGTCGCGCGAGCGCTTTACAGGACTGGCGCTGGGAGGATGGCCCGGGAGGGGTTTGATCTAGGTTACATCCCCTTCTTTTTATACCTAGAGCTTTGGCCAATGGAATGGGCTTTCTATGTTAATTTCATAGGCAATTGTTGATGGGCTTTATATTCCACGGCCTGCAGGTAACCAGTAACTGTTACCCTCCTCTAGCCCCGCTTTTGATTTGGCCCGTCCTAATGGACTTGTAGGTTTGAAATTGCACCTGCCCCTGGCCCCGTAGGGTGGGTCCCCAGACCAAACGGGGATTTTGCCACCCCTATATATAGCCAACTGTAGATGCAAATAGTGATGGGCTTAGTGTAGAGGCTCATTGGGCTTACAAATTAGAACTATACGGTGTCGAGATTTTTGATCTCTAGAGGGAGTTGATTCCTACCGTGAAACCCCTAGTCATACCAATAATCACCTCAAATAATACCAGATTGAACAAAAACATCAAACCCAAAGAGAGTGAATTCAAGAAATTGTAGAACAAGCGAAAAACAGAGGTAGAAAGGTGTTAGAGATGAACTCTTACTTATTGATGTGCCATGGCCCAAGCTCACTGCTGATCGCCCCTACCAGGAAGGTCATAAGAGGAACAGAACCCTAGAGGCAAATGAGTCTTTTTTTTTTGTGGCTGCGCAACTTCCTAGCTACCCCTTTTCTGGTCTGCTCTTAGGGATGTACATATATAGCCACACTAGATGCAAATAGTGATGGGCTGAGTTTAGAGAAACATTGGGCAAAAAAATTAGTACCATGCATTGTCGACATTTTTGATGTTTTGTATTATTGTGTGGACTATGATTTAAGAAAAAAAATACTCTCTAACATTGGCACTCTCTTTACCTTAGCAACAACAAACAATAATAAAGAAAAATCAATTACCAAATAAAATATATTTTTCTTGCAATTGTTTTCTCATGTTATTGTTAATAGTTGCTCTCTTGTTTGGGTATACTCATTTTGCATATGCTATTGTAAATATTTATTTGTTGCAAAAAGGATTTTTATTTGTCGCACAAGAAACAATATTTTTGTGGCAACAAGAATTTTTCACTTGTTGCACAAGGGCTAGTTTTTTCCTTTTCTTTGGGTAAAGTAATTTAGATGTTGCACTATTCCATGGTTTTTCTTGGAGGTGCTTGCTGTATGTTGCTCCACTTTGAAGGGGATCGTCTCTTGGGGTGTGTGAAAAAGTGTGTTTAACATCTGCTAAGGTGAAGTAGGTTTGAAAATGTGACTATAACTGCTTGGTTAGAGTGGTTATTTGCCTGTATCACCTAGATGGTTTTGTATTTAGAAATTAGAAACCGCTCGATATATAAACCGGTTAAGTTCTAAAAAATTTAAAAAATACTCACTCCGTTTTTTAATATTTGACGCCATTGACTTTCAGGACCACGTTTAACCATTCATCTTATTTTAAAAAATTATGTAATTATTAATTATTTCATTGTGGTTTGTTTTATCATTAGAAGTATTTTAAATATGACTTATATTTTTTATATTTACATAAAATTTTTGAATAAAACGAATGGTTAAATGTAATTCTAAAAGTTAATGACGTTAGATATTAAAAAACAGAGGGGTATATCTGTATAATACCTTCTTTCATCGGTAATCTAACGATAACCGTGGTTAATCGGTTATTGGTCGCATTCGTAAACCCTACCTGTGAATTATATGTTGGTTTAACTCAGTCAAAAACCCTTCAACAACCCGAGTCTCTTTCCCTCCTCTCGCCATTGGGATATTTAACTGTTTACCACTCCCACACGTGGCCATTTTTCAAGTGTACTTTCTGCATTTGGTCTTAAAAATTTGCCATCGAGGAGAAAAGGTTTGTTAATTTCTTTTTACCACTTTCACCCATATGAAAGGACACATAGACGTGCCAGCGTGAACAAGGGACAGGAAATGTTAACATGTGCCGCTAGTAGGAGATCGAGTGGATCCAGCAACTGGCATGCTGCCATTGATCGCAGCTGGCAAATTGATAACATATCCATCCTAAAATATAATAATTTTTAGCTATATATGTACTCAACAAGACGACGCCTTCAACACATTGTCAGTGTACTGGTCAGTGTCGGTTTCTTGCAGCGTGAGGAGGGCATCGATGATGCCCTTCTTCTCCTTGTCTTGGCGGCGGCATTGCTTCTTCGCCGGTGGTCGTCGACGAGGCCCGCAACGAATGCGTCGTGCCTCGCTTGCAGCCTTTGTAAGGTGGCCTTGACTCCGCGGAGACGGTCAACGACTGACTGGAGCACCCGGAGGAAGTCCCCGAGGCTTGGGTCGCCGCTGCCCAAGAATGTCTCCTCGATGATTTCCTGGAACCTGCACGCGTTGGCAGCACGCGGTCACCGTGTTCAACATCACGTACGTTGAGCTCCAGCTCGAATAGCCTTCGCCGGAGTGTCACCTTGTCGCCACCGAGGGTGTCATGGAGAATGCCCTCAATGAGGGACACGACCTCGGCGGCGACGTCATGTCTGCATTGAGCCTGACACCGAGCCGCGCTCCCCGCATGCGCATCATCGCCAAGCCTCCACCGGATCAGATGATCCGGCCATCTCCTCCGTAGCCGGCACCCTTCCGCACAGAGAAGGATGCGACGGCACGCTCCTGGTAGAGAAGGAGCTCATGCGACGAGACCCAGCCCCCTACCAGCGTTGCCCTCCTCGTCGCCGTCGAGGTAACCGGCGGAGGCGGCGTCCGATGGCCACCATGCCACGCTCGTGCTCCCCTTGCGTTTGATCTCAGTGCCCCTACAGTAACACAAAAGTTGGTTGTGGGGGAGGTGGAAGACATACATCGAAGAGAATATGTACTTTGCTCGAGCTCCATGTAGTGATTTGTTGCAAATCTGGAGGTCATCGGCCACCAATCTGGACGATTACGTGGATCAGACGGATGAAGATGTTCTGCAATTTGAGTTAGACAAGGATGAGGATGATATGGAACAGGGATCTGACCATGAGTATTGGAGGGGCTGGAGATGGATTGAAGTCTGAGTCGTATTTAAAGTGGATTTTTCTGCAAAAAAAAAGCTTGTGATATAAGTAGTTTCAGGTAACAGTGTGTTGTTTATTGGGCATAATCAATCGCTTTGTCTAAATGCTGATGCATATCCACAGTTGAAGTCAAATCATGTCTACTTTACTGATGATGATCGCTTATACCTGTTCCAAATCATCCTAATGCTTCAACTGTGATTCCCTGTGATTTGACTTCATCATCAGCATCTGTCAAAGTTAGACAAGTATCTATTTGGATGGAAGAAGAACCGCCGGGATACTGGAGTCCTAGACTTGGAAAATGGTAGCATCGAGCAGATTGTATCCCCGGAGCTTTGGTCCAACTGGCCAGCCCCTCTGTGGGTTATACCAAACCCCAGGAAGATGATTTCGGCATCACAATTAGGGACAAGATTTTTTCCTTCATCCAACCTCTTTTCTGTGGCTCTGATTGTTTGTTTGTTACCAGAAAGATATCTAGTAATGTAAAATGATAGGATATGTGGGAAAAAAAGATATTCATGTATGTCGTGTGTACTACTAATGACAACATTCTCGTTTGTATCTCATGTGCAAAGGCATCTTCTAATAATTATTTCTCTTATAACAGAGAACACTGTGGCAGTTCCATAGGAATTGTATTTTTCTTTTCTGGACGATGTTTTCTTTTACTGAGCTGATTGGTTTAACAGCTATGATGCCATATTTTGTACATGATGTTCTGGATACTTGGTCTTTGTGCAAATACATTCCTCAGATGGCAATTATTTTGTGGCCTCAAACGGTGTCACTTATCTCCACATATGCATTTTAAACAAATTTTGTTATTGCTGCCCATTGACAACTAATATAGAAATAACCAAGTTGAAGTATGTTCATAGTAATATACAAATAAGCATGCCACATTTGGTGAATAATATTTCAGATTATGACTTCTCCAAATATAAAGTGCTTAGGCCGGTATGTTTCATCACATCCAAACATAATATAGCTTCTTAACATTATATAATTTCCATCATTTTATAGCAGTAGCTGTGCAAAAAAAATGTATAGCAACAGTTGTGTTGATACAATAACATTGGGATTGTTTAAATCAAATGGCCTAGTGAGTTCTGGGTGAACAGTATATTGACAGGTGCTTCGGATGAAGAAGTTTCACGTTGAACTAGCACCATCAAGTCTTTGTTCACCAGCATAATATACAACAGTAAGTGTAAAATGCAATTTTATCGGTTTTAGTTTGTAGGAGTATCAACAATTCCTTCCAGCATGTCGTGTGGTTTATAGAAAGGGGAAACAAAGGTCTAACTGTAATGTTACAAGAAGCTCAGAACTAATATGGATCAGCCAGCCTTCTGATTTTGATCATTACAGAAAAAGATGTACAGTTCAAACTTATCACAGCTATTAAAATCTGGACAGTCCAAACTTCTCACATCACAACTATTAAGTACCTAACCTTGGTGTTTGTACTACATCACACTAGAGTGTCAAGCTTTGCAAGGGGTAAGAGATTTCATCAGTATCCATGCAAGTTCTTCCACCACCTTAAATATCGACAATAACAGTTGTTAAACAATTAGTTCAAATTCATACACAGTGTTTTTAACCTAAATCAGTACAGGGAGTATATTAATAAAAAAGCTCCCTGCTAATGAATTAAAGAATAGCACATAAACACACCATATAGTACGTACTCCATAAGCGCTAGAGTCACGACAACCTCGGCTACTCGGCCCACCAACCGTGGGCCTGCTATACCACATGTTCAGCCGGAACCACAACTTTAAGTGTTAGCCCTACACGATCCAAAAGACTAATGGATGAGAACTGCACCCACTTTATAAGTTGTGCTCCCCTATCATCAATTACCGATGTGGGACTAAATCTAACAATCTCCCCCATCGCACATTAGATTCAACAATCTCCCTCATCACATCAACATATGTGGCCCCAAAGACTTGTTTCGGGCCTAGCCCAACAATCTCTTCTATTGCATTAGAGCAATTTCGTACCTCAGTTTTCTTCATCGTATTTGGTCTCCATAACTCAAGAAAACAGAACATTGAAACTATTGTATTTTTGATACACTCAGATGAGTGTCTCAAATAAAGTGCATGTTGCTCTTCTTCTGGATCACCTTCCTCCTTTTCATCGAATAATCCACCAATGAAGGGTATATCTCTTCCTCTACAACTAACTGTGAAGCAGAACATATGAATGGATTGGAGGATCTACAACTAATGAATTTAAGAGTTTTACTGACAAGAGCAATGTGATTGAGGATAAGATTCACCTGTGCAGACTTTCCTTGCTTTTGTGTTGCAGGGAGAGGGTATTGAGTGAGAGAAACTGGTGCTACAAGTTTTCTGAAGCGTCGAGTAGAATGTACAAGCTTAGGTGTGGGCTCATGCACCTGTGGCTGTGCTGACTTGTAAGGCGACCGGCGCCCGTTTCTTTTGTAAGTAACCGAAGAAGAAGAAGAAGAAGAAGAAGAAGAAGAAGAAACCATTTCTAGTATAAGCATGGAAAGATTGATGCATGTCAGATTAAGTTCTGATTTCTGAACAGTGAACACTCAAGCAAAGCATTTCCCATGAAGCACTGAAATATCGATCAATGTCGAACAAATTTTCTCATTTCTGAACATTCAAGTAGAGCATTTTTGTTTAAGCATGCAAATATTGATCCATGTCAGAGCATTTTCTGATTTTTGAACATTCAAGCAGAGTATGTCTATTTAAGCATGGAAAGATTGATCCATGTCACAATTTTCTGGTTTCTGAACATCCAAGCAAACAGAGCATTTCTAATTAAGCATGGAAAGATCGATCCATGTCAGACAATTTTCTGGTTTCTGAACATTCAAGCAAGCAGAGCATTTCTCATTAAGCAGAGACAAGTTTCTGAACATAAGTAGAGATGAGAAGCCGACATACATGCGCCTGCGAGGAGGAGACCATGGACGTGGCGGCGAGGTCGTCTTGGAAGAACATATTGTGCGCCAGCCAGCAACAGGAGGCCGGAGGCGCGTCGCCATCGGCGAGGTCGTCTTGAAGGAGCGGATTCTTCTGCTTCGCGCGGTAAGAGGAGGTCGGGGATGTTAGGACAATAAACCTGACCGAGATGTGTTCTGGTCAGTATATGTGTGTCGCGTGGTGTCGAGCTGTGTGGTGGAGAATGCGGTGCGTTCGCGTCGGTGAGTCCGAGTCGATTCAGTTTGTCTTGTGCGTGAGAATAGGTGGGGCGCGGTCATGCATGGTACCGGATTGGCACTGGAGGAGGCCGAGTCGTCCGGAAACGAGCGTGTGGTGCTCGAGACGTTGAAGACTGAATCGTGCAGATCGTGGCGAGCTAGCCGGGCAGGGAGTCCGTGGCTCCGAGGTATGGAGTCCAGTAAGTAGTTAGCTACATGCATGCATATTAGTTGGGCACGTTCGGCATGGCTCGTGGTCAGTAACCATGCAAGAGTTAGTGGCTCATGCAGGTAGATCGTGCGTGCGTGTGCATGAAGGTCGCAGGAGGCTGTTGGTCAGTACCTGCACCTATAAATTGTGTTGTAATCGAGCGAGTTAGCAGTGGGTTGTAAGTGCAATAGAAAGCCGCGGTGTTCGTCGCCATTGTCGCCTGCTCGAGCTCGTGTGTTGTGTTCCAATGAACTGAGAGAGAGAGTGTGTGTGCATTTGCCCCTGGCCGGAGGTTCCCGCTGACCCCGGGCAAGTTCCCGAGAGAGGGCCCGGACACGGTCCCGGGGGCGGGTGAGTTCCCGGGCGAGGGCCTAGGTACGGGCGCAGGCCGGGCGAGGTCCCGGGCGTAGCGCGGGCGAGGTCCCGGACGCGGGGCGCGGGCGTGGGAGCAGGTCCCGGGAGCGGGGCGCGGACTAGGGTGAGGTCCCGGGCGTGGCCTTCGGTGCGTCGCCAACAAGTGGTATTAGAGCCAAGCTATGGCCGGAGACCAGACACCAGTGGGAACGCCAATGAGTGGCGTGAGCAGCAGCAGTGACGGTGGCACTATAATGGCTGCACCACGGTTGAGGGTGGTCACGATGCACTACCCCATGCTCAATGACACCAACTATGGTGTGTGGGCTGTGAAGATGAAGATCATCCTGCGTCATCTCGGCGTGTGGGCGGCAGTCATGGGTGAAGCGGTGGCAGGAGAAGAGAAGAACAATGAAGCTTTGGTCGCCATCTCTCAGGTTGTGCCGGATGCCATAATGATGGCTATCGCGGACAAAGAGTCGGCCAAGGAAGCTTGGGAGACCATAAAGGAGATGAACGTCAGCGAGGATCGAGTCAAGAAGGCGCGGCTACAAGCATTGAAGAGACAGTTTGATCGCTTGTACATGGGGGATTCCGAAACTATCGCGGAATTCACACCGAAGCTCACCACACTAGTGGGGGAGATGCGTTCTCTCGGAGCCAAAATAAAGGACAGTGTTGTGGTAGAGAAGCTATTCGGTGCTATCCCCGACAAGTTCCTCCAGATCATCGGTACCATCGAGCAATTTGGCGACATGTCAAAAATGTCCGTGACGGAGGCTATCGGGCGTTTGAGGACGTTTGAAGAGTCTTCAAAGGGGCGGCGCCGTAGCAACGATGGTGAGCATTTGTTGCTCACACGTGCACAGTGGGAGAGTCTCTCACTCAAAGAAAAGAAGAACCGTGGTGGTGGCCACGGCAAGGCTGGTGATGGCCGCAGTGGCAGTCGTAGCCACGACGACGACGATGACAGCACAAGCAGCGACTCCGACAACAGCGAGCGTAAGTCGAATGGAAAAAAAGGCAAGTGCTACAATTGCGGAGTTCGTGGGCACTTTGCTCGCGAATGTCGCAAGCCGAAGAAGGAGAGGGCCCTCATCGCGGACGCCTGCGAGGAGCCATGCATGCTGTGAGTCGGCGCGCATGGTGATGTCAGGTTTAGGGGGGTGATTGTTAGGAAAATAAACCTGACCGAGATGTGTTCTGGTCAGTATGTGTGTGTCGCGTGGTGTCGAGCTGTGTGGTGGAGAATGCGGTGCGTTCACGTCGGTGAGTCCGAGTCGATTCAATTTGTCTTGTGCGTGAGAATAAGTGGGGCGCGGTCATGCATGGTACCGGATTGGCACTGGAGGAGGCCGAGTCGTCCGGAAACGAGCGTGTGGTGCTCGAGACGTTGAAGACTGAATCGTGCAGATCGTAGCGAGCTAGCCGGGCAGGAAGTGCGTGGCTCCGAGGTATGGAGTCCGGTAAGTAGTTAGCTACATGCATGCATGTTAGTTAGGCACATTCGGCATGGCTCGTGGTTAGTAACCATGCAAGAGTTAGTGGCTCATGCAGGTAGATCGTGCGTACGTGCGCGCGAAGGTCGTAGGAGGCTATTGGTCAGTACCTGCGCCTATAAATTGTGTTGTAATCGAGCGAGTTAGCAGTGGGTTGTAAGTACAATAGAAAGCTGCGGTGTTCGTCGCCATTGTCGCCTGGTCAAGCTCGTGTGTTGTGTTCCAGTGAACTGAGAGAGAGTGTGTGTGCATTTGCCCGCGGCCGGAGGTTCCCGCTAACCCTGGGCAAGTTCCCGGGAGAGGGCCCGGACACGGTCCCGGGCGCGGGTGAGTTCCTGGGCGAGGGCCCGGGCACAGGCGCAGGCCGGGCGAGGTCCCGGGCGTAGCGCGGGCGAGGTCCCGGACGCGGGAGCGGAGCGCGGACTCGGGTGAGGTCCCGGGCGTGGCCTTCGGTGCGTCGCCAACAGGGGATGCGTCGGCGACGGGCCTATCTTCTCGGCGCTCCCTCCCGGCCTCGCTCGGTTGATTCATGGAGTCGAAGGCCGGAGTGGGTGCGCCCTGCTGCCGAGAGTGCTGTGCGTCTTCCTCGAGACGCTTCTTGTTCTTGGAGTTTCTCGCCATGTCCGACGACGGCCAAGACGACGGGTTCTTGGTGATGCGCGGCGAGCCGAGCAGAGGAGCGAAGCTAGACGAACGGCCGGTCGGCGGGCGAGAGTAGTAGCCGGCGGCAGCGCCCGACGACTCCAGCGAGCTCCTCCCGTCTCCCGATCGTCCGGTGAGAGGACGCTGGGGTGTGCCTCGGAAGTCGTGGCCGATGTGACCGGGAAGGAGAGCAGAGGGAGAGTCGAAGTAGCCGAAGAGATATATAGTACCCGAGTCGACGTGGACCGTCAGATCATGTCTTTTTTTTTTTGTTTTTTTTAAGAACAGGCTTAGGGCTTGTTGGCTCCTTCCGATCTAAAATAAAATATAAAAACCTAGAACCGGATGGAACATATCCTAGTACAACAAATCTGGACAGTCTAGATTCGTTGTACTAGGATATGTCTCATCCGGTCTTAGGTTTTTATATTTTGGGACGGAAGGAGTAATATATAGTTGCATGAGATGAAGAATGCTCTAGATCTTTTTATCAGGTTACATCCCATTGCCGTTCAGTTCACAAGAACATTCAGAGTTCCAGACTAGCTTACTAATGCACTAATACATTCTGAAGAAGGATTCAGAGTGTCTGAATAATTCACTTCAAGTTATCAGTCCAATGCAGCATTGCTACTTGTCTGCTGTTTCTTGAACATTTTCCTGATTATTCAGGATGAAATGTAAGAGTTCTGATGAGTCCTTGGCTGCCACTGTACCGAGCCAGGACAAGACAATTGAGGTAAAAATTCTGAAAATATATGGGATGTATCCTGCTTGCTGACTCTGTACAACTTTATCTGTGCAGCTACACAAAATGTAGAGGAAGTGGCGAATCTACTGCTATGATTCATGTAGAACATTTTACGGTGCTTGTTGGTTGATGTGTGCCCAATGACTGTTAGCTGTTCTTCCATGCATTTTGTCAAGTTGCAGGCGAAGTATTGTGTCAGAACTAACCTGTCTTACAAATGTCATATAGTACCAAAATTTTTTGTGATATATGTTTCGGGAAAAAAAATACGGCGTCAGAATTGTTAGCGAGAAGATTCAGTGCACGTTCGCACGTCCTAAGGCTCTCCTTGAATGTAGCTAGCTTCGTTAGTTATCTGACCGTGATGTACTTGTATAAAGGCGTAAGCCTCTGATCAATACGATTGAGTTGTCCTCATTCTTTTGCTCACAACTTACATGGTATCAGACGTTCCTCGATCCTCCAATTCCGCTGCCTAACCTCCACTCGATCTCCCGGCGCCGCCATGAGCTCCTCTTCCTCTTTCTCCTCGGGCTCCGACGACAACTCCGACACCGAGTCGCTGCTCCCCCACACGCTCCGCGTCCAGACCGAGCCCGCTGCCCCGTCGGTCGTCCACGGCATCAACATCCTGAACCGCGTGCCGATCGTCCTGGATTTCAATGACGCGAACTACGTCGCCTGGGCTCGCTCCTTCTCCGCCATCTTCGGTCAGTACGGACTCTGTGATCACGTCGACGGCACTGCGGCTAAGGACGACACCGACTGGGTGCAGAACGACTGCGCCATCGTCTCCTGGTTCTACAACCGTATCTCCCCCGAGCTCCTCTCCATGGTCTCGGAGGACACCGACACCGCGTACTCCCTCTGGCGCGGCGTCCGTAACCTCTTCCGTGACAACAAGGATACTCGCGCCATCTACCTCGGTGCAGAGTTCCGCAATTTCTACCAAGGTGACCTCCCCGTCCTCGAGTACTGCTCCCGCATGAAGGTCATGGCAGATCGCCTCGCCGGCCTTGGCGCTCCGGTGAACGACAAGGACCTCATCTACAACATCGTCCGCGGCCTCAACCCTCGTCTCCATCATGCGATCCCGCACATCACCCTTCGCCGTCGATTGCCGTCGTTTCTCAAGACTCGATCCATGCTGCAGCTCGAAGAACAGCGGATCGTTGAATCCGAGAAGATGCAGGCTGCGGCGGCCCTCGTCGCCCAGGCCGTGGCCACCGGCTCCCCGTCGTCGGCCCCTTCCTCCGCGACGCCATCGGCTGCACACCTCCAGTCCGCGTCCGCGCTCGTCACCCACTCCGTTCCCGGCGCGCCTACCTCCCAGGGCGCCCACGGGAAAATCCCGGCCACGACGTCCACTCCTCCAGCACCCAACAACAGCGGTCGCCCCTCCACTTCCTCCTCTTCCAACAAGAAGAAGAAGAAGAAGGGCGTGCCATCCAACCAGGCGCCTCAACCAGGCTTCTGGCCAACAATGAACCCATGGACGGGCATGGTTCAGGCGTGGCCATTCCAGGTGCCACCACGCGCTCCGACGGCGGGCGTCCTTGGCGCCAGGCCCTCAGCCCCGGCACCTCAGGCTCACGTCGCCGGCGCCTCCTCTCAGCTGGATCCCCAACTGCTCGCCACCCTCAACAACATCTCGCTGCACCAGCCCCAGTCTACCGGCGAGTGGTTTTTCGACACCGGCGCCTCGTCCCACATGTCCCACGGCTCCGGTAACATCTCCTCTCTCTCCCCCAATTCCTCTTCAACCAGAATCATTGTCGGTAATGGTACCTCTCTCCCCATTACACACACTGGTTCATCCTCCATTCCAACCTCCTCCAATCCTCTCACCCTGAACAATGTTCTTGTCTCTCCATCTTTAATCAAAAACCTTGTTTCAGTTCGCGCTCTTACACGTGAAAACCCTATCACTGTTGAATTTGACGATTGTGGTTTCTCAATCAAGGATCGGCACACCCGGGAGGTGATTCTCCGCAGTGACAGCAAGGGCGACCTCTATCCACTGCAACCAGTGGCCACCGCAACCCCACACTACTTCACCGCCATCTCCGCAGACCTATGGCACCAGCGGCTTGGACACCCCGGGCACGAGTCTTTCCGTCGTCTTCTTCGCTCCTTTGCATTCACTTGTCATAAGGAACCCTCACATACTTGTCATGCTTGCCGCATAGGCAAACATATCCGTCTTCCGGTTGTTTCATCTCAACATAAAACCACTGTTCCTTTTGAATTGGTTCACTGTGACGTTTGGACATCACCTATTGTGAGCTTTACAGGCTTTCAGTATTATCTTGTGCTCCTAGACGATTTCACGCATTTTGTCTGGACATTCCCTCTCCGTCAAAAATCTTATGTTGCCAAACATATCATGTCTTTCCACGCTTACGCTTAAACGCAATTCGCCAGTTCAGTTCATGCGTTCCAAACCGACAATGGACGCGAGTTTGACAACTCTGTCCTCCGTACGTTTTACTCTGAACATGGCATCCTGCTCCGGCTTTCTTGCCCTTACACCTCTCAACAGAATGGGAAGGCTGAACGCGTCCTGCGCACCTTGAACGAAGGTGTTCGTGCACTCCTTCTTCATGCCGCCCTTCCACCGATCTTCTGGGTAGAAGCTTTGCAAACCTCGACTTACCTTCTGAATCGCAAACCTTGCAAACCCCGCACTCTGTCCACCCCCTACTCTCTCCTCCACCACACCGATCCAGACTACAAATCCCTGTGAGTTTTTGGATGCCTATGCTACCCCAACACCGAATCCACCAGCCCTCACAAACTTTCACCCCGTTCTGTGGCTTGTGTGTTCATTGGATACTCGCAGGATCATCGTGGCTATCGGTGCTACAGCTTGTCGACGCGGAAAGTGATCACCTCGCGCCACGTCTACTTCGACGAAGCTGTCTTCCCCTATCGATCGGGGCCAGGCAACACCTCCCCAACTACCTACGCCTATGATCCGTGGCGTCCGGATCTCAGCGACAACGATGCGTCACTACCGGCGCCCCCTCCCCTATCGCCCCCGCGATCGCCGAGCACGCCCCCCGCGCCGCACGACCACGGTGGCCCCAGCTCTCCCCCCGCCTCGCCACGATCACCGTCGCCCAGGACCCCGTCATCGACCGCGGCTTCCCCTTCATCACCAGCCCCGGTCACCACTCCAGCGCCCCACCCCATGGTCACCAGGGCACGGGTGGGGACATTCAAGCCCAACCCCCGCTATGCCGGGACAGCAACAACGGCGGCCATCTCGCCCATCCCGCGCACGGTGAATCAGGCCCTCAAAGATCCCAACTGGCGCAACGCGATGCAGTCGGAATTCGATGCCTTGATCGCCAACAACACGTGGGAGCTCGTTCCTCGTCCCCACGACGCCCACGTAGTCAGCGGCAAGTGGATCTTCCGTCACAAATTCAAAGAAGATGGGAGCTTCGATCGGTACAAGGCCCGTTGGGTAGTCCGCGGCTTGACACAGCGAGCGGGTGTCGACTACGGCGAGACGTACTGCCCGGTCGTCAAACCGGCGACAGTGAGCACGGTGCTCACTCTCGCCGCTCAGCAACACTGGCCGGTCCACCAACTTGACGTCAACAACGCCTTCCTTCACGGCGTGCTTGACGAACAGGTCTACGCTCGACAACCTGCAGGCTTCACCGACGACCCCAACCTGGTGTGCCGCCTCTCCAAGAGCCTCTACGGCTTGAAGCAGGCGCCCAGGGCATGGTACATGCGCCTGGCGACATTCCTCGGCTCGATGGGCTTTCAGCCTACACGCTCCGACAGCTCCCTTTTCGTTCTGCGGCAGGGCCAGGAGTCCGTGTATCTACTACTCTACGTGGACGACATCGTGTTGACAGCCTCCTCCAGTGCCCTCCTGCGCTGGGTCGTGCACACCATCAACGCCGAGTTCACGCTCAAAGACATGGGGCCAGTCCACTACTTCCTTGGCATTCAAGTTCAGCGCACCGACGACGGATTTTTCCTCCAACAGCAACAGTACGCCCTCGACTTGTTGGACCGCGTCGGCATGACCGACTGCCGCCCCTGCGACACACCCGTCGACACCGCCGGCAAGCTCTCAAGTGATGCTAGCTCTCCTCTGTCCACCTCGGACGCCTCGGACTACCGGAGCCTCGTCGGCGCTCTTCAATACCTGACGATGACTCGCCCCGACTTGCAGTACGCCGTCCAGCAAGCATGTCTTCACATGCACGCACCCACAACGGCGCATCAAGGCCTCGTCAAGCGAATTCTCCGCTATGTCCGCGGCACCTCAGCACTCGGCCTTCATCTCCAGCGCTGCAACAACTCCGACCTCGTCGCCTATTCCGATGCAGACTGGGCTGGATGCCCCGACACCCGGCGCTCAACTTCAGGCTTCTGCGTGTTCATGGGGGACTCCCTCCTCTCGTGGTCATCGAAACGACAGACTACTGTCTCCCGTTCAAGCGCAGAAGCTGAATACCGCGGCGTTGCCAACGCTGTGGCTGAGTGCACCTGGCTCCGGCAGCTCCTGAGCGAGCTTGACTGCCCACTGTCCAAGGCCACGATCGTCTTCTGTGACAATGTCTCCGCCTACTACATGAGCTCCAATCCAGTGCACCACAAACGCACAAAACACATTGAGCTCGATGTGCACTTTGTACGAGAAAAAGTCGCTGTTGGACAATGCCAAGTTCTTCAAGTACCCACGACACAGCAGCTCGCCGACATCATGACCAAAGGACTACCGACGGCAAGCTTCAAGGATTTCAGAGACAGTCTGTGCGTCGCCGGCAACGATGCTCACACTGCGGGGGGGTGTTAGCGAGAAGATTCAGTGCACGTTCAGTGCACGTTCGCACGTCCTAAGGCTCTCCTTGAATGTAGCTAGCTTCGTCAGTTATCTGACCGTGATGTACTTGTATAAAGGCGTAAGCCTCTGATCAATACGATTGAGTTGTCCTCATTCTTTTGCTCACAACTTACAAGAATCATCACTCATGCTTCAACATCTATCCCAATCTCAAATCAATTCTAATCAAATTCAATTCAAATATCTCAAATCAAATCTTGATCTTCTTTTTCTAATCCTATGATTAATATTAATACATATATCATTTTATCTCCATCCTTCACCTCTTTATTCAAAATCAACCCAGATATTTAATTTCTTTGCTTGTTAATCCAATATCTAAAAAAAACTTCTTAATATGAAATTATCCAACATGATAAACTCCCTGTTCTTTTTCTTGGGCCTAATCTTTCTTTCCCTTTTCAAGCCGAGCAGCCCATCTTACCTTTCCTTATCTTTGCAGCCCAGCCGTACTTCTCTTTTCTTTTAGGCCGAATTATTTCACGAATGAAATTCGGCCCAAAAGAAAAAAATGTGAAACTTGAGCTGGAAATTGAACTGTAAATTTGATAATATGGTCTCCCTTTGGGAGTTGATCTGAGAGTATAATTTAGGATCACAATTCACAACTTAATTTTTGGTTTGATATGCATTTAGATTTGGTTAGAGGATTAGAATGAACATTCAAGATTTCATTTGAGGAATTTGGATCGCACTTAATTGGGATCGATCGAGATAGTTCACCAAATGAACTCAGATTTTAAAAAAAAGTGAATTGCATATCTTGAAATTAAAGTTTTTTAAACAACCGAAATTAAGGGTGTTTTACAGAAAATAACAGTAGACTATCACAAACAACTCCACCAATTCCAAACTTTTTCTGTGCGGTTCAAGAAATCATTTGTTCAAGCGTGCTGGGTATCCACATCTAATAAACAAGCCTAAGACTGTCTCCAACAACCGTTACCTAAATACGAGACCCATTCCGGTGTTTGGGTCATGCATAGGAAATGGGTCACGGACCCAAAATCTTCGTTTTCCAATAGCGCACAGGCAAAAGAAGAGCACCCGAGCGGACAGTTTGTTTGGCGGGCGCGCGCTGAAAATTTCCGCGGGAGACGAAGAGTATCGTGCGAGCGGGGTGCTGTACCGCGGCTTCTCTCGATGGCGGGGTTATTTTGCCGCCTCCGCTGCGTGAAGGGACTCGAGGTGGCAGCGACGTAGCTGCCGTTGCCGTAGCGACAACAGAGTCGATCAGAACACACTCTGTGGGAGCGGCGACAGCGCAGGCCGACGCGCTCGGGCCCTTGCCTAGGACCTCGCCCGTGCCCCTGGGCCCCTCGCCCGTGCCCCGCGTCCGCGCCCCGGCCCCGATCGGACCGTTGCCCCACCCGGATCGGACCGTTCATCGTAATATCGGACCGTCCGAATCCCCCATCGGACCGTTGCCCCCACCTGAATCGGACCGTCCGACAACCCAGGATCGGACCGTCCGTATATGGATCGGACCGTCCGCTACTATTCATTAATGTTTAACTGTCGTGGGCACGGGCGCGGGCACGGGCGAGGGGCGCCTATTGGGGGCTCCTGTCCGCCTAGGAGCTGGCCGGCCGGCGGCAGCCGAAGCGTGGAGCGGGCGAGCGGCAGCAGCTGCGCCGCTGGGGCAGGGACGCGCCGTCGTGGGGCGGGCTGGCCAGGGCTCCACGGCGGCTGGCGCAACCGCACGGTGGCGGCGAGCGGCGAGCCTGGAGGACGCGGTGGTGGGACGGAGGGATCCATACCTGCGAAGCCTAGCTCGGTGCAGATCTCGCTGACGGCGACTCGCCAGGTGTGCTTTTCTCTTCTTTCCCCTCCCGCGAAACAGTTGTACGGGCGCGGCAGAGATATGAGTCGAGGAGAGAGAGCGACGCAGATTTATGTTGTGCCTCTCTGGACACCCAAAATAGGTCTCCTATATAGATACTCTATTGGAGACCGATACAGTACTGTCGGAGACCCATTTTTGGGTTTGGGTGCCCTTATGGGTCACTTGTTGGAGACAGTCTAACTGCCTCCATTCTGACCACTACAGTTCAAGGCTTCAAGCCCGTGTCTTTGACTCTGAACTCTTCCACCGAACATTCCATCACCTGCAATTCGTTGGATCTAATCACATCACATGAGTAATAGTCTTAATACAGAGTTTGCACATGTTCACTGGTTATTGACCATGTACATAAGTACATTGCGTCCTGGAACACGTGGGTAGTAGGTACACAAAGAATCAATTAATAAGAAGAAAATCAGGCAGCAAAACTGAAAACAAAAAATAAACGAGGCTTCAATTGCGACATAGATTACCGTACCAAACCACCCAAAGAATGCATTGACAAGGGATCAAAACATATGCAACAACCAGGATGGATTCACATGCAAATGAGCTTTTTATGTCCAGAAAATAGCTCATTTGGAGTAGAGAATCGTAGGAGCACCGCAGAATCTTTCCATTGTTTGTGTGTACAATCAGTTAGGCAGCAGCTATCTTCTTTTGAGGTATCTTCTGTGCCTCTGCTTGGGGAATCTGTCCAGTAGCAGCATCAATCCAACATTGCTCCCACACATACCGATAGGGTACCTGCCATTGAAGCCCAATACTGGTTAGGTAAAAAAACAGTGGACAAAGATTATCCAATCCAGCAAGATAGGACAACTCACTTGATGCGATTTGATTTCCTGCGCCAGCAAAACACAGAGGCGATCCACTGGATGAAACATCAAATAAGCAAATCAGCAAAGAAAGTAAGTTGTTCGCTGTGAGAGTTTCATTCAGTATTAATGTCTGCTAGAAGCCGTGATTCAAAAGAAGGAAAAAAGAAGTAAATTTTGTGATCTTTCTAAGCCAACCGATATGTCCATTTTCCTCATTCATCCACCCTCCCTATCTATCAGGCAGGTGGTATAATTGGTATAATATAAAAAGATGGTCATAAATTGACCAAATTATACATCCATAGCAAAATTCGTACTACAACTGTCAGGCACTGTCATAGCTGTGGTAGGTTCTAGAGCATATTGTCGGTCAAACCTTATTCTCATTAGTTATTAGCCATGATCCAGTTCTGACAGACCCATGTTGATTAAGTAAGCTCACATGTTTTCCTTCACATTAGGTAGCATACTTGGCCCCAAACTATACTAAAGTAAGAACAACAAAATAAACTGCAAGAATAAAGAATCCTAGTCTAGTATCCTAGTTCAGGTGTTGGAACTTGATTCCTCGTTCTAAGCCAATTCAAACTGTCCTTTCTTCCTGGTATTGGGTACTAGTAGTAACTACGGTAGAATAAAGAAACATAGTCTAGTTCAGGTATGACACATGCCAAGGAAATTTATGCCTGGGAATTGCACATAACAGATGCAGCAAAACGGTTACAATTGGCTATCTCATCAAATTTGCAAATTGCAAGAAATAGTTTTTCATATTTGATAGACAACCATTTAAGGGGCATTATATTACTAGTGTTTCATCGATGTAACTTTGTTGAAAGAAACAATGAGGAAGAAATATTTCATGACTCTTGCACAAAACTCAGATGAAATAAGGAGCTTGAAACACCACTGTACCAGTGCATGATGCCCTAGTTCTCAATTAAGCAGATCTAACGCACTACTTCAAGAAATAAACAGAAACTGGTGACTACTTATAATAACTTGAATCATTAAGTTAATTAAATTTATATTCCTTTATTTTAGTCGCATAGAAGCAACTGGGTTGTAAGAAGCATACCATGCAACCAAATGACCATTTGACACCTAACTAAGTTACAGACAGACATGCAGGTAAAAGGATTTTTCTTTCAGTTCATGATGTTTATTGACATGGTAGGGATAAAAAAATGAGATGAGACAAAAATTAAAAATAGTAGGATTATTATAATCAATGAAAACATAATAATAACCATATTTCCCAACAATTGTTCAGATATAAAATTCAGGCACATACTGCAATTTTTATCAGAAAGAAACTAAAAATATGCAATGACAATTAATTTCATCATGGTTTTAACAAATAAAGTATTTTAACATAATATAACAAAAAAAGGTTTAGGTAGCAAAATTGTCAAGGGCGCTTCTGGTAAAATATAGTCAAGCAAAATGATACAAACCTACAAAACAATTTTAGGTGATTAAAACTTTCCTTTAGAAGTGATCGCCTAATTCAAGCCTTCTACGCATATCGGTAGGTAAACAAGGTACAATATAAATTCTGTAACTCAAGAAAGTAGTGCATTCAATGTGCATGTTATATCAACTATCAAGCAATAACTTATTCCATTTTTTTACCATATTCCAGCATATTAAGACACACTCCTGACTCCTGCATGTCTAAGTTATCATCGCACTACATAAAGCCAGTATCAAATTATTAAAAACTACTAGCAAAAGATGACTCTTTGATTCTTCCTCAAGAAATCAAACTTAGCATCAGCCTTAGAAGAACAAGAAATTTACCTTAATCACCGCAACAACAAAGAATTTCACAAAGAAACTCTGCCTCTTCACCACCTTTCTCTGTGCCATCACCACAGGTGGCGGTGATGACTGAACCTTGAATGGAATTGCTTGCAATGGTGCTGCCTCCTTGCAAAGCTTCTGAGCGATCTCCTTGAGCAGCACAACCTGCGCCTTCTCAGATCCCATCGATATGATGGCATGCCGCATCGACTCCCGGTCTGCCTCCAGAGCCTGCAACCTTGCACTGAGCTTCTGTATCTCCTCCTCCTCAGCCCAAGCACCAATCGTACCCCTGTAGCTCGTTTCGCTACCTATTGGTGTTCCAAAGCAGCAATCATCTGGCTCAGCCACAGGCACACCATGTACGGCGTCCACCGTGTACACCCGGTCATTGTCATCTTCCTGGTCTGATGCCTCCCGGTCCACGATGAGAGGGAACTCACCGGCCATGGCAATGCCACCATCGTCTGGAAACAAGTTTTTGCCGGATGAACAGATGACTCCCTTATCGGCGGCCGAGGCTCGGCCAGACATTCTGTTGAGCAAGTGGTGGGTGCGCGGGGTGCCCACGTCGGAGGACGCAGGGTGCTCGATGCAGTTTATGGGAGCGTAATCGTCATCAAAGTGGTGGCCGTCGTCGTCCTGGTGAGCCTCGCCAGCGGAGGAGGTGGGGGACGACAACGGGGAGAGGAACCCGAGGTGGAGGAGGCGGAAGCGGCACGCCCGGAGCTGCGCGGCGAGCGAGCGGACGGTGGCGTCCCGCTGGGCGACGGCGTCGCGGAGCGCGGCCGCCTCGGCGGCGTCGTGCGCGAACCGCTCCTCGGCGTAGCGCCTGAACTGGCGGGCCTCCATCATGGCCTCCGACTTCTCCCGCTGCAGGCGGAGGATCATCGACATGGCCTCGCTGGCGGCCCCCGCGGCCGCGCCGCGCTCCGCCTCGAGCTCCGCGTGCAGCTCCGCGATCCCGCGCTGCTGCCTCGCCACCGCCTCCCGCAGCGCCGCCGCCTCGTCCCCAACCCCGACTCTCACCACGGTGAGACTCTGACTCTCCGCCGGCAGCCTCCGTTTGTGCAGCGTGACGCGCGCGGGCGGGTTCCCCCCGCCACAGAGCGGGCACGCCTCGTCCGCGGACTCATCCATGGCTGCGGCGGCGCCAGGGCCGCGCGCATCCGCGGAGACGCCAACCCACGCACGCGCGCCGACCTCCGGTGCCAAAGCCGAACACTACACGGCGCTGCTGCAGGCGGTCCGTCAAACCGACGAGCGGACGGCCGCGAAACCCGCCCGGAGGAGGAGGAGGAGAGGGGCTCGCGGCCTCGCTGGCTGGCCGGGTGGGTGGTCCGCCCCTGCGGCGCCCGTGCGCGGTGGATCGATCGGGCTCGCGGTGCGCGCGGGATATTTGGGCGCGGGCGGGGACGGGGCGTGGGGGGAGGAGAGGACAGACGAGACAAGGAGGTGGGGTTGGGTTTGGTTGGGAGGACGTGCTTGCGCGCGGGTGGGGCCAGGCGGGGCGGGGGGGGGGGGGGGGGGGGGGGTGGCGGCGGCTGGGGTGGTACTGATGTGATGTGTTTTTTAAATTGAGATGTCGCTGTTTGGGTGGCGATATACGGTTGAAGTTTTTGGAGGGGTACAGTGAGTCAGTTTGTATTTTGATTTGGGGGGGTGTTAATGTTGTGGGGTTTTGGATTGTCAATCTGATTGGATTGATTGTCTTTATATGATTTCATTAGTGAGGAAGATATCTATGGATTACCACTATTAAGGATGGAAACGGATCGAATACGCATGGAATCGGATTCGAATGTCATCTTTTACCATATTTTAAATCGAATTCGGATACGAATACGAATATTATCGAATACGAATACAAAACGGATGGTTCGAATTCGGATTCGAAATCGGATATTTACTCAGTTCACCGTGAAGTAAATATGTCTTAATTTAATCTAGATGTCGGACCCGGGTTTGACCCCGAACCCTATGTGTGTACCGTGCTAGTCCCACGATCAATTGCTAGCACACACATTCAACATTGGCATCATAATCCATACATCATAGGTTCAGCTCACAGCAGTCCAAACATAAGTCGTACAGGAGTCTAGACTTTAGCGATGACATAGAGGCCGACCGGCCAAATAGAACAACAAATTAACAAAGAGTTCAACAGCGGAAACAAGACAATAGAGACACCAAAAACCAGCAAGTATGCCTCTGCCCGCCCACAGGCAACCAACCGGTAAGCCCTAGTAAGCACCGTCGTCGTCGTCTCCAAAACCCGCTGCATAGAAGTACCCGATTGTCGGGTCCTCCTCAACCATCTCTAAAAAAAAAAGTCACACAAGCGTGTGTGAGTACAATACGTACTCCGCAAGACTTATAGTGTTTGCAATGGTATTCCATAATATGCGAAGATAAACAAGGAATGGTTTAGGTCCTGCAGTTTGCATAAATCATAATATACATAGCGAAAACATTGCGGTTTTGCAACAAAATTTTTGTAAATCAAGCTAGCACAGCAAACAAGTATATAAGCATCAACCCCCAAGTGTTTCCAACCATATGGGCTCCTTGCCCATGCCAGCCAGCAGTGGCAACACGCTGCCACAACCATCCCAGCGAACTCCTCGTTCGCACTAAGATCTTTCCCCAAAACAGTCCGATACAGACTGATATGGACTACTCGTAGCCGATGGCCGACAGCACCTATATATATCGGCTAGCAAACCGATGATGATATAAGTGAAGAGCAAACCGGCCGATTGCCGATAGCATTCGCATACTTGAGCATCGGCTAGAAGCCGATGATAACATAGATAGGCTCTAGCCGATGATAACATAGATAGGCGGAATAAAAAGCCAGCTGACTGGCGCGGGCTCGGGAGAGAGAGAGCACGGGCGCGGGCTCGGGAGAGAGCACAGGCGCGGGCGCAGGTGCTGGCGCAGGCACAGGCGAGGGCGCGGGCTTGCGAGAGAGAGGGCGCGGGCGCAGGCAAGGGCGCGGGCACAGGCGAGGGCGCGGGCGCGGGCGCAGGCAAGGGCGCGGGCGCGGGCTTGCGAGAGAGAGGGCTCGGGCGCGAGAGAAAAAGGGCGCGGCGCGAGAGAGGGCGCGAGAGGGAGCAAGAGGGCGCGGCGCGAGCTCGCGAGAAAGGGCATGGACTCAAGAGAGAGCCAAGTCCCCGGGCACGAGAAAAGGGCGCGGACTCGAGAGAGAGCCCGGGCGCGAGCAAGTGCGGGCGCGGGCGAAGGTCCGATCGGGAGGCGTCTGGTCCGATGGGAAGGATTCGGACCGTCCAATCCCCAAGAGGATGGTCCGATTGGGGCAGCTTGCTTCCAACCGAAAGAAACTTGGGGGCAAGGCTGGGTTTTTCATGCATGAAAGATGACATGAAGAGCATACAGATGGGAAAACGGTTTTATGCACCAAAGATCAAAAGTGGGCTGTTACACTAGATGATTACAATTTCAGGTTTGTTGATAATAAAAGTGAACTAAAATTGAAGTACACACCTAATAATCTCCTAGATAGAAGTGACTAAAATAATAAGAGGGTGATATATTAATACAGTGCTAGATCAAGCAAACCAAATAGCAATGGTAGGCAATAGAGGTCCCAATAGTACATGACAACTTCCTAACCAAAGCACAGGTCTTTAAGCGTGCAAATTAAAGTACATGACATTAAGCTCGTGGACATGAACTAAAATTAACCAAAACATTTTTCAGCAGTCAACACTGGGTAGTGGCACTCCAAACAGAGAGCATCAAGCAGTCAAGCACCTCTGGTTACCAACAGCAAAATGAGATACTACAAATCAGGTTTGACACAATTTCTTTTTTTCCCATGCCAACACACATGTGCATAATCTGAAAAGGACAAGAGGCATGGGTAGTCACCTGATGCAAGAGGCAATCCACCCTAATTGTTTCCATCCTCCAGATCCATAATGTTTTCATCATCATCAGTAGGATCACCTACAACACAAATAATGATATGTATAAAGAAATAAATCTAGGCACTTGATACTAAAACATCATGTAAGTCCATATACCTTCATTATGTTCGACTTCATCATTTATACTACAAGCAACTAAATCATCAAGAATTGAAGTGACATCACTCTCATCTGAAATAAATACAAATAATACATGAAAAAAAAGTTAGCAGTGACTAATCTCATAACAGGACATACAAATATGCAGCACTGAGAAGTACAGTAGTCATAATTACCTTTCCTTGATGCTCTTATCCAATCCTTGGTGCAAATAAGTGCTTCGACAACTTGAGGATCCAATCGGCTACGATATTTGTGAACAACTCTTCCTCCAGCACTAAAAGCAGACTCGGATGCTACTGTCGATGCAGGAATAGCCAAAACATCCCTTGCCATTCGAGCAATAATAGGATACTTTACAGTATGGGTCTTCCACCAGCTTAATATATCAAAATAATCACTTTCTTTCCAGCACAGTAGTGGTTCATTGCAATACTGATCATATTCAGATAGCTCATGTCCCTCTTCAGCGTTGTCCCTTAGAAATGAATTCAACCTTTTTCTCTTGGGCTCCTCATTCAAGTCCACATAGCACTGAGAAGTTCTAACAGATCTAGCTTTACTTTTTTGTACTATACTGGTTTGAGGAGTAGCATACATGGTTGCATAAGACTCATAAAGCTTCTGCACAATTTTTTTGAAATCATACATATCAACAAATCCATAAGTATCTGACATCTCATTATAATAAAATTCAACCACCTTCATCTTGTATCGAGGATCTAAGAAGCACGCAACTGCTAGAGCAACATTGCTGACCTCCCAATACTTGTCAAATTTCTCCTTCATAGACGTTGCCATAGAAACAATGAAACTGTCACTGCTTTTAGTCCACTCAATAAGCTTGAGATTAATCTCACAAAATTCTGAAAAGAACAAGTTTGCTGTTGGATAATAAGATCCTGAGAGAATTTTTGTGGCTTCATAAAATATCTCTAAGCACTTGCATAGGACAGCAGCATTGCACCAGTCATCAGTTGAAGGAGCATGTGGACCATACTTATCAGGATGGAGTAGAATAATCCTCAGGAAAACACTTTTAAAGTGGAGAGCATCAGCTAGCATTAAATAGGTTGAATTCCATCTAGTACACACATCTATAGAAAGACCTCTTTCTGCTATTCCTAGCAAACTAGCTTCTTTAGAAAATTTCTCCTGTTGCAAAGGTGAGCTCTTGATAATAAGAACTAGTGCACGGATTTTTGCAATAACAGTTGATATTGTGCTCACACCATCTCTAGCAATGAGATTAATAATATGGGCAGCACAACGCACATGAAAAAATTTTCCACCACAATGCAGAGAACCATGATTCTGAAGAGTTGAAATCACTGTGTCCACACAAACATCATTTACTGCTGCATTATCTAAGGTCAATGCAAACAATTTGTGATCAAGATTCCATGAACCCATATTTGGCATGTATGCAAGACTGAGATTAGCTCCTGTATGCCTTCCTTCAAGATGCATGAAATTTATAATTCTTTTCTGTATATGCCAGTCATCATCAATGAAGTGGCAAGTCACACACAAATACCCCTTATTTTGATTAGAAGTCCACAAATCCATGGTGCAGCTGAAGCGACACTTAAGAGAGGCAAAATAATCAAAAAGCTTCTTCTTCTCATTGTGGAAAATATCCATTATTCTGGTCCTAGCAGTTTTGCGCCCCATTAATGGAAATATTGGGCACAAAGATCTAATGAAATCATTTGTATACTCATGCTCACAATAATTGAATGGATATTCATGCATAATGATTGACAGATAGTATTTTCTAATACTAGTTTCCTCATCGTACTTCCAGTCAGCTCCTTTTATTTTTCTAATGCTAGGTTTGCCTTCTTTTTCAACATTATGAAATGCATAGTAATGATTCCATAGACGTGTGGTACCTTGCTTACTTGGGGCACAAAGAACCTCATCACAGTAATTGCATTCTGCCATCTTCTTCATTACAACCATGCCATCCACATTTTCTTCAACAAACACTTCATTGAAATGTTTCCAAACTGGTGAAGTTTTCTTCTTTGTACCTTTGCTTTTGGTGGACAAACTTCTTCCTGTTGGGGACCCAGTCCCAGTCCCAGTCTCAGCACCATCTACACCACTAGCTTCTATATCACATTCTATCCCCCTCTCAATTGCATTACCATTTGCACTGGCATTTGGTTCTCCATTTACAAATGGCTCTGTAGCCTGCAGCAAACATGTGTGCAACTAATTAAACCTTTTTTTAACATGAAAGATACTCAATATATTCATAAATCATAAGACTGTATGAAAAAACTGATGAACAAAAAATAGCACTGTCCTTCTAAAGATAGCACTGTCCTTCTGCCTCTCCTCCTCCAGGGCCGGCGCCCCTACTCCTCGGGTGGCCGGCGCCCCTACTCCTACAGTGGCGAGGGCACGGGCGAGGGGCGCGGGCGCGGGCTGCGGGCGTGCGGGTATTTTGGATGTCATCCTGCTGCTTTATTGATATTGATAAATGGCACAAAGGGATCACAAACACGAAAGTATATACCTGCTTATTTCTCGACGACCTTGAGCGTCTTGACACCATAACTACTAATCGGCTTCACTAGTCCTTTTCTGGCTGCAGTGTAGGTGGATCGGACGGAGCAGCCGGATTGCACAGAAGGGCCAGTCGAGTCGTTGATGTAGATTTCCAGGGAAAACAATCACGAGGATCAACAACAGCCGCAAACCACCGTGACGAGCAGAACCCAGGGGGTGGAGGAGGAGTTGCCGTCGCCTCCACCGCCGACGACGCCGCCGCCTCCGCCGCCGACGACGCCGCCGCCTCCACGGCCTCCGACTCCGACTCCGACTCCGACTCCGCCGCCGCCACCTCCGACTCCGCCGCCTCCGCGGCCTCCGACTCCGACTTCGTCGCCGCCGCCTCCGACTCCGACTCCGACTCCGACTCCGCCGCCGCCGCCTCCGCCTCCGCCTCCGACTCCGCCACCGCCGCCGCCGAGCAGCTAGGGTTAGGATGCAAATGCTCAGGTCATGGACGGTGAAAATTTGGGTGTGGAGAATGAGAATGACCGGCTCTTTTGCTTTACTGGGTGAGGGATAAGGATAAGACGCTATGGGGATAAATTTCACGCACGAAATCGCCGCGGCATGGCGCGCGCGCGGGAACACAGCGGCGCGATGGCGGGAAGAAGAGCCAAGCGCGGGAATGCAGCGGCGCGCGGGCGGCGAGGCAGAGGCTCGCGCACAGGACTTGCGGATACGGATATTATCCGCTTTCACATCCGTATCCGACGGAAATTCGGATATCCGAATCCAAATCCGATTTTGCTAAACGGATTCGGATATATCCATTTTGGCTTCCATATTTAAAACGGATTCGAATACGGATATCCATATACACTTTTTAGCGGATACGAATATCGGATAATTCGGATAACCATTTCCATTTTCCATCCTTAACCACTATGGACAACAGACCTTAGAAACATATTCTCTACACTGCGGCACCTGCCGTACCAGGCACTATATATGAGGTCCATATATTAGTTATTGGTTAAGCAAGTGCAAAATAATCAACGATATAAACGTACAAATTATAGGCTAGGGTAGTGCTAACTTTCCTCCTGACGTGGTTCCTGTTTATATGGGACCCACCAACTATAGGCCCACATATCACTGACCATATTCCTCTAAGACTAACTTTACATTAGAGGATCCTAGTTCGGGGTAGGATGGGGAGAGGAGAAAACCATTTTTATTCTTCGAGGGGATGTCCTCTTATTTGTTTAAAAATCTATCAAACAGTTATGAAAAATTCTTAAAAAATTTAACAACACTCATACAACATATGTATATCACTCCACAAAATCTTAGGTCCAAATTCAACTCACACATTGAGATATAAAAAAGATAAATCCAGCATATGAATAATAGTGGTATTGTTCACATCTAAATTTGTCTTTTTTATTTATCAATGTATAGGTTGAATTTAAACTTGATTTTTGGTGGAGTGATAAATGTCACTATAATCTACATTGTCAAATTTTTTTAAAATTTTTCATAACTATTTGTATTAAATTTAGGAGAAAAAAGTATATGAGGGGATATCTCCTTGAGAGATTAGAATCTATTTCTGGGGGAGAGGGGTGGATTTACCATGATCCTGTCTTTTTTTTTTGTTGTTGTCTTCTTTTTTTGTCCTTTCATTTAATTTATTTTTTTCCAAACAAATATTTGTCTATCTTCTTTGACCACCTCTCATTCTTGCTATAGTCTTTTGCAGGTTCTGCATGTGCTACACCTTTCTTCCTCAATTTTCTATGCCTTCTCTCTAGCACTACTTGTCTTAAGGATTGGCTAGGTGTGCTCGAAGAATGAAATAGAAGATATAACAAGACATCAATTGTGAGAGCAATTGCTAAAGTAAAGTAAAGTAAAGCCATGCATACGGGATGGGCTAGTCTATTGGAAAAATAAGCACATGTAAATTTAATTTATTTCATAAATAAATCATAGCATCAATCGCATAAGCTAGCAGAAATATCTCACATAATCTAGACATGTATGCAACGAAAAAATACATGAATAGATTGAACACGTAAAATATAAAGAATACATACCGACGATTCTGTTCAGAAGGAGAGCTCGGAGCAGATACGCTCAGAGTAGTAGCACGCACCGCACGTACAACACGCGGTACAGGATGCTGACGATAACACGCAGCGCCCGAACGTAGAGGAAGACGAGCCGTAGCGGACAAACAACGAGCAGTCACGCGGAACGCTTTCCAAAAACCTTATTCACCCTCTCCTAGTGCAGGACTACACGAGGATGATGGTTCCGGAGACCTGCTCTCCCGATCGCCAGTGCACGCCAACGAGCAAGACGGAGTAGACGACGTACGAGCGGCGCAGTACAGAGGAGAGGCAAAACTCTAGATTGCTTTCGCGTGTATTGTGTAGAGGTGGCGGTTCAGTATATATAAGACGTATGATCAGGACGTCTTGTCACACCCTGATATTAGCCACACTAAATAATACCTGAGAAAATACCCAAGAAAAATGAATTTAAAAGGCTAGAGGAATTAATTAAAAGTGTAAAATGCAAAATAATAAATTATTATGGCCGGGAATATTTTTCTTATGTTCCCTGTGCCAAAATATATTAACTGGATTTTTAGTGGAATTTTCAGAGCACAGGAGCTATTTTTAATAAATCAAAAACATTTACTGGAATTAAAATCGCTCTGGAAAAATCTTTTCTCTTTTTCTTCTCCTGGGTCACTGGCCCACTCCTGTGCCGGCCTCCTCGTGCGCCCGCAGGCCTGCTCTCCTCCCCGGCCTCTTTCCTCCCACACTGGGCCGGCCCATCCCGTGCGCGCCTGCCTCCCGCCCCGACCCCACCTGCCAGCCGCCGACGCCGTCCCTTCCCGCTCTCTCTCTCTCTGCACTCGGGGCCCTCTCGTCAGGCCGTGTCGCCCGCGTGCCTGCTCGCCTCCCCGCTGACAGGCCAGGCCCGCCTGTCAGCATCGTCTTTCTCCTCCGTCCGAATCGGGCGGAGGGGAAAATCCCCTCCGTCGTCCGATCCAGCGCCGCCTCCCTCCTTCGGGCCCGCTCGCACCCGGTTCAAACGAGCGTGGACCAAGTCTGCGCCCACTCCCCCACGTTCCTCGGCTATGGACACCTCGAGTATTATATCGTCCAGTGCGCAACGCGACCACTACATATTGTTGGACGAGTAAGATCCATACACGCATAATAACCACTCGACCTCAATGTGTCCATGATCACGGTTGACCCCTTCTAATATAATAACCGAAATGCCGAGAAGTGTACAAAAGAGATAATCATAAGGATAGCTTGCCAGTCCTCTCCGTCATACGCTCGTCAAACCACTCGATGGTAGCGACCAAACATGATACGTACCCCAGAGGACTCGAACCACAATATCTATCCCCCAACCATCTCAATTATACACAACTCATACTCATGTTCAGCTAGTCCCCAGGAAAGCGACTAGCCTCACACTTTCATCGCAAGCAATTGATAAACATCACAAGTACTCTAAATATGGATAAAAGTGCAGCAGGGTTATATATATATTACATAGAGGGTTCACACACCCTAATTCATTACAGAGTAGCACAAAAGATAGCAGCGAAAATATAAACATAAAGGATAAAACCAGTGGTGCCATTCCAAACCCACAAGGCAACCGACTGGGATAGAGCTTAACTCCAACTACACATTATCCTCGCCACCCTCGGCGGGATAATAGTAGACCACACCAATATTGTCATTATCCCCACCTGAAAAAAATATGCAGCATGAGTAGAATGGTACTCAGCCAAACTTACACAATATTAATAGTACAAAGGAGTAATGCTGGTCTCTACATCAAGGAATATGGCTATGTTGATCTGGTTTTGCATAAAGCTAAGTTTATTGAGCAAAATAATACCTTGAAACTATAAGCATTTGCGAAAAATAGCAATCTGAAATTTCATGACAGCAAGTAATATGTTCTGAAAAGGAGGTGAAAATGAGCACAATCCCATGCTCTAACATCAACAATGGGTCACCATTATCCAAATAAATATGCTATACAAGCATACTATCCTTCATGACTAAAACCAAGTCAAATTTAACACCAAAGCCTCTCATATAAACCCACCCATCCATGACTATCCTAAGTCATGATATAACCACATATCCCAAGTTGGATGCTAACATAGACTGGCTAACACATCAAGCAGTCGTCCTGTAACCGTGGACACGGCTATTCGAATAGTTTATACTCTGATCAGAGGTGTACATCTTTACCCACATGATGTGATAGAAGCCAAACAGCTACACTCTAGTTTGATCCATACCCGTCGGTACCCACACTCTACACATTGAGTGCGGGCTAGAAGTCACAACAAAACCTTTCCCACGCTTAGCTCCAACCACCTAAACCACGTCTGGGCCCCCGACAACTTAGCCACACACACAGGTGACTAAGGCGGGCTCACCGTCGTGGGAGGCACCTCCGGCCAAAACCAAGCGCGCACGAGGCCCTCCAAAGGAAAGACCATCCTCACGACTGACGGACGGGGGTAGATGGCCACAGCCTCCCGTGCTACTAAGTTAAGCCGTCCCATTCCCGGCGTGTGGAAGTACGTAGGGTGCTTGAATAGACGTCAACATGTTCAATATGCTTAGATGCTTGCCTTGCTGCTGTGATGGTTCACACTCAACCTCTGGATTAGCTTCCTCGTACTTTGAAACCTTCGAATCTATCGATAAGAAGCAATATGCAAATAAGAGGTCGAAATAAACATGCATATGCAACGTGCTCTAAAAAAAACTTATGAGATAAATACAGTAGGTAGGGCATGTCCTAACAAGATTTTAGGAGAGAGAACCAAGTCATTTGCATCTCTGGTAGGATTTTATGAGTGTGAGCAGTTTTATGTGAAACTACATATCTTCCTGGTTCCAACAAAATTTGGTTCACTGAAATTTGATTTAAAAAGAATTAGTTATGAATTCCTCAAGTTTGTCAAAAAGAAGGGTTAGAAAATACTTAGGCCTATTTTGGGAGGTAGTTTTGTCAAAAACAATTTATCCACAGTAAAGGTTACAATTTTCTGAGTTAAACAAAAGTGGTTTCATATTTTTAGCAGTTAGGATGAATCTTCTAGAAATTTACAAAGTTCTTAGGCACAAAATAAGTTATTTTTGCTTCACATTGTTTTATAGACATTTTCTGTATAGAAGGGGCCATGTTTTAGTTCACAACATTAAAAAGCATAATTTTGTGAATCCACTGAAATTTGGTTCATCCCAAATGGAGCTAAAATGAATTTACTATAAATTTTACAAGTTATTCTATTTTTTAGTTGAAAAATTAACACTTTAGTTATTTTTCTTTATATTTTCAGATTTTAAATGGAGGGGGTCCACTGGTCAGTGAGAGGGAACTTTGCAGAAAAGTCCTCGGGATTTCCAGAACCCACGGTCCTCGGCCACGTGTGAGGTGATTTTTCTTAAAGAGTCCTTCGGCTTCTCGTGATCTACAGATGGGTCCTCGGGTCCACATGTCATAGAGTACACATCTTGCTAATTAACCTCAAGCCTTTTAATTCCTTCATAAATTAGTCCTCGCTCTCTAACTTCTCTACTGTCGAGCAGGTCCCACATGTCGGCGAGGCAGAGCAAGGGAGAGCGAGGCAGAGCAGGGGAGTCGGTGAGCTTCTCGGCGGCGGTGACGGCGAACGGCGGCTCGGCTCGGGTTGCGGCCAACAGAAGAAAGACAGAGGAGACCAAGGCGAAGCTGTCGGTGGTGGTCTCATTGCCGACAGTGGCCGGAGTTAGGCATGGTGGCGCCGCAAGCGGCGAGGCTCTTCGGGCTGCTGAGGGAACATGAGCTAGATCGGGTCCTAGCCTAACCAGTGCATGCATGTGTGTCTAATATGTGCCTGGGTTCTCACCGTGGGGCTTGAGGAGGTCAGCGAGATCTGTGCAGCAGTAGCAACGTCGAAGACGGCTCGACGGCGCTGAGATCCCTCGGTTCCACGGTGGTAGCTCGCTCCAGTCAGCCTGCAGCTAAGATAAGGTGTCTGCAAGGTCATAGGCTTCCTCAGGATGGCTCCTGTGCAATGAATCGAACGGAGACCTACCAGGGACGGCGGAATCGACGGCGGTGACTTAGATCGGCGCCAGGGAAGACGACGATGGATCTTGTGGCTCAAGGCTTCCCAGCTCGATTCCTCTGGTCGGCGGGCTCCTGGAGGTGAGGCGATGATGCTGGCGAAAAGGCTAGGCTAGCGGTGTCGTAGATCGGCCGGAACGGTGACAACATCACGGCGGCGGTTCTGCAGAGCGGAGAGCAGGGATGGCGGCGGCACGGTGACTTCGGCTGGCGAACCTAGGGACGCCGAGTACGAAAATGGAAAGGTTAGGAGTTGTAGATCATGTTCCTGAGGTTTAGAAAGGATGGAGCTCACCGGAGTTAGCTCGAGCTCAGTCGAACACTATCGGCAACAAGGAGGATGAGGTTGCCGGTGGTGATCCTTGGGGATTCCGTGAGTTTTCTCGGTGGGAACGTGGAGAGGATGAGAAGAAGGTTCTGCTGGCGGAGTTTGAGGCGAAATGGTCGAGGTTTCCAAGGGCTGTACTGTCCAAGGCTGCTTTGTATACTGAGGGAGGAAGAGGAAGGAGATGCTGACACGTCTGCTGGGGCCTACTGAGGTGTATCTGTTTGCACAGTGGTCAAGGTGGGTCCCACATGTAAGACAACATTGTTCTACACATATTTGGCTAGGTTTAGTCCATGACTAGTGGGTCCAAGTAGTGAAAACCTATGGAGAGGAGAGAGGTGTGGGTGGATTTCTTGGTGAAACACACTGTCCAAGGGAATGCTGAGGCTTACAGGTGGGCCAGGGGTCTGTGGTGCTCTAGGTGTATGAGAGGGGTATGGGTAGAAAAGAGAGTATACACTGATTTTGAACCATTTTCATGATTTTTCAGAATTTTTCTCTTCCTCTCACTTTGTTTAATCCATAGAACATGCTAGAAGGGTGGCAAAAATGTGAGAGTTGGCCAGGTTGTAGCCCATGACAGCTAGGTTCCATTTTTCAAAGTCTCACTCAAAAATTTCAAGTGTTATGGTCACAGCAAAAATGTGAAAAAGGTCCTGGCTGAGAATTAGATGAATTTTTAAAAGGTCTAAAGTGATTGCTAAAAATCTGGAAAAATCATATTAATTCATGATAAATAATCTAGTATTTGAATAAATTATTTCCCACATATGTTTCTGTGAGGTTTGTTGCACTTTTAGGAGTTGGTCTAATTTTGCCGATTAGGTTTTAATTAAATCAAATTTTGAGTTATATGACAAGATGATTCAAAAATTTTAATTAGAGAACAAAGATGGTTCTAGGAAACTTAAATAGTTACCTCTACTAGATTAGGGATGTTACACCGGCGTTCTCACCCACTCCCATGCGGGAATCGCGCGCACGACCCCGATGCCGCCGCCCTCAACCCGGAGCACGATTGGAGCCGTTCGGCCTCCATCTCTCTCGCCCGCGTGCATAAAAAGCCTCCCCGCCCTCTCCTCTGCCTTTTTCCCAACACGCCGAGCCTCCCTGTGCCCTAAAACCCCGTCGCCACCGCACACCCGAGACTCCGCCGCTTTTCACCGACTCCGGCCGTCGCTCGCCGCCGTTCCAGATGCCGCCAAGCCACACCGCCACCGCCATCACCTTCGCCGTGCCGTGTCGCTCGTCGGCCGCCACTCCGTGGAAGCCAAAGCTCATCGGAACGCTTCGCCCTCACGCACTGTGAGTTCCAGCTCTCTTTATCCTCTCGGGCCAGCCATTTCCGCTGCGCCGCTTCTCCTTTCTCCGCCCTAACCCCCTTCATGTTTTCCCCTTCTCCCAACGCTCTTCGGCAGCCGCTCCTCGCTCTCCCATTGCCGTCAGAGCACTGTTGCCGATGTCGTCCCGAAGCCGCCACCGCTACCTCATCGCCGCCGTCATCCTCGCGTCGTCGCTCGTCGCCGCGAGTTGCCGGTGAGAATCCCCGCCGTCTCCCCATTCTATTTCGCCCCTCCGCGTGCCCACCGGCGACCATCGGGTCGCGTGCGCGCCGCCGCCTCCCGCTCGGGATGGCCAGCGTGGCCGCCATTCCCCAGGGCCGTCCGATCTGCCAGGTGGCAGATCGGGGCCGCCCGCGTGGTCGCCCGCGTGGCCGCCATGTTGGCGCCACGTGTGCGCCACGTGGCACACCCGTTCTCGGCTCAATGGACCGAGTCCACCGTGCGCCGGCGCTTTTGAGTCCCTGCTGGGTGGTTCGGCGCCGCCTCTCCCTTGGATGATGCCATAAATCGGATAAATGCGTATTAAATCGCTTGTTAATTATATTTGTACTGAAAATAACAGTAAAACTTCAATAAATCATAACTAATTCATTTGAACTCCGATTAAGTCCATTCAAATTTCATTAAATCCATAAAAATGCCAAGAATTCATTAAAAATACTTTTAGCCCATGTTTGTTTGCCCACATGTACTGTTTTTAATTGTTTATGCATTATTTGTCGTAGAAACCAACGCCGGTAATTCTCCTGTGTATTACGAGGTCGTTGCCGAGTACATCGAGCCGGAGCAAGGCAAGTCACACTATTACCTTGATCACTTTGTACCCATTTTTCGCTAAATTGCTTTGTTTGCTCAAATAAACTGCATTATTTCTATATTACATATGGGTGGGTTATGACTCTTATGATGATAGGACTGTTCCATAGTTTTGAAACCTGAATCCTTGTCGCTTGGGTAATAATGTGATTAGATTATAAGTCTTAGGATGCTTAGCCATGCTTAGCAACATTGCTCACATGGGATTTAAATATTATCTTTCATATGATTCGACTCAATGTCGCGAAAATGGAACTTCGGATAGGTTGATGTTAAATTACTAAACTTGGACCTAAATGGTGGGCTGTGGGTGTATGGTTTTGCTTGTTACACCCATGGCAATTAAGGACCGGTTCGCGGGAACCACTTGGGCAACTACCGTACTTTCCACAAGCCAGCGTGGGCAACGGCTAGGCTTGAAGCGTTTCTTCTCCCTCTCCTAGACACTGAAGAAGAGGGTGGGCATGATGGAGTTGGGTCGGCCCGGGGTAGGGTTGATCGGCTGCCGGATTCACCGTGGCGCAAGGGGGGTAGCTTGGCCAATATGACGTGCCCTGTCGGCAGGTGCAACCTCAGCGTGGAGTGGATGGTTAGGGAGAGGTTGCGTGAACGGTTCTGTCACGGCCTCTTGCGGGGTGTCGTGGTGACACATCGACACACGGAAACGTGTGTGACGCTATGTCTTGTGGGTAAAGTTGTACACCTCTGATCAGAGTAAATCTATTCGAATAGCCGCGCCTGCGGTTATGGGCACATTGGCCAAGACTCATCGTGATTAGTCTCACCCTAGATAATTAATCTGGCTTTATAAAACTAATGTGCTGGAAGGTGTCGAGTCCGGTCAACGTGGTTGAGTTGATCGGGGGTGACTGGTTAGCGTGGTGTAATGCTCATCAGTGACGCCTGGTCAACGTGGTGTAGCGTTCATCAGCGCGGCCTGGTCAACGTGGTGTAGCATTGATCAGGAAAAACTGGTCGACGTGGTTTAACATTGTTCAGTGGAGACTGGTTAACATGGTGTAACGTTAATCAGTGGAGTCCGGTTAACGTGGTGTAACGGTAACCGGAGGAGTCTAGTGAACGTGGTGCAGCGTTCATTAGTGGAGACTGTTTGATGTGGTGTAACGTCAATCAGTTGGGAATGGTTGGGCCTGGTTAACGTGGTGTAACGTTAATCAGTGGAGAATTAATATTGTTAAAGTAATCAACTTTTTGCTGTTTACGAACTACTACCGTTTGCAACCGCTTTTACGCAAACAAACCCTAGCTCATCTTTGTACCCTATGAATATGCTTTATTGTGGGTGTGATTTGTTGAGTACTGTGGGTGGTACTCAGCCTTGCTCCCTTTTTCCCCTCTCAGTGTTGGAGAACGCGTCAAACGAGGATTGTCCTGAGGAATAGGCTGGCTCCGCTGTCAAGGTGCCTATGGGATGGAAGCTGCTACTCGGCCAAATGTTTATAGACTCTATTTTATCTTTTCCGCTGCATTTTGTAATATAATTTTTACTCTGTTTGTAAGATACTCTGTATGGCAACTTGGTTTTGTGTACCCTGGCTTTTCTAGGCAGGGATTTAATACACATTATTGTTCAGAATTTTGATGGCGAATTTCTGGGCGTTACACGCCTTCCCATAACCGAACTAGATAAGTCACGCGTAACCTATCCGGATTCCACACCAGTCCAACACACTGAATAATCCGGTGAGTTCCAAAACAAACACCGGAATATCTGCTAGATGCAGCAAAAGCAAAACTGCAAAAGAAAGCCGCGTCTGCGCAAGCATGAGAAGCCAATTTTGACGGACTATTTACGCGCATGTCGCGTGTGCATGCCCCCTGGCCCCGGCCCCATGCCCGGCCCGGCCCGGCGAGGAGAGGCGAGCGAGCACAAGCGTGTGTTTCTCTAGTTCTCTCCACCACACATTGCTCAAGTGACTAGGAGAGCACTCACCCTTTTTAGGAGGTCTTCCTCTCTTAGAATAAGCAAGGTGGTACTAAAGTTCACATGCATGCCTCCTATGAGGTGGGCTTTTGAGATTTTTCTAGGAATTATTCTCCAATTAGGCCCTAGGCCCATTAACAATTCCAATAATTCCCCACCAAATCTCAAAGTCACACAGAGATTTGCCTTTTTCTAATGTACTGTTTTTATACCAGTATTTCGATGGAGACCGGTTAAGGTTGAACATCCATCTAGATCTCCAAGCTACACTTACTCACAACTTGAATAATGGACTATGCCTTGAATTGCAAGTTTTGTGCGAGCAAGTTTCACTCAGAAACTTAACTAATACTAGGCCATCTGTCCGCTACCCCTACGTTGGAGCATATAAGTCATACTCCTTGGTCTTTTCATGAGCTTCCTAAGAGATTTACCTAAAATCTCCATAGACTTCAACTAACAATCAGGCTCATATCGGTGTGCTCTTTCAAGAATACGCTGCAGGATATCATCTTCGCTATTTAAAGCCAACAAACACATTAAGGCATAACCAACCTGCCTTGCAGCTTGTGAGAGTACATACATCTTCACTTAGAGAGGGTTAAAGGTACTCTCCTTCAGTTAACTAATGGCTTGTTCTTCCCAGATCCTATTTCATGGGATCTCTGATCACATAGGTTGGGTTACCACTATAGTATAACTCACATGGGTCTCATATCCATCTCCTTCGATGCATTATGTATCACATTCAGTGATAGTCCCTTAGTAAAGGGATTTGCCAGGTTTTTAGATGTTTGAATATAATCCAATGTTATAACTCCGGAGTTCCTCAATTTCCTGACAGATTTCAATCGTCTCTTCACATGTCTAGACAATTTCATGTTATCCTTAGAACTGTTCACTTTAATAATGATAGTTTGATTGTCACAGTTCATAAGAATGGCTGGCACAGGCTTCTCAACCACAGGTAGATCCATTACTAGATCACATAGCCATTCTGTCTTAACAGTAGCAGTGTCTAGTGCCGTAAGCTCAGCTTCCATGGTTGACCTCATCAAGATAGTCTGTTTGTAAGACATCCATGAAACAGAAACACTACCTAGTGTGAAAACATATCCACTAGTGGCTTTAATCTCATCGACATCAGAGATCCAGTTGGAATCACTATAGCCCTCTAGTACTGACGGGTACCAAGTATAATGAAGTCCAAGGTTCATAGTTAGGGGTGAAAATGGGTCGGGTTCGGTCGGATCTCGTCCTTCCCATATCCTAACCCATATTTTATAATCGGAATTGGGTCGGACACGGATAATATCGAATACAAATACAAGCACGGGTAATATCGGATATAAATACAGAACAAATACATACAAAACGGATACGTACACTATCGGTTACGAATATTTGTGCGGATACCAAGTCAAAGCAACAACTAGATATACCACATAGACAATAGTCATTCAACAATTCCATATTTCCATATAAGCGACAGAGGCAAACATTTATACCACATAGACAATAGCCATTCAACAATTCCATATTTATGTAGATATCAACTCAAAGTTCTCACCATAACAATTCTCACAGTACCAAAGTAGTAGCATCAGTACCAAAGTAGTAGCATCAATAGATTTATATATCATTACATATCACAGTTCTCACAAACAAAAGACCCGGCCAAGCATATCAGTAAATCACCAAGTCCAAGCATCACCAACTCCAAAGCCTCAATCACTATTCACTGCTTGATCCTAGAAACAACAGACCATTCAGATTAATACAATATTTGTAATTATGACACTAGTTGCTCCCTAAATTTCTCAAAATCCAAAATGGAACCAAATGATAATTCATTCAAAGATTGCAGGTCTCAAAGATAGTAGTTTTTTTACGCAATAAAGAACACATTAATATTTAACTAACCTCCTCGTCCATATCTCTATTAGCACAAACTTTGTCCTCTAGCGTTATATCCAACTCATCAAGAATTATTGTTATCTTGTCCTTAAATTGACCTGAAATTAAAATTCACAAAATAAGCAACTAAAAAAATGAGAGATTATATAAATAACAAAATGAAAATGCACAAATACTTACCTTTCCTAGATGATCTTATCCAGTCCTTGGTGCAAACTAGAGCCTCAATGATCTCAGGATCTAGAGAACTACGAAAAGGACCAACAACACGACCACCAGCACTAAAAGCCGACTCTGAAGCAACGGTAGAGACTTGAACAGCCATTACGTCACGAGCAAGTGTTGACAAGATAGGAAAATTCACTTGGTTGCTCTTCCACCATGACAGTATGTCAAATTGTGCACCTTCACCTGTTGGATCAACCCAACGAATTGGCTTCTCTTTCATGTAGACCTCCAATTCATTTATATCCACTTCTTTAGTCCCATCTGCATCATCATACAAGAATTCCTTAATGTCATCAAGACCCAACTCAGTTTTACTATGTGGCTAAGAATTTCCACTTGGTCTTGCAATAGTAGGATTCGAACTTTTAGTTGCAATACAACTCTTGTAAGCCTGGAACAATTTGTTGACAGTGTCCAAGACACGCTTAAGTTCATCTTCACACTTCTCAGAGTAGATCTTGTTTAGAAAATATTTTAGTAGCTTTTGCTTATATCTAGGATCAAGAAAGCAAGCCACAACAAGAGCTAGATTGGACTTATCCCAATACTTGTCAGATTTGGTTTGCATGGCCACGGCCATAGAAGCAATGGAGACATCAGCACTTGCACACCATTCTCGAAGTGCTAACTTAATCTCACAAAACTTCCACCAAAATAAGTTTGCTGTTGGATATAGACAACCAGAAAATAACACAGTGGCATCATTGAATTTCTCCAAACACTTGCAAAGTGATTCAGCCATATCCCATTCATCAGCACTTGGAGCATACCTTTCATATCTTCCCTCATCTAAGAACAAAAGTCTTTCAAAAGCCTTCTTATAGTAAATAGCTTGTTTCAACATATCATATGTGGAGTTCCACCTTGTAGGCACATCAAATGGAAGCCCAGATTTGTTATCCAAGTCACATTCTACTGCACATTTCTGAAATTCCTCCCATTGCAATGTAGAATTCTTTACAATACCAATAGTAGCCCTAATATTCTCGACTGTATATGCAATTATTTTCAATCCATCTTGAGCAACAAGATTTAATATGTGACATAAACATCTCACATAAAAGAAAGCACCTTCACATATCAATGGGGGGACCTTACTAATATTATAAAGCTTATTAAGCTCTGTCACAACTTCCCTAGCACATTTATCATTTGATGAAGCATTGTCTAGTGTGAGAGCAAATAACTTTTTCTCAATATTCATAGACATTACTCCCTTGACAAATGCATTTGCTAGCCTAGTTCCTGTATGCTTCCCATCAATATGAATGAACTTGAGTATTTTCTTTTGCATCAACCAATTTTCATCAATCCAATGAGCAGTGATGCACATATAAGCTTTATTCTGATTTGATGTCCACATATCCATGGTTGTAGAAATTCTATTAGAAACTGATTTCAGTTCATCATACAACACTTTCTTTTTAGCTTCAAACAACTGTAGTATCTCTTTCCTCGTGGTAATGCGAGACTTGAATGCAAAACTAGGGCGAAGAGACTTGATGAATTTAACAAAAAAACTCATGCTCAACCATACAAAATGGATATTCATGCATAATAAGAGCTATATAAAACTTTTCCAAGCTTGCTTCCGGATCATACCTGAAAGTCTGAACTTCACCCTTCAACTCAAGTTCTTGTTGACCTTGTTTCAATGAGTGAATGCGGTTCAAATGATTCCATAAGTGCTTTGTGCCATTTACTATCTCTGCACCAAACACTCTACCACATTTTTTGCATTTTGCTTTAAGTTGCTTCTCTACCACACCAGTAACTTTATTCTTGACATTGTCAGTGTACTTACTGAAATATTCCCAAACCTTTGAGGTACACTTCTTCTGTCTCTTTACTGCAGGTTCAACTTCTCCTGTGAATGCCTCATCAGCTTCATCAGGAATAACAACAGGTTCTGTACCTTCACCTCCAGTGACTGTGGTTGCCTCATGTGGTACCAATGCATTCGATGCCGACTTTTTTGGCGCCGACGCCGAGTGACCAGTACCAGCAGCCGTGGTACCAGTCGGAGATGCACCTGTGCTAGCATAAGCACTATTGCTTGTATCACCACTAGCCATATTTATCCTACAACCAAACATCAAAAGTCAAATGAAAATTGCAGTATTATTTTCACAACTAATAGCTCAATCTTTGGGTAGTTAAGTGGTTCAATGTCAAATTGGATATAAAGAATATGACCCTATGAAACAAATAGATAATATGAATCTACATGAAACCATATTACCTGATCTGTAAAAAAAAGGTTCCAACATTCAACAACTGCATATCCATAAAAATCATAAAAAAACACCTATCAGTGAACCAAAATGTACATATGTATGTGCATCCATCATACTGATATCTAATGGCAATGTCTGACAAAACAAGAAACCAAAAGGGTAGTTGTCTAATATTTTGATGCAGGATAGTCTTCTATTAAACAGCATCAACAATATTAGAATTAATCTAGAAAGTAATGGCTATGTCAATTGAACAAGATATTTTACAAGCTGAATAAAATATGCAAGAAACAACAGTTGCAGAGTACCCCTAGTCGGTATGAGCCAAAAGTAAAAATCTTTGCATTTGCTTCTTGCACAAATTGCTCGCCAAAACCACCAGCCCGAGTTGCCTTCTTAATCCAAGCCTTCACAATCTACCAAAGACAAGAGTCGTTAAAAACTGCACATCTCCTACACAAAGTATAATCAGAAAAGCACACCGAGCACAAATGGTCAACCTGGTCCAATTTGCCTAAAACCTCTTCTCGTGAGACAGCCTCCTCTTGGCTTTCATCCAGGCCCGCATTAGAAAGACACTGACAGAATCAAAATCGCAACACCATTAGAAACGTAGTGATGAAACAAGAAATCATTAAAGTTTATCCATTAGCCATCCAAACTCCTACCTTCTCAACCTCTTGCGTGCGGACTATGTCCTTCTCTATTGGGCCGCGGCAGCAAGATTCAGGCGACGGCGGCGGGGCGATGGGCGCGCGGCGGGGCGACGGCTGACGGGCGCCGGTGCGCCGCGGCAGCAAGCTTCAGGCGATGGCGGCGGGGCGGGGCGCCGCGGCCAGCAAGGCGACGGGCGAGGGGCCCGTGGTGGACGGCAGCGAGGCGGGGTGCCGCGGCCGCGGTGGACGGCAGTGACGCGACGGGCGACAGCCGACGGGCCCGACGGCGGCGTGACGAGCACGGTGGTGCTCCGACCCTGTGCCCTGGCTGCGCCTCTGCCTGTGACCGAAGTCGAAGTTCGTGGACTCAGTCGTGGTGGCCTGGCTGGGCCTTGGGAGTTGGGACTGTGGGATATTTTTTGGCTTGCTATCCGGATTATACCCGGATAGTTTACCAGATATTATCCGCATAATGTGTTGGATACTCCGTATCCGTCGGATACTGTCCTCCCGAACCCGATTCCGTATCCGCTATAAAATACTCGAATCCGAATCCGATATCCGCGTAAGCAACCGGATACCCGAATTGTTGACCCGAAAATATCCCATATTCAAATGGTCGGGCGGGCGGGCGGGAAATACCCGACCCATTTTCACCCCTATTCATAGTACCCTTCAAATAGCGCATAACTCGCTCAAGCACACGCCAATGATCATCTCCTAGGTTAGAAGTAAATCGGCTTAATTTGTTCATAGAAAAGGAGATATCAGGCCTAGTCATGCTAGCTAAGTACATAAGTGAGCCAATTATCTAGGAGTATTCCAATTGATTTTTAACTATTATCTTGTTCTTGTGAAGCAACAAGCTAGGATTATAAGGTGTTGGAGAAGGCTTGCTATCAATGTAACTAAAACAGTTTAAGACCTTTTCTACATAATGGGACTGTATAAGTGTAATCCCATTCTCACCTCTTGTTAGCTTGATGTTCAAGATAACATTAGCTACTCCTAAATCCTTCATATCGAAATTTTGAGATAGAAATGATTTGACCTCGTTTATCACATCAATATTTGTCCCAAAAATCAGTATGTCATCGACATACAAGCACAGAATAACTCCCTCACCCCCACCATAGCGATAGTATACATATTTATCTGCCTCATTGACCGCAAAGCCTGCAGATGTTAGTGTTCTATCAAATTTCTCATGCCACTGCTTAAGAGCTTATTTCAGACCATACAAAAATTTTAGCAATTTTAGTACCTTGCCATCTTGACATTTTACTACAAACCCATCAGGCTGTTCCATGTAAATTTTCTCATCTAGCTCTCCATTAAGAAAAGTCGTCTTAACGTCCATCTAATGAACGAGAAGACCATGTGAGGCAGCCAAAAAGAGTAGTATAACAGGTGAGTAAGTATCAAAGAAATCTTCGTCTTCTTTCTGAGTATAGCCTTTGGCTACAAGCCGAGCTTTGTACTTTTCAATAGTACCATCAGGTCTAAACTTCTTCTTGAACACCCATTTACAACCCACAGGTTTGCACCCATAAGGTCGCTCTATCACCTCCCAATTCCCATTAGCGATAATGGAATCCATTTCACTACGGACAGCCTCCTTCCAGTAGTCTGCATCAGGAGATGCATAAGCTTCTGAAATAGACTTAGGAGTCTCATCCACGAGGTACACAGTGAAATCATCACCAAAGGACTTAGCTATCCTTTGTCTCTTGCTCCTCCAAGGAGCTTCACTATCATCCTCCTCAGTGATAGACTTATGTAGGTGTTCAGATTGTTCAGGTGGTGTGATTGAGCTGGGAATTATTTTAGAAGGTTGAGTACAAGTGTTATGTGTATCCTTCATTGGAAAAATGCTCTCAAAGAATGTAGCATCACAAGACTCCATAATTATACCAACATGCATGTCAGGTATCTCAGATTTAACTATTAAAAATCTATAGGCAATGCTATGGTGAGCATATCTCAGAAAGACATAATCCACAGTCTTAGGTCTAAGCTTGCGCTTCTTCGTTATTAGTACATTCACTTTCGCCAAGCATCCCCATGTGCGCAAGTACGAGAGTGATGGTTTTCTCCCAATCCATACCTCATATGGAGTTTTGTCCTTATTTCTATTAGGAACTCTCTTCAATACATGATTCGAGGTTAGCAAGGCCTCCCCCCACCATGCCTTGGGTAATCCCGCAGTATCTAACATGGTATTCACCAAGTCAGTGAGCGTTCGGTTTTTCCTTTCGGCAATCCCATTAGACTTGGGAGAATAGGGAAGCATCCTCTTATGTATAATTTCATATTCCTCACAAAATAAGTCAAATTCGTTTGAGAAGAACTCTCCACCATGATCTGATCTAAGTCTTTTTATCTTTCTGTCAAGTTGGTTTTCAACTTCTGTCTTATAAATTTTAAAATAGTCTAGAGCCTCATCTTTCGTTTTATACAAATACACATAACAAAATCTAGTAGCATCATTAATCAAAGTCATGAAATATCGTTTTCCACCCTTCGTCAACACTTCATTCATTTCACAAAGATCTGAATGTAGTTCTAGTGGTGCCAAGTTTCTCTCCTCAGCAGCCTTGTGAGGCTTACAAGGTTACTTTGATTGCACACGACTATGGCATTTAGAACCTTTGACAATGGAAAACATGGAATTAAATTCATACTAGAAAGCCGAGACAACACACAAAATTAATATGACATAAACGTGAGTGCCAAACATTAGCCTCATCATCCACACTGTTACAAATATAGTTCACAAACTTATCGCTAAAATCAGAAAGGAAAAAATGGAACAAGCCTCCGCACTCATAGCCTTTACCAATAAAATATTCATGTTTAGACACGACTACTTTATTAGACTCAAACACCAACTTAAACCCGTATCTGCACAAACGGACACCACTAATGAGATTCTTGTCGATAGTAGGGACATGTTGCACATTCCTCCACTGCATGATCTTTGCTAAAGTAAACTTCAAATCTACCTTGCCAACACCATGAACAGTAGCATGCGATCCATTCCCCATTAGGACGGAGGAATCCCGAGTGACCTGATAAGAAGAAAACAACAAGATGTCAGCACAAACATTTACATTGGCTCCCGTATCAATCCACCAATTAGTAGACTGAGTAACTGAAAGAACAATAGGTAAATTACCATACTCGGTCCTATCTCCAGTGTTACCAATGGTCACGTTAACAGATTTAGAAGTCTGTCCTGCAGGTGCCTTCATTCCATTGCATTGTGGACACTTCTTGGCCAGTGACCAAGCAAGCCACACACATAGCAAGTTTTTTCCTCATGATTGTTGTTGTTATTCTTCTTCTTCTTGAAGTTGGTACTCTGATGGGCTTTGACAAATTTCCCTTTGTTCTTGTTTGATGGCTTCTGCACCACATTGGCGCTAAACTGCCCACCATCGCCTTTAGACATAGCGTCCTTTTCCCGAGCTTTCTCCTCCACATCAAGAGAAGCAATGAGACCTTCAACGGAGTACTCCTGTCTCTTGTGTTTGAGCGCAGTACCGAAACTCCTCCATGAAGAAGGTAGTTTCACAATAATGCACATAGCCACAAACTTGTCAGGTAAGGTACACTTCAGGAGTTTGAGTTCCTTAGCGATAGTCTGTATGTCGTGAGCCTGATCAACCACAGAACGGTTGTCAACCATCTTGTAATCGTGGAACTGTTCCATGACATACAGATCATTGTTAGCATCAGTAGCACCGAATTTGGTATTCAGTGCATCCTATAACTCCTTAGTGTCTGTCATGTGCATATACACATCGACCAGACAATCACCAAGAACGCTAAGAATGTATCTCACAAAGATATAGTGGCTTCCTCAAATTTCTTTTGCTGATCAGTAGTAAAAACTCCTTCAAGTTTGCCAGTATTAACCTAGAATACTTTCATAGCTGTGAACCACAGAGTGACCTTAATCTGTCATCTCTTAAAGTGCACACCGGTGAATTTATCCAGCCTCAGTGCATTGGCAAATCCAGCCATAGTAAAATCACAGTGCCTATTATAAGGCTTTTGGATTGTTGGAAAAATAAGCACATGCAGATTTAATTTATTCCATAAATAAATCATGACATCAATCGCATAAGCTAGCAGAATCATCTCACACAATCTAGACATGTATGCAACGAAAAAATACATGAATAGATTGAACACGTAAAATATGAAGAATACGTACCGATGATTCTGTTCAGAAGGAGAACTCGGAGTAGATGCGCTCGGAGCAATAGAACACACCGCCCGTATAACGTGCGGTACAGAATGGTAACGACGACGCGCAGCACCCGAATGTAGAGGAAGACGAGCCATAGCGGACAAACAACGAGCAATCGCGCGGAGCGCTTTCCAAAAACCTTATTCACCCTCTCCCAGTGCAGGACTACACGAGGATGACGGTTCCGGAGACCTGCTCTCCCGATCGCCGGTGCACGCCGACGAGCATGATGGAGTAGACGACGTACGAGCGGCGCAGTACAGAGGAGAGACCAAACTCTAGATTGCTTTCGCATATATTGCATGGAGGTGGTGGTTCGGTATATATAAGACGTGTGATCAAGACGCCTTCCCATAACCGAACCGGATAAGTCGCGCATAACCTATCCGGACTCCACACCAGTCCAACACAGTGAATAATCCGGTGAGTTCCAAAACAAACACCGGAATATCTGTTGGATGCAGCAAAACCAAAACTGCAAAAGGAAGCCGTGTCTACGCAAGCATGAGGAGCCAATTTTGGCGGACCATTCACGCGCATGTCGAGTGCGTGCGCCCCCTGGCCTCAGCCCCGCGCCCGGCCCAGCGCGGCGAGGTGAGTAAGCGCACGCGTGCGTTTCTCTAGTTCTCTCCACCACACATTGCTCAAGTGACTAGGAGAGCACTCACCATTTTAAAGAGGTTTTCCTTTCCTAGAATAAGCAAGGTGGTACTAAAATTCATATGCATGCCTCCCATAAGGTGGGCTTTTGAGATTTTTCTAGGAATTATTCTCCAATTGGGCCCTAGGCGCACTAACAATTCCAACATAGTCGGCCTAATGGTAGCCAGAGGAGTAGCTTGGGCAACTTTGGACACCAGTGATTTTTTTTATATAATGGCGCTACAGATTCATCGTGCAGCTTGTTGGTGCCAACTCCTCACTAGCTACAAGAACACATCAAAAGAAGGTGAGAAGGGAGGAGATGTAGGGCAGCAACAGCCGATTGGCTATGGAGATTGGGGAGGGGAATTAAAGAGGAAGAAGCCTGACAAGTGGGACCTAGCTTATGTGAATGCCTTTTACCACCTCATTTGTCCATGGTGTACACCTCTAGTTTTCTGTTATTTGTATCTTGGACATGTGGCTATGTGAATTTTTTTTTAGTGAATCTATGGTTTCTCATTACATATGACCCTTTTCGTAGGGTTTTCTTTGGTGATATATAGATGTAATTTTCTCATTCAGACATGAGCCGAGGCCTGAACTGTCCTGTTATCGTCTGGGTTAAACTTATGCTAGTATAGTGAAAACTTCATGTGTATAATGGGCATTTCATCCCATAGATTGCCCCAGGCTTGGCTCCATCTCTGCATGTGAAGGAAGTGAGCTTCACTTGAGGTAGGTAGTGTGCCAGCATGGTGTAGCGAGCAACATTACTTCCAAACCCTTATATTAAGGATGTGTTTGAGATAGCTTTTTTCTTAGATTGTTGATGCAGATTTTTTTTATTAACACGATAAATTAATACCTAGAAAAGAAATTTCAAAAATAGTTTAGAATAGGTGTAATGCCCAGTTTTCCATGTGGCGTTAAACACTATTTTAATAAAAACCTATACGTGAAAAATCTCGTTCCTTGATTGTTGTGTTGTAAGTCGTGCCTGGATCTCAGTTTGTTTCCTCTCCTTGGTCCCCAAAAATCATCTCCTCAAAATCTCCGTTCTGAAATAATCTTGGAATTCGAATTTCTGTATTTGAATCTCTCTCCAAAATCCCTATCGGCAAATCCCTCGAATATTCAAATTTCATTCTAGACCCGAAGGTACAAATCAAAATCCTAAAATAAATCCCCTCTTGTCTCCCAACAAAAGCTTCCATGAGATCAATTCTCGAATTGAAAATTCAAATTCCAAATTCAAATATAATCCTCGCCCTCCTTTGATTTTCCCTCTCGAAATATTCCTTCAAGGCCAAGATACAAATTCTTCCCAAAAATATCAAATTGTCCTTTGAATTTCCCTTCATGGAATTCTTTGATATTCCCTAAGTTCAAATATCAAAAGTTGCATTCAAATATCAGTTCAAACATTCAAAATTCTTTTCAACAAAATTCCTAGAAAAATACCAAGGGGTACTGAGCACTTGGGCCATATTTCCCTTTTTCCCAGCCTGCCCCGCAGTTGCTCAGCCCAGCACCCCGTCTCACCCTCGCGTGCAGGCCCCCTCACGGCCCACAACCCATGCCGCGCAGGGGCGCGACGGCCACGCAGCTGATGCTTGCCGCGTGTCCAGGGCACCATGCCGCCGTTCGATCCCCCTCGCGCGCCCCGCTCCCCCGCGTCGTGCACACGTGAGAGTCCGCCCACATCGCCTCCCTCATCGGGCCTGCCTGTCAACCCGATACCTAATCCGCGCCCGCCCGCTCGCACCCGCCTGCGCGCTCGTCTTCATCCCCGTCCCGTTTCCCTTTTTCTCTCCCTCTCACGCAGTTTTCGTTCGGTCAAATGACTGCAAGACGTGGGGCCACTCCGTTGCCCCACCTCTTGACGTCAGGGCACCACCTCCGTCTCCCTCGCTCTCAACTACGCCACGACAAGAATTGGACCTCCACTGCCAGCCCCCTTGGCCGTCCTCTTTTCCCTCTCACTCTCTTTGGGCCGGGACTGCGCAAGCCCACATGTGGATTTTGAACTCCACCGCACGATTCATCGACCTCCACCGCCCCTCAAATCACCGTCGTCAATCGGTCTTCCGCCCACAAATTCCTTGTGCTGCCGCGCGCCTCCCCCTTCATCTGTCGCCAGCCGAGTGATGGGCCACCGCTATGCCCAAAACGACCTAGTTCCTCCCCGAGCTCCCTCGCCTATAAAAACCCCCCAAACCCTCTTTTCTCCCCCTTGGTTCTTGTTCTTGGACGTCGCCTAGATTCACCGTCTCCCAAGCCCAGCCGTCATCATTGCATGGCCGCCTCGGGCACCCGTTGTCGAGCCGAAGCCGGCTCCGTGGACGCCGCTCCTCGCCAACTTCGAGTCCCCTCTCTCGCTCGATCCCAACTCGACCCGAGGATGCAACACCCCAAATCTCACCATCGGCAACCCCTTGTTTTCCGCTGCCGAGCCACCACCGCTCTCGCCCCTTGTCGCTGGTGAGCTCCTCTTTGTTTACCTGTGCCCACGCCTTTTAGAGGCCTTAGCCCCCTTCCCCCAGCTCACCTGTGAGTGCACGCTCGCCCATCAGAACGGGCCCTCGATATCTCCTCTATTCCACCGTCATCGTGCACGGTCGTGCACCGCCGTCGGTCATCCTTCCATCGATCTCCATCTATGCCACATCCTTGAATCCACTCGGAACTCTCCCGTACACCGCCGCGGCCATTTGCTCCACTCTCCCCTCCTTTTCTCCTCGCCACCGGCGACCGAACACCAACCTCCGCCCTTTTTCTCTCTCCGCTACTGATGGCCTCCCTCCGCTGGCCGCTGTCACTCGTTCTCATCCCAATGCAATCCGTTGAATTGCTTCCTTGTCCTCCCCGCTATCCTCCGGTGCTAGCCGCTCAGTCCGAGTCGCCGCTGTTCGCCGAAGCGCCTCACTCGCGTCGGCCATCTGATTCCGGGTTGGCTCGGTTCCTCTCCCTATGCAAACGCGGCGAGCCACGTAGACGCCACACGGCTGCTAAATCGGTGCCACCTCGGCTAGGCCAACCCCACAAGCATCCCAGTCAGACGCCTCGTTCCCTTTTGTGCATACACCCTGTCCACGGGAGCCAAGCTACCGACATATGGGCCCGATCACCTTGATCCATGCCATACCACATCCATACACCCAGTCCACCTAGCCTGTCTTCTCCTTGGCTTCACATGCGCCCTGGCCTGTTGGACCGCATCGCCTGTGGGTCATGCCACTGCCCCTGGTCCCCGCACATCTCGGCCTCGTGGGCTGTTTTTCCCCCTGGTCGGTAGACAGGCCACCCGACCCCTCCTACTTCATTGGGCCGAGCTGGCCTACCCATCAGGCCAAGGAACTCAGCCACCCCCTCCCTCCACTTACATGCGGGTCCCATCTGTCAGTGGCCCAAGAGGAATATTCCAGAAAATATTCCTTTCCAGAAATTTAATAACTCTTTTCTAGCTATCCAGAAATTCAATTAACCTTCAAAAATTCATATCTTTTGATCCGTAGCGTCTAATTGAATTCGTTCCAACGCCAATAATTTTCTAAAATTGAGATCTATCTGATGGCACTATTAGTAGTCCTAAATAGGGTCTTTTTCTTAGTCTTTGTGTAGATTTTTTATTGTTTACGCATAGTAACCGTCATCGGATTTTTGTTTTGGAGCGGATTTCTTGAAGATTCGCGAAGACCCTGAGCAAGGCAAGTCACCTTTGATCAATCGAGCCTATATTTGAACTTAAATTATTTTGTTTGCAAAATTGCACCGATAGGCGTGCACGTGAACTATTCGGCTCCGTTTGCAAGACAGATCGGTGGGCCTCTCCAAACTTGCTATATATGACCCTTCCTTGACACTTGCAATACCATATTCCCTTGTAACCACCTCAGTTGCGCCTCGGTATTCATGCACTCCTGTGCGAGTACCGATGGTCGCCCTCAAACTTAAAAATTTGAGAAACATCTTAGGTAAAACTAGGTTTTACGAAATATTTGGAAAACATGACACCTGGGTCGGTGCCTTGTGAAAAAAATGAGTTTTAAAAATGGAGACTCATGACACAAGGCTAGTCCGGTGTGGGATGCCTGTGTGGTCACCCGTAAGGACCGATTCCTTTGGAATTTAAACCAAACATACAACAGTACAACCACATGAGTGAATTGGGATAGCCCCTGGCTGAGTAACTAGCTGCCCAGAAACGCCTTGCATGTTAATGGGCTGTGGATTGCTGGGAGGGCGGTGGGGATGCCTCCTGGGTTTTTGCACATTATAGTCTTGGACCTACCTTGCCGTTGGTCTCGGACCCCTCTAGTTGGTATGGGGTAACCTAGGATGGCTCTGAAAATGCCTTGTCGTGAAAACTTCTACATCACCAATCATACCTGATCACTGTGATCCGGTGACTAAAATAAGTCACGTTGTGTGAGTAAAGTGTACCCCCTCTGCAAAGGTTAACAACTGTTTGAACAGCCGTGCCCATGGTCATGGGCAGATGTGCGGTGATTCCTTAGTGTAGTTTTGTTTCACCCTGCTTTGTGAAAATGTGTGTGTGTTTTGCGAACTATGGGAAGAAAACGCTACCATGGATAGCAGGACTCTGTGAAGTTCGATGCGGTGAAGTGGCTGTCATGAACAGCAGGACTCTGAGAGTCCGAGAATTTGTTTTGGCTCTGTGAGCCAGCTTGAAGCCAACTCTTGGAATTATGAAAACTGGAGAATCAATTTGACACCTTTCGCTCCTATCGGGCGAAACTCCATCTAGCTCCGGTTGTTGAGAAGTACACACTTAGCAGGTTTAAAAGGAACTCAAATAAAACTGATTGCAGAATATCTAGCCTCTCTTTGAAGCCTGCAACAACCACCTAAGTTCCCCTGCCTTGCTGAGTACGTAAGTACTCACCCTTGCTCTCTATATATATATAGTTCCTCCGTCGAGAAGCAGGAGTTGGAGTTACAATGAAGCGAAAATTATGGTTTCGTCTTGATTCCTAGCCCCTGCCTATGGTGTTGGGACTTAGTCCATTTGTTCCGCTACTGTCGTTGCCTCTGTGCTGTTCATTGCTATCTCCGACTTGCTCTAAAGCTACAACATAAGTTAATGTATAAGTTCTAATATGTAATTAAGGATTGCAATGATTCATAACTGTTTTTATGAATACCAGCGCTGTGTCCTAGGACTAGTATTGGTATCATGATTCCGCGGGGAGCAGTTCCCACTGTTCTTCTGCGGCATGCCCTGTTTGGTGCCATTGTACTGCGGTGACGGATTGGGGTGTGACAATAGGTAGTCAAATCAATGTAGTAGAAGAAAGTTATTTGAGAAATATATTTTTAGAGGTGTGGAGCAAATAATCCGTTTTAAAAATCTAGAGAAAAAGCAAAAAAGAACGGGGCCAAGTGTAAAAATCAACTAACTAAACCCGGTGGTTAGCAAATGGCACTAAGCATGGTGTTACGGGAATTAACTCAATTATTTTATTTTATTGCATCAATAAACTTACAATCCTTATTAAATTATCACATCTCATCTTATCTTACCTACTTAGGGCCCTTTGATTCGTTGGAAAAATATTGGAAATTTGTACGATTTGAATTGTATAGAAAAATTTCCAATTTGGTCCTTTAAAATAAAAGATTGGGACTCCAATTATCCTATGAAATTCTTATGGAATGGCTCATGATAAAGAGATTTTGCATGAAAGTTAGCATGAGGTCCAACCTCATGAAAACTTTCCTTTAAGTCTTTATCTCTCCTCTAAATTCTATATTTTTCTTGTGGTCTATTTAAATGGTTATTTCTATGTTTTTCATGTGTTTTACAATCCTATGTTTTACACTTACATTCCTGTTAAAATAATATGTTTTTTCTATTCCTATGTTTCTTAACTAGCAAAGTGCCCGTATGTTACGACGGGAAGAAAAGTCGATGAAGTTTGCAAAAAGAGGGTGTATGGTCAAAAATGACTAATTGAGCTAGTTGTGTTGTGGAGAAAGAGGGGGTGGTCATTCAACGGTAGTGAGGCAGTAGTGAGACGATGCACCGCCAAATCCAACCTAGAGAAAGTGAGAGGTGAGGAGAGTCTTGCAATGGAAGGAAGTGGGCAGATCTGTGAGACAGGGTAGGTATGTTATTATAATTTAGATCCAAAAAGCTAGTAGCCACATATAATTTAAGTACATATGCCACGATACATTTTTAAATCAGAATTCAGAGTCCATAATATATCCCGTGCTAGGTAGCTAGGATTTAATTTAGATCTAGAAACACGTGTAGCAATCCAGCGATCACTCATGTCGCACAACTGACGATGGGCAAAAGCCCTTACCGGGAGTTTGGAAGGAAATTCTCTCCGTCAGGACTCGAGGGGCCGAGGACCTTCTTCCACTCTCCATTCCCATTTCCTAATAGGAGACCCAGTAGGAGCTGATTGAGGGGTCTCAAATATAGGCCCTTTTTTCTAGCTATTTCACCGGGATCACTAATTCTATGCTATATGGTACGTTTGTTTTCTTAATATTTAACTCATCAATATAATAAATAGATAATACGTGTTTTCAGGTAATAGTGTGATAAATAATCTGTTTCAAACAGGCTTGCACTAATTTCTGTTCAGAGGACATCAGGCCATCAACTACGAGCCCACCAGCCCAACTCTTCTCCCTGTTCCCAACTACTCCCGACCTCTTGTTAGTCGTCATCTATTACTTCGCTGCCAACTAGTCTTCGCTGCGAGATCAAAAAAAAAAAAACAGTCTTCGCTGCCAACTATTACTCGGTGGCGCTCGTAGCGCAGACGTAGGAGAGACGGCGCATGCGCTCACACAGGAGCCACAACGCTCGGAGGCAGCAGGAGCGGCGAGCCTAGCGTGGAGGCGAGGTAGGCTCAACTGCTCAACATAGCGGTAGCAGCTCGGCCGGCCGCGATAGCTGTGCACGGCCACCCTTGTGCAGGTCGTGGCTTGTTTTTTTACTATTTGATTCAACCATCTCTAGATCTGGCAATTGATGCCTTGCATTTTTTTATGGTTCAAGCTCCTCCAGATCTAGCACTTCAATGTTTCCTTTATGATTTTATGGCTAATTAATTGAATATTCTTATACCCAGTTTTAAAGTTTTCTTCAAATCCTCATTGGTCCTCCCAACTTTTTCCAGTTGAACCATCTGGAACCCGGTGGCCGATGGGTCGATGTGGGATGGGGTTGGAGTCACAAATGTTCCAAGGTCGATGGGTCGAGGAACTGGAATGCGGGACGTGGAACGTCGGTTTTAAAAAGACATGGTACGTAGGGATATACCTCTTCGGAACTTTTGTTCGAAGGACGGAACGTGTTCCATGGATTTCCGGAACAACAGTTCGGGACAATAGCGGGAATCAGACTGAATATATCTAAAATGTTAGGGCTTATATGGAAGAAACCAATTGAATGAAGAAGTTTCTGTAATATTTACAAAGTTAAAGGGCTAAACCGAAAGAAAACCATTCCTAGAGGCTTTGCCCACGGCCCACCCCATCCGGCCATCCAAATTCCCCATCAATGGAATTGTCGACTCCATCGCTCACCGCCGCGACAACGGCGAAGGTGGCGCTCCCCGTCCTCACTCGGAGCGACACCGTTCCCCTGTCCTCCCTCGCACGATGGCAGCGGCGGCTCTCCTCCTGCCCCCTATCCCCTCCCCCTGCATCCCATTCCCCTGTGAGCGAACTGCGTGATGGCGGGGGCACTCGTCTAGGGGCAAAGCCCAATGGGCCAAGGGGTTCACAGGTATCCGGCCCAATTTTCATTTTTACCACTTACCCCCTCTACCCCACCCCCTCCCCCCCCGAAAATTTTTTATTTTTATATTTATTTATTAAAAGATTTGCAAAAGTAAATTTTTGTTTGAAAAAATTGCAGAAATAGACTCCCACCGTCCTCTGGGAGAGCGATTTTTAAAAATCGCCCTTCCAGAGGGCGATTTGATGACGTGGCTGACGGCCCCGGCCGACGGCCGTCAGCCCGTCAGCCATTTTGCGGGCGGTCCCCGGCCTCCCAAAAACCGCCTTCTCAGAGGGCGGCAAGGTGGCCACCTGTAAAATGCGCAGGCGCGGGCACGGGCGAGGGGCGCGGCCGAGGGTGCGGGCATGGGCGAGGGGCACGGGCGAGGGGCGCGGGCACGGGCGAGGGGCGTGGACGCGGGCACGGGGGCCCCTTGCCCCTGGGGGCCGGCCTCCCTCCCCGCGCGCCCGCAGGCCGGTTCCCCTCGCCCGCCTTGGCCGTGCCCCACACCCATGCCTGCGCCCGCGTCAGCGCCCCTCGCCAGTGCCCGCGCCCCTCACCCGTGCCCTCACCCGTGCCCGCGCCCGCGTCAGCGTCCCTCGCCCGTGCCCGCTCCCCTCGCCCGTGCCCTCGTCCGCGCATTTTGCAGGCAGCCACCTTGCCACCCTCTGAGAGGGCGGTTTTTGAGAGGCCAGGGGGCCACCCGCAAAATGGCTGACGGGCTGACGGCCGTCGGCCGGGGGCCGTCAGCCATGTCATCAAATCACCCTCTGGAAGGGCGATTTTTAAAAATCGCCCTCCCAGAGGGCGGTTGGAGTCTATTTTTGTAATTTTTTCAAACAAAAATCTACTTTTGCAAATCTTTTAATAAATAAATATAAAAATAAAAAAATTTTCCCGTGCCCCCCCCCCTCCTCCCCCCCATTTTCACCGTATGGGAACCCCCCTAGGGCCAAAATCGTGCACCATCCATCTGGCCCATCATCCAACAAAGCAACAGAAGCAGGCCCAGAGGTGAGAGGAGTAGGAGCTCGACTGAAGAAGGTTAGAAGGCCCATTAGGCATCAACAGCCCATGCGGCCAGCAAAGAGGAAAACTATACGAGTTTTTACTATTAATAATTTAATTTTTTTTAATTCATAAAACTAATTTTTGATTTGGTTTTTTTTCAGAAGTAACCTCTTGCCGCCGTGGGCCAGGACGGTTTTTAAAAACCGCCGTGGCCCAGGGCGGCAAATGGCCTGGGCCCACGGCGGCGTCACCAGGCCGTGACGGCGGCCGGCCGCCGTCACGGCCGGGGGCCACGTGGCATTGCCGCCCTGGGCCATGGCGATGAATGGCGCAAAAATGCCCATGCCTCTTCCTCCCCGCATGCCCGTGCCCGTCCCCGCGCCCGCGCCCGCACCCCGCGGCCACGCCCGCGCCCTCGCCCGCGCTCGTCTCCCGCTCGCTCTCTCCCTGCGCTTGGGGCCCACGCGTCAGGGCGCCTCCCGCTGACAGGCCGAGCCCGCCTGCATTCTGCCCCCTAAATTAACAGTAAAAACTCAAGGTAAAACTACATATACCCCAACACCCGCAGGGAGAGAGCGAGCGGGAGACGAGCGCGGGCGCGGGGTGCGGGTGCGGACGCGGGGACGGGGTGCGGGCGTGGACGCGGGGACGGGCGTGGGCGCGGGGACGGGCACGGGCACAGGCGCGCGGGGAGAAAGAGGCATGGGCATTTTTGCGCCATTCACCGCCGTGGCCCAGGGCGGCAATGCCACGTGGCCCCCGGCCGTGACGGCGGCCGGCCACCGTCACGGCCTAGTGAGGCCGCCGTGGGCCCAGGCCATTCATCGCCCTAGGCCACGGCGGTTTTTAAACACCGCCCTGACCCACGGTGGCAAGAGGTTACTTCTGCAAAAAAAACCAAATCAAAAACTAGTTTTATAAATTAAAAAAAAATTAAATTAGTAACAGTAAAAGTTCAAAACTAAACCATCATTGGCTCATTGCTTGATGCCCTGATCGCCTCGCTCGTGAAGTCACGACGCCGACCGCTGACACGCGTCGTAGCCTCAGCCCTCCCCTCAGTGATCAGTCGCGGACGCCTGATGCCAGGACGCCACGTCGCCACGCGGCACACGCCCACGGCCACAGCACTGGCTAGGCCAGCACTGCCCAGCCCGGCAGGCGGCAGTCGCATCTCCCTGTGTCTATCAATCTGTCTATCTCCTTGTCCTCTCTCTCTCTATATATTTTCCTTTTTCCAATTTTTCCCCTTCTTTTTATCCAATTAGTTTGATTTTTTTTCTAAGCAAAATAATCAAATTAGTATGAGTTTATGTGATTGTTTATAGTGCCTTTTCATTTATCCAGATTATAAGCTAGTGTTTGATCAATTGAATATTTAAGCTTCTTGTTTAAATATTGTTTCTTTAATACGATACAACTATTTAATTGACAGGTTATGGAGAAGTATCTCAAAAGGAAAGCACCGGAGAGTACCAATAATGCAGTTATGGGGAATTTATGTCCAGAACCGGACGATAATAGTTGGGAGAAGGAGATTGAATATCAACCAAGCTTAAGAAAAGAGATCGATGATTACCATCCAAATCAAAGAGATAGGGTCAGAAGGAAATACTTGCAGAAAGGGCCTTGCCAACCACGCCCATGTAGCTTTCCAATCACAAAGATCTCAGGTAAAGATAGAAAGTTTATTGAGGAATGATTTGATGAGTTTGGAGGTTGGCTTGAATATAGCAAGGCAAAAGATAGAGCATATTGTTTTTTTTGTTTCTTATTTAGAGATCGCAATAAGAAAGAGGATGGGTATAAGGCATTTGTTGTTGACGGTTGGAATGGATGGCATAGAAAAAGTAGGCTAAAAGAGCATGTTGGTAGTGTCGGTAGCTTACATAATCAAGCCATGAAAAATTGTGATGCTTTGTTGCAAAGAGCTCAGCACATTGATATTCATATGCAAGTACAAAGTGAAGCCGCTAGAAATGCATATTTTGTTCGATTAAATGGATCAATTAATGTTGCTAGAAGGTTGTTAAAGCAAGGTTTGCCTTTCTAGGGACATTATGAGTCCAATGATTTATACAACAAAGGCAATTTCTTGGAGTTTTGCGATTTCTTAGCAGAGTATGATATTGCTTTAGGCAAGGCAGTGGGGAAAAATACAGCAGCGAACTGTCTTATGGTGTCTCCTAAAGTTCAGAGAGACATTGTTGAATGTTTTGCAAAGAAAATATTACATTCTATTATGGAAGAACTTGGCCATAATGTGTTCTGCTTGCTAGTTGATGAGTCAAGAGATATTTCTTGCAAAGAGCAAATGACAGTGGTGTTGAGGTATGTTGATAAATGTGGAATTGTAACAGAAAGGTTTGTTGGTCTTGTTCATGTGAAGGAAACAACTTCTTTATACCTCAAGTCTTCTATTGATGCTCTAATGGTAGAATTTAATTTAAGCTTGAGTCAAGTAAGAGGCCAAGGATATGATAAGGCTAGTAACATGTGAGGTGAGTTTAATGGGTTACAATCATTGATCATGAGAGAGAGTAGTTCAGCTTATTATGTCCATTGTTTTGCCCACCAATTGCAGCTAGTAGTTGTGGCTATTGTGAGCAAGCACAAAGGAATTAGTAATTTCTTTGGTGTGATTTCTACCTTGCTAAATATGGTTGGTGGATCAGCTAAAAGAAGGGACATGGTATGTCTTCAAAGGCTAGGAGATACTCGTTAGAGTTCTCATTATAAAACTCTCAAAAGTTTGGTAGACATGTTCCCAACAATTGTCAAAGCACTTGAATTTGTGGAAGAGGATGACAGGGATAGGGCAAATAGAGATCAAGTAGCAGGTCCTCTAGTGTACTTCCAGTCTTTCAACTTTGCCTTTTATTTGCATCTCATGTTGACTGTCCTAATAATCACAAACACCTTGTCATTAGCACTACAACGGAAGGATCAAAACATTGTGAATGCGGTTAAATGTGTGAGATCTACTAGAGGTCATTTGGATGAGCTCAGAAGACATGGATGGGAAACATTAGAGGGTGATGTGTATAATTTCTATGACAAATATGATATTATCAAATTAGAGATGGGAGAAGTATCCATTAATCCGAAGAAGCCAAGGCAAAAAAACAGGAATTACGAACAAGCATCATTATGAAGTGGATTGTTTTAATGATGTTATTGATTGGTTACTTCAAGAGATAGATAGTTGCTTCAACGAGACAACATCTGAATTGCTTGTTTGTTCAACTGCTTTCAATCCAAGAGAATCATTCCATGATTTTAATGTGGAGAGTTTGATGAACCTAGCAAAACTTTATCCTAATAATTTCAATTTTGCAGACTTGAGAGATCTTAGCCATCATCTCAGTCTATACATTGCTGATGTGCAAGAAGATGATAGATTCTCCCACATAGAAATAATTGGTGAGCTTTCTCAAAAAATGGTGGAGACAAGAAAATATATTTGCTATCCTTTGGTTTACCGTCTTTTGAAGCTAGTATTAGTACTGCCTATCACAACTGCTACAGTTGAGGGATTTTTGCAGCCATGAAGATTGTGAAAACACAATTGCGCAATCATATGGGTGATGAATACTTAAGTCATAGCCTTATTTGCTATGTGAAGAAAGAAGAAATGAGAAAAGTTACCAACAAGGTTGTAGTTGACCGCTTTATGAAAATGAAAATACGAGTTTACTGAAAGGTAATGTATTTACTTTTACCTTTTTACATGTTTACTCCATGTCTCCACATATACAATTTTAGTTGAAAATTAAGATGTTTCAATTCTAGTTTTATTGTAGGCTTTTGATGATTGATAACATTGAGCTTGGCAGCTTTGAGGATGTATATTGCCTAGATCGATTGTCTTTTATGATTTCTTGATGTTCCCTTCTTGGCTTTCTTCCCTCTTTTATTTTGGTAAACATTTTTGCTCGCTACTCACTAATATTAATGTTAAAAGTTGTCTATAAAGGTTAAATAGCATTATTTAGAGTAATGTACTGCTATATATATGATAAAGTGGTGCATCTCCCTTAATTGTGTTCCACCTTCGCCACTGTGCTCGTCCTTGGTGCAACAGCAGCGAGCAGCGATGGAGCAACCCTGGTACGTTTCCCATCCCTAACCCTAGCCCTTCTCAGCTTTGCCTCGGTGCCGCTGTCGTACCACCTTGAATACGATCCAGCCTCGATCGGGACATCGTACCACTTCGTTCCCGTCCCCCGTTTCGGGACGAAGTTCCTATGACGAGGAACGCTGCGTCGTCCCCTGCTCCTGGTAACTAGCCCTGGAAGGCGGCAGGGAGGGGGGGAAACGGTTCCTGATTTAGATTTTTCGGTCAAACCAAGTCTTACTCGCGCACGTAGATGGACAATCTGAGTCTCTACGAGGCGGGCGTCACGCGGGACGGACTCACACAGATGACGGAACGTAGAAACAATATTCGTTTTTATAACAGGAGAGACCAAGCATTTAATGGATTTTAACAATGGATTTTTCCGTTGGTCACCGTATGGCTTCCGTCGCTGCCGTGCTCGCACAACGTGAGACACGCCTTCCAACACGGGCGGATCCATGTTGTGCTGACTGGGTGCGGCCGCACCCACACCGAAATACGAAATACTTTATAGTATACAAGTTTTTTCTGTATTCACACCCCCCTAGCCCAAATACCTACACCCACAGCCCAACTGGAAAGAGCCCACAGCTGCTTGCAACTTCCGATAGGCAGCCCAGCAGCCAGCAGCATCAACGCACGCACTCTGGCCGGCCGCCCAATCGCACGCAGCAAGCTTCGCGGTCGCTTCGACTGCACGCTTTGCCCGTCGCTTCGACTGCACGCCTCCCCTCCCGCGGCCTTCTCTATCGTTCGTCGCTCCGCCTTCTCGACTTCTCCAAATCTCCGTCGAGGCGGGCTGACGACCGTGGCTGGCCGTCGCAAGCAGGGGCTGCAGGGCGCACCGCGGCACCGGTGACCGGCCAGCGCCCAGGCAGCCACCAGGAGCGCAGCAAGGCAGCAAGCAGTGCAACAGCGTACTCAGCACGCCTCTCTCCACAAACAAAGTAAGCAACTTCAAATATTCTTCATTCTTTCAGAGTTTCAGTTTCCATCCATTTGACCATCCAATGATTTTAATTTTGTAATTCCTGTCTTTTCTCTTGGTACTTTGTACAGATTCTAGGGTTATGATTTTTTTTTGTTCTTTCTATGATATTTATAAAAGCATTCAAAGTAACTAAAATTTAAATATTCTTGTGGATGCTAGAAAAAACATGGAAAGGTTTTTTGAAAAGAAAAGCACCAGATATTAATTGGGAAGAGGAGATCAAATATGACCCAAGCTTAAGAAAGGAAATTGATTCTTACCATCCAAATCATAGAGAGAAGGTGAGGAAATATTTGGAGAATGGGCCATGCCAACCTCGCACGTGCATTTTTCCCTCTACATAGATTGGGAAAAAAGACAATCCAAGAAGGTTTCAACCGGAATGGTTTGATGAATTTGGAGGTTGGCTTGAATACAATGAATCAAAAGATAGAGCATATTGTTTCTGTTGTTTCTTGTTCAGAGAAAAGAAGGATGCAGGATATAAAGCATTTGTTGTTGAGGGTTGGAATGGTTATCACAGGAAAGAGCGGCTAAAGATGCATGTTGGCAATGTTGGTGGAGCACATTATATTGCTATGAAGAAGTGTGATGGTTTGTTACAAAGAAATCAGCGCATAGATGTTGTTTTGCATAAGAAAAGTGAAGCATCTAAGAGGGCTTATTTTACCAGATTGAATGGATCCATTGATACTGCTAGGCTTCTATTGAAGCAAGGCTTGCCTTTTCGTGGCCATGATGAGTCAAAGGAGTCTTTGAATAAAGGGAATTTCTTGGAGGTTTTTGATTGCTTAGCTGATCATGATCCAGATTTGGGGAAGGCAGTGGGTCTTGCAGGTAATAGTTGTATGGTGGCTCATGAAATTCAGACAGACATTGTTGAGTGTTTTGCAAATAAAATTCTACGATCTATTCTTGAAGAACTTGGTGATGATGTGTTTTGCTTGCTAGTTGATGAGTCAAGGGATGTTTCTTGTAAAGAACAAATGGCTGTGGTCTTGAGGTATGTTGACAAATGTGGAATTGTGAAAGAGAGGTTTGTTGGCCTTGTGCATGTGACTGAAACTTCTTCTTCCAGTCTCAAGTCATCTATTGATTCTCTACTTGCAAAATTTAAGCTCAGCTTAAAGCAAGTTAGAGGCCAAGGATATGATGGTGCTAGCAACATGCGAGGTGAGTTCAATGGGCTACAATCATTAATTATGAGAGAAAGTAGATCAGCATATTATGTTCATTGTTTTGCTCACCAACTTCAGTTAGTTATTATGGCTGTTGTGAGAAAACATAAGGGTATTAGCAATTTCTTAACCATGATTCATAGCTTATTAAATGTGGTGGGTGGATCAGCCAAGAGAAGGGACATGACTAGGGATATCAATCATGAAAAAGTGACAAAGGCCTTAGGTTGTGGGCAGCTAGAAACTAGGAGAGGGTTAAATCAAGAGCAATGTCTTCAAAGACCTGAAGATACTCGTTGGAGTTCCCATTATAAAACTCTAAAAAGTCTTGTTGACATGTTTTCTACAATTGTTGAAATGCTACAATTTGTAAAAAAGGATGATAAAGATTGAAAAAATAGAGACCAAGCATCAAATCTTCTAATCTACTTCCAATCTTTTGACTTTGTTTTTTACCTGTATCTCTTATTGACCACATTAACCATCACAAACACTTTGTCATTAGCATTGCAACGCAAGGATCAAGACATTGTGAATGCTATGAAGTGTTTGCAATCAACTAGATTACATTTGCGTAACCTTAGAAGAGATGGGTGGGGCAAATTATTAGATGAAGTAAATGAGTTTTGTGAGATGCATGATATTACAAGGTTAGAAATGGAAGATGCATATATTGATCCCAAAAAGTCTAGAAAGGCATCTAGAATTACAAACAAGCATCACTATGAAGTGGATTGTTTTAATGAGGTTATAGACTGGCTAGTTCAAGAGCTTAATAGCCGCTTTAGTGAGACAAGATCTCAATTGCTTGTTTGTTCAGCTGCTTTCAATCCAAGAGATTCATTTCATGATTTTAATGTGGAGAGTTTGATAAACCTAGCAAAATTATATCCTGATGATTTTAGCTCTAGAGATTTGAGGGATCTTAGCCACCACCTTGGCCTCTACATTGCTGATGTGAGAGAAGACAATCGATTCCACAACATAAATACTATTAGTGAGCTTTCACAAAGAATGGTGGAGACAAGAAAAAATCTTTGTTATCCATTAGTTTATCAACTTTTGAAACTTGTGCTGGTATTGCCGATTGCTACTGCAACAGTGGAGAGAATATTTTCGGGGATGAAGATTGTGAAAACAACTCTTAGTAACCGCATGGGTGATACGCACTTGAGTAATAGACTTATTTGCTATGTGGAGAAAGAAGAATTAAAGAAAGTTACAAATGATGCTGTGGTTCATCGCTTCATGAACATGGAAGGAAAAGGGCGTAGATTTGATCTATAAAAGGTAATGCACCTCTTTTGAATTTTTCAACGATACATTATATAAATTGTTTGCTTACAATGAATGGTTTATTTCTTTTTCAGTGAAGATTTCGTGGTTAAGGATTGTATTTTGCCGACGCCGACAATCTTTTGTTGTTATAATTGTGGGATTCGCTTACTGTATTTTGATAAATGGTAAGCACGAATATACTATTACCGCTACTTCATTGTTGATGTACATAAATATTGCTTGTTTTAAACTATTCATGCTAAAATTATGGCTATGGTGCTATTAAGTTGCATTATTGTTCTGTCGTTAGACCGCAAGCCGCACCCCCCCTCCATAATTCTCTAGCTCCGCCCCTGCCTTCCAAGCCCAGCCTCATACATGATTAATCAGAGTTGAGGAGGAGATTGTCATGACTCCTTTCATTTGCAGCAATTGAATCGAAGCTAAATCTGCGGAATTTTCTTTCACTAATCGGGTCAGGCCGTCAGGGCTCCGGTCCTCAACGGCGGCATGCCCGTTGCGTTCGCCGCTGTGGCCAAACTCGCCCTGGTCTCTTCATCGGCATGCATGCATGCAACCCGGCCACGTGCGGTTGTGTGGGTTGGTGAGACAATGAATGGGCCAAATTTAATAGTTTTCTGGGTCATGTGGGCTATTGTTGTTAGGCCACAGAGTTGAGCCCATATGCTGTATGGAAGCCCAATGTTTTTTTACCCCATGTCTTCTTCAATTTCGAGGGGGTACAATGACTTGTGAGTTGTGAGTAGGAGGAATGGTAATAGGCCCCGTCCCTCGATCCCTCATGGGGAATTTCTTCATTAGGGGCTGAGAACAGGGAGAAATCTTCCCCCATAGGGCTATTAATGGGAAATTCCTCGCCCCAGCGGGTGAGCCGGGGTCGGGTGCGTTATGCACATCCCCGTCCCCACTTCCCCACGGGCCTTCGAAGTTTGTGTGATCTGTGAGCACATCCGTAAGAATTTTCTTTATTTTTATATTTTTTTAAAAAAATATTTACAAAAGTATATTTTCATTTCAAAATTTTACAAAAATATACCCCCAACGCCCTCTGGGAGAGCCCTCCCAGAGGACGATTTGATGACGTGGCAGATGGCCGTAGGCTGGGCGGCCGACGGCCGTCTACCATTTTGCAGGCGGCCCCCTGGTCGCCCAAAAACCGTCCTCTAGGAGGGCGGCAAGGGGCCGCCTGCAAAACGCCAGCCCGGAGGGCATTGAGAGTATATTTTTGTAAAATTTTCGGTCCGACCGCAGGCAAGGGGTCGGTCCGACCGAGGTCCCCCAACTAGCCGTTGAGGTGCATTACTTCTTGTAGATATTTTGACAAAGCCCCTCGGCAAGATTCGATTTCTGGAGCTGAGGGCAAAGCTTAGCATGGTCCAGGTTTGATGCATCAAGGTTAGGGGGTGAAATGTGGAGTAAATTGTAACCTTGTGCATCGCATCTTTTAGTTAGTCTTTATTCTATATGCATGTAGACACCGGCTGAACCAGTCGGAGTTAGTTGCAGTTAGTTACACATATGGCGTTTTTTCTGTTTTTCATGGCCGAGCTGGGAGCTGCGACGTGGGGATGCCCGTTGATTGGAACTAGCGTTTTACTCGGTCATTTGCATGTAACAAACTCCTGCAGAGGAAATGAATAAATAGATGACGAAACCCGAAAAGGCAAGAAGTAATGCACCTCAACGGCTAGTTGGGAGACCCCGGTTGGACCGGTCCCTTGCCTGCGGTCCAACGCCCTCCGGGCCGGTGTTTTACAGGCAGCCCCCTTGCCACCCTCCTAGAGGGCGGTTTTTGGGCAGCCAGGGGGCCGCCTGCAAAAATGCTGACGACCGTCGGCACGCCATCAAATCGTCCTCTGGAGGGCGTTTTCGCCCTCCCAAAAGGCCTTAGGGGTATATTTTTGTAAATTTTTAAAATAAAAATATACTTTTGTAAATATTTTATTAAGAAAATATAAAAATAAAAAAAATTCCATCTGTCGGCGAAACGGGATAGGGGATCCCACATACCCCGGGGACGCGTGGGTCATCTGCCACGTTAATTCTCCCGAGGCCACATTCTCCGACGACAATGGACTGGCTCCAGCGGTCGGCTCCCCAACTACCCGTTTTAATGGTGAGGCGACGGCAGAGCACTTTTGACCAAGAAGGCCCCGAAAGTCCACGCCTAGGCAGCGGAGGCAGGCGCCGTCCCGTCTCCATGCTCCATCCGCTCACAGCGAGGGGCCGACCGAGCGTGACCAGACGAAGCAGTACCTACTCCGGCTTGGACACAGCAGGCGGGCAGAGACGACTAGACCCTCCTCCAACTCCGGCGCAGGCGTCGCAGGTGGAGGTGAGCGATGGGACAGCCCTCCAACTCCGGCGTGGGCGTCCGCGGCCGAACAGGTGCGCAAGAGGACTCACCGAAGAATATCTCTCGGGGGGTACCGGCACTGTGGACTCCCCTGCTCTATAAAGGAGGATCCCAGCCGACGAGAGAGGGGGCAGAGAAGCTTGGGCATTAGCTACCACTCTCTGGCTAGAACCCGTCCTCGGTCGCCAACTCTCGCCATGGTTCTTCCTCGGCTCCGAGCTCCTGAGCTCGCCGGGAACACCCTGTAACACTCAAACCATATTCACCTCCACATAGCATACATACAGGAGTAGGGTATTACGCTCCGGCGGCCCGAACCTGTATAATCCTCGTGTCTCCCTTGTGCGTGCTGTTCATCGTCTTCCCCGCGCGATCTTCCCCGTTCGGACAGTCCGGACCTGATTCGGACGGTCCGGACCCTTCTGTCTCCAGCTCGGGCCCCGCGCGATCCTCTCGGTTCGGACGGTCCGACCCCGGTTCGGACGGTCCGACCATCCATCGCTTTGCTGACACACGCTGACGCCGGCTTCGCCTGAGAACTACTCCCCTGGCCGAATCTCAAAGGGGGGTCTCCAGACCTCCCGCCGTCGAGGTTTACTCCTCCGACACCATCCGTAAAATACTAGGCCCAACTTCAGCCCAAAATGTAAAACGAGCTCTGACATGTTCTGCCCAAAAGTCCAATGGCTTATGGTCTGGGCGGTCTTGGCACTGCCGTCGACGCATCACCAGTCTGGCTGGCAGCTAGCTGATTTGCAGTTTTGCACCAGTGAGCTACTTACGTACATCAGCTTTTTGCATTTTTCCCTTGAAAATTACTTGCTGCTCTTTAAAAGCACGGAAGGCTAAAGTTATCTTCAAGCACAAAGTCCAAATTTGTTTGTTGGTGCCTATTCTGGTGCCTATTCTTCCGGTCATTTTCTCGTTCAGTCAGCTGATTCGATAATGGTTTTAACTGTTGATTGCTTTCTTGGGACTTAAAGGCCAGTTCCAATATAGGTTTTATAGAGATTTTATATATATTAAAATAGAGTGATACATCAGCATATATGATAATATGGTAAAAAATTAAAGAGATAAGAGATGAGAACAAAATTAAATAGGTTGTTAATCTTGAATTGAAGACCCGTTAAAATTTAATCTTCTGTTTTATTACTTCATCGTACTTTCTTGACCTTGTTTATTGGTCCATGCTAGAAAACAATAAAGAAAAGGTTTGGAAAAGCATCAAAAATAGAAAAAAAATAAAACTATAACACAAAGGACAAATCTTATACCTCTCCTTCCCTCTCGCTTTCTTCTGCTAGGGCTTGACATGCCGCCACCCCTCTTTGTTGGTGTTGGTGGATAAAAAATATGCTATTTTAAACAAGTTGTCTATTATATTTTTTTTCTAAAGGAATTATATCACAAAAATTCAACCCTAAACATCCATGTTTGTTGTAATTTAATTTAGTTTTTCATGTTACAACACTACATGCACCTTTTCTAGCTAAATGGAAAGAGAATATTGCTAGGAGTCCATGTCCCCGCGGTTGTCCTACCGGACTTATTCACGTAATAGTGTAGTGGTCGATCAGATGGAGACGCTGTTGGTGACTTGGTGATGCCCTTGCCGGTGACCCCGGTGTTGGCCTCGACGTCGCCGGAGGTGTAGGGTATACACGCATATACACGTAAGAGCCACTGAAAAAAAACAGTTTTTTTTTGAAAATCTAGAATATTCAGAGATTCAGGGGATCAACATGAGCTAAGAAGAAATCCTTTTTTTCAACGTACTTAAGTACGACAATACTAATCACTGACGTGGTGTTTAGCAGTTAGCACGCAAGTAGGTATACATATGAGCATAAGTTTTCAGTGCCAAGTTTGTCCTATAAAGTCACTGAATTAACGACACGCTGAAGGGTCGGCCACTAGCTATATAAACTATCCACTACAATAAATAAAACACAAAAGACGAGATACCTAGCACATTGCAGCTCCTGGCTCTGGACTCAAAATATCTACATGGAGTACGAGCAAATATCACATGAACTGCCCAAAAGCTTGAGTAAAGACGACTGACTTTCGGCTGACAAATCCACTTGTGCAGTGCCCTGCTCAAATCTGTAATTGATCAGTTCACGTTCATTACTGTCCTCCAGCAATCTCCGGTGCTCCAAGCTGCAAGCATTCATCAAATGTGGATTAAGACAGAATGCTAAAATGTCTTAAGTATTAAGCACAGAGATACCTTTAGCTGGCTTCTCACGATATTCAGGATGCTACATGCATCACTGTATTCCAGATCAGGCAGCAACTTGGGCGTCAGAAGGAAGCATCTACAACCAGATTAAGAAACAAGGGGGTTGGCATTTGGCAGATGTGAAATGAAAATGCATCCTGAAATGTAGAGAGTACTGTCACTAACTGTGGCGTGTTTGGTTGACTGGCAGCTCTCACGAGCTTCTGGAACATCTTCCTCTCGTTTATGGGATCCATTCCTGCAATTTCAGGGAAACGTTTATCTTGTCAATGCTTATAACCTACTAGTAATCATTTCACATGGCATTGAGTGCCACGGTAACAAAACTCTTGCCTTGATTTATCTCATCCACGACCCGAAAGGGGCAGTTAGAGAGCATCTCTAGCAATAGACCCTATTTTAAAGCCCCTAAAGATTAAATAAGAGCTGCCCCTATTTCCTCCTATTTTCTTTTCTATTGTATTTCAGCATAAACTATATTATACTATTACATTTATTCATTTGTACTCATATATATATATAAAGCTAGCAGGGGGCAGCGGTAGGGGCCGGAGCGCGGCAGTCGGGCGAGCGCGGCGGGGGCGGCGGCCGGCGGGCGAGTGTGGCGGGAGGCGATGGCCGGCGGGGGAGCGGCGGCCGGCGGGCGAGCACGGCGGGCGAGTAGGGCGGGAGGCGACGGCTGGAGAGAGGCGATGGCCGGCGGGCGAGCGTGGCGGGGGGCGGGGGCGAGCGTGGCGGGAGGCGGCGGCCGGCTGACGCCGCGCCTGGCCGAGGGCGGCGGCGGCCGAGCAGGGTGGCGGCGGCGGTGGCCAATCGAGGTGCGATGATTTTTTTCTCTTCGATCTTGCTCTTCCCAGACGGTGCTCTCTTCCGGTGGGTGGGTGGGGAATTGTCGTAGGCGCCAAAATAACGTCGATGGGGGCTATGCTATAGAGCCCCCAGGACTAGGGGCTTGGAGGAAAGATTTGGGGGCCTTCTCATTTTGGGGGCCGTAGTAAGGTCCCTGCTGGACCTAGTTTTTTTGTCCCACCACCCAAAAACTGTTTGGGGACTGTGTTTAAGGTTCCTGCTGGAGATGCTCTAAGATCTTGAAGTGATACAAGATAGTAGAAACTGATCGCTCCTATAAACAAGAAAAAAATAATAGTAATTATAAATGGTATTTTTTTAACAAAGTGCATTTGATAGATTTTTTTTACCCTCCAGATTGGTGATGAGCGCTCAACACCTGCAACTGACCTGTTTGCCTGAGGAAAATAATACAATAATCTGATTAGAGAAACCCACATTATAAGGCCTGACAGAAACCTCCTGGAAGCCCTTAAACTACATGCTAGAAGCAGCAAGGAATTAAACGCCAAGGGATGAGCATTGCTAGAAACAGGCAATCAAAGATGGGTAACAACTTACAAGACTATCCAAATAAAACACTTTTAGTGAATGAACAATTCGTAATGCATTGCTAACATCTTGAGTGGACGTTAAATAGAACGTAAGAGAAACAGGTTAGCAGCAAATAGAAGACCCCACAATTGAAGTATGGAGCTATATATGAGAACACCTGGCTAATGATTAAGATCTCTCCTATGTTAAAAGACACAATAGAAATTCATTATCGTGAAAGTGATAGCTCAAGACTAAAATCTACTGGCATGGGGCAACCGCTAGGAGTCTAGGAAAGGATAGGATCCATAGAAAACAAAAGATCTGATAAAGCATATTGAAGCTGATCTAATTTCCCCACAAAAAAAGGAGGGGTGGCCGTCGGTGTGGAGGGCTCCGGCGAGGGCCATATCGGCGCAAGGGCTCCGAATCTGTGATGGGAGGAAGAGAGAAAAGAGAGATAAGGGGATAGTAGAGGCTGACATTTGGGGTCTATAAGGGGTAAAATGGATATTCACACACCCCATCCACGGTGGCGGTGCGAGTTGGCATGCCACATCAGTAAAAGTGGCAAATTGTGAAGAAAATTTCTCTCTCCAATGACAATTCTATAGAAACGCTGGTAAAAGTGGCATTTAAAGAGTGTCCAATCTTAAAAGTGGGCAAATAGTTAAATTTCCCCCTCCATGCCCCATCTCGCCCAGTTGACCTGGTGCCACAAATGGGGGAGCAGCTGTGGGAAGGGAACCATCAGCGACAGGGATTGTGATGGTGAGGCTGCTAGTGAACTGCATGGGATCAAGTTTGCATGTGAGATAAGGAATATAGGGACAGGAGGTAGCGGCAAAAGGGCCATTCCACGTGAGGAAAATAGTTGGGCTGACCAAAAATGAATATAGTAGCCCAAAATGAAAATAGTAAATGAATAAATCTACCAGTTGCCATAAAATATACTACAAACTAATCCTAGGGGCTAGGGTGCCACTGTATGGAGTGGCAGAAAATTAATAATCCCCTTAAACAATGAGTGATTTCTCCCTACTATAGTAAGCATGTTTTGTTACATGATCATACATCAATACAATTGAACAGTACTCGTATACAGCCCATCAAGCAGTGCCAACAGCACTTTAAATTAACAGCAACAAAAATATCATGTTGAAATGTGAAAAGGTGAAATTAAATTAATGTACTACTAATCTAATATAATCTGCCACATGCCTTGAAAAACACTCAGTTAATATATTGTGCCACATGTCTCAAAATTAATTGAATATGTATGGTATGGTTGGTTGAGGAATAAAACTTGCTAAAACAAGTTGATCTATCATCGCATCATCCCATAATTTTGGTTAGATAACTCCATTCTCATTTTTCCACCAAGTATGTAGCTTCTGAAATATGAGATGTTGATGGACCAAACATTCCATTCCTCAAACCAAACAAATTGTATAGGTTAGGGCGGTCAATTGACCATCTCATTCCACAAACCAAAAGGACCAAAAGTATGAGCATGATATAAAGCTGGCATAGGATATGCAGACCCAAAACATGAAGAAAAAATTGCCTTAGCCACTTTCCACCAATAAATATTTTGCCAAGCTGATCATAAATTTTACATCTATGAATGGTTAGAAACAACAAAAGAGCTGATTGAAACACCAACTCACAGAATTCATATCCTCTAGTAGCTTCAACAGCATCCCTTTCAAATTTCTTCACATCCTTTTCCATCTCCCATATCTGTGAGACAATCAATGAAGGCCAAATAATTACATGTGCAAATTAGTTAAACACAAGGAACAGGATAAGACATAACCAGTGAATGCTCTATGAGCTCACCACTTTGATGACAATTTTCTGGTGTATCATGTGCAAAGTTTGGTGTATCATGTGCAAAGTTTGGTGTACCATGGCAAAGTAGGTGTGCTATACCAACTATGAATGCCAATAATTCATATTTTGTTGCAAGCAGCCAAGCGATATAAAACAGCAGTGATTAATTGGGCTAAATTGCAATGTTTCCAAATGGAGATTATCTATTGGCACAAGCCTTTTAAGTACCATGTAATCAAATGCAAGGAATATGAGCAGATTTAAGAAGTTTAGTTTGTGAAAGTAACTAGTTTCTCACAAGCATACCTTTGTATCAAGCTCAACAGAAGTCATGTTCTCTTGTGTGCAACTCCATTTGAGAACAACAGCTCTAATAACCAAATCCTGAGAGAATTTAAATAAAATTAAAGCAAGCACAAATTTGATGATGATCTTCAAGATTAATAAATATTGGTTGTCAGCACAAGAACTTCCAGGCTCTGATAACCTTGAGTTTTAGGACTTCTTGAAATCGCTGCTAATTTAACTTTGCCACCTGATCAAAAAACTTTATTTTGCTAGACTCCGTATCTTCCTCTTTGTATTTTCTCTCCAGCATTATTCTTTTACTATCTAGAGAGGTACAAAATATTAGACAAGCTACAAGTAGAAGAACAGAGAGAGTTATCGTACCAACACGCTTCTTTATTTCGTCTTGCTTCTTCTTCTCATCCAGCATCTCCTCCTGGAAATATAGCAATTAAAATATAAGTCCTATAAGAAACAACTGGACATTTTTTTTTCGAAAACTGGACATTAATTATATCCAAATCTAATTCTGTGAATAGAATTTAAATCGATGAAACCTTTCTCCTGAGAAATTTTGCTGCTTCATCTTCTAATTGCCTCTGTTTCTTTAATAGCATCTTTAAGGCTTCCTCTGTACCTTCAATGTCTTTCATGTGCTTATCTTTTTGAGATCGAAGCCTTTCAACGTCACCAACATCTGAATCTGCATCAGTAAGCTGACAAGCATCAGGCACCACCAGATCAGAATGCACAAGCAGAGTAGCTGACAAGCATTAAGGTTGAGATTGGAACACATACCGCCCATAAAAAGACAGGAAGGATTGGCGTCATCTAGAAATGCTGATAAATGACCACCATATCTTGATCTAGACCACCGGTAGTGGTTATTTGGGGTCCAAAAGTCAGACATGCCTAACTTTGGTACATCATCTGCTCTATTATGTGTTTCATCTGTTCCTCTATACTATATAGACATAAAAAAAAAAGGAGAAATGGAAGAGAACACACAACTGAGGATTCAGGCCTTATCCAATGCAGCTTGATATAGATTTATGAAGTGGACATAAGCAGTCATACCAAGCGATCCAAATAAGCCTGACTAATTAAAACATCTTTCACAACAGGTGGAGCTTCAAATACTTGACCAAGTCGTGAGTAGATGTCAACTTGCTGCATCTGCAAAAGAAACAGACACGCAATACTAAATAATCAATCTTACCATTCTTTTACATAAGTCGTTTTGTAAGAGGGAACAGGGACCAAGAAAGCTATAAGATTGATGAAGTCACCAGAATAGAACGGCTGTAGTGTCCTTAGATTGAATGCTTAGGCAAAACAAGAGATGATAGTTTGTGTGGGGTGCATACACAAGCAATTAGGAAATAACATGAGATAATATTAGCAAAAAAAAAGGATAAGCTAGCATCAAATCTGAATGCAGAACTTACAATGGCAGTTAATTTGACAAATAATAAGAATTAGGAAATTAATGTGAAACAAAAAAATAGGCCACAATAAAAAGGAGTAACAAATGACAAATATAGATGCTCTCAAATGTTAAATGCCTTTTTTTAAGACTAAATGCTTGGGTAATGCCTGCTGACCTCCATAGTAATGTTGAATGGTTCTCTCCTTATGCCTTTGTCCCCCATATAGTTCAGAACAGGAATATCATATTGCTTCAATTGTCTAACCAAAAGGTCACGGTCGGAAGCATCCTGAGTAATGAATGACTGCCATGTAAAGCAAAATGGCAGTTAACTTGTTTGCAGGTGTAATATTTTCCATAGGAGGAAAAAATCAGATAGGGGTGTTCCATGGTTTCCAAGTCAATGATGACAACGAACAATGGACTTTATTCTAGAAATAGCTCACATAAATGCCATCCTACTGGACAATAACCATGTCCAGTAACTGGAGGATAAATTTGCCCTCTGCATACTGACTATGAGCAAGAAAAATAAAACACAACGTGCATTGGCACAATAAAACAGCAGCCACTGGTAGAATGTGTTCCTCCTGGCTTTCTATATTTTCATTGGAATGCTCGAATCAAGTAAGACGTAAGTAAGCATCTCATTATTTAGCAAAATGAAATGCTCATAATATCTGTACCTTCCATATATAGTTTGGGACATGGCCTTCCAAGTAGGAAGCGTGAACCTTATCCTGAATATTTACCTGAGAACAGTACAACGAAGAAGACAATAGCTGTATCATATGCAAAGCAAACGATGGTAGACGAACATGCAAGTAAACAAACCTCAAGGAGAACAGGTCCATAAACTTCAGTCCTGAACTTGTATCTGTTATCTTGCACCCAGTTGTATGCTTCATTTATTTTCTCAGCACCAGAATATTTCAGTTTTTGGAGCAGCTTATTGTTTTTATTTTCCATTTGCTTCAAACTGTGATAAATAAGCAATAGGTAGCCAAGTCTTGGATGAAGTAGAAATTAATAGGCAAAACAGGTTACCTATCAGAGCACTTCCTCAAATTTTCTCTCTCTCTCACTGAGAGATTCTGTATCTGTCCATTCCTCTTTTAGATTATTTATGTCGCAATTTAGTTGTGCAATTTGCACTGTGAGTCGTGACTATGCGGAAACATAAAATTAGTCACAGGCACTTGTATGCTACATATGCAAACGAAAAGATGTATGACAGCAAAAGCTAGTGGAATGAAGGTGAATAAACCAACCATTTCAGCTTTAGATGCTTCACATGGTTGTAGATCATCATGTTCCCTCTCAGCAGCAGCAAGAGCTTCCTTAGCCTTCAAGATCCTTTGCTGACGAGAGTTTTCTTGTCTTTTCAGATGTTCTATGTTATCCAGTGTAGCTATCAATCGTTCATTCTGATAGAGAAGACATGGCAATGACTTACAGGAGTGAAATAGTACTAGAAACTTGAGTTAGGTAAAGAAGAGTTCATGCCAGTTGCAATTCCTTGTCCGTAACATCTTGTCGCTTCTTCATGTTTTCTGCTATTTGGTTGCTTGTCCTTTTTATATTTGAAGTATGAAACATTTTCTCTTTCTTGAACTCTCTACAAGAAGGGAAAACAATACGATGGGTATTCTACTAGAACTCAAAACCTCAACCTTTGATATTCAGCTAGTCACATAAAGCTAAGGTGTGAAGAAAAAGAAACTTTTTCTTAGAATGGGGAACGGAATGTCAAAAACTTGCCAGTTTGTTATATCCACTGGAAATACAACACTATGTCTCCTGACCTCTTAATAAATGTGGTGATCATGGTACTGTTCAATCAAGTTTAGCTTGTTTTAATTAGCATTACTCAAGTACGAAAAATATTGACATAGGAAAGTGTGTGTCTACCAAAATACAAAAAGTAATACTGAATCAAGGTTGGAACAAATGAATACTAGTAAAAATCAACAGGACTGCCTTCTTGGCTGATCAAGATTTTATCCATTCAGATTGAAGGGCTTTAAAAATGAAATCTGCATGCCAAAGAATATCAGAACAAACACCTACACACATATTACGAAAAGCCTCCAAGAAACCTCTAGGAATAAAAAACATTTTACTATGAAACATACTCGACAGGGCACTTTGAATCTTCCCAGATTTTGGCTACTTCTTCCATTTTCTTCTTCTTAGTGTTTTCCTGCTCCTGTGCTTCTATGCATTCCTTCTTCTTCATGTCATATTTTAGCCATGGCAGCCTCTTCCTCATTAATTCGGCCTAAGACAAAATCAACACGAAGTATCATAATTATCATTGAAATTACTGTTCTATTCATTCCCTTCATAAACCAAAAAGGGGGGATATCCAAAAAAAATTAAACTGCAAACCTTTTTCATGAGTTTGTCTCTCCGCCGGACACGTTCAACATCTTTTTCTAGTTCAGCATTGAAGACCTTTAGATTATTCAGAGTCTGCTCCTTTTGCTTTACAGCCTAATATTTCACATAAACTCATAGTGAATTGATACCTTAAAGCTGCGAACTAACAACATCTGTAATGAAATGAGAATAGCTTTCAATGGTTCAAACAAGCATAAAGAAAAGGTGAATGATTCAGCTTTACCACTTCAAGGTTCTTCAATTCCATACTCCTGTCTATAAGCTGTCGATGCTGAACGGGAAACTCAGGATCACCAACAGCCTTTTCAGTCTCTTTCAGTAGTTGAATAGGTGTCAACTTTGCAAATTCACATATCCGATCTTGTGGCAAAAACTGAATAGAGTGGAGCACGAAGCAACAGAAATCAGGAATAGATTCACAATCCATGGGTACCTAATTAGGACGTGGTGGAATGTTTGGAAGGAAAGGAACCAAAGAAGTCTTTAACAAGAGACGAGAACTGAGGTGCAAGTTGCACATATCATCAAGGAGGAGATTAGCCAATGGGATTTAACTAGAAATGAGTAGTTATGTCTTAGTTGATGCTTTCGAATTTTATTTCAATATGTAATTGTAAACCTTTGTGTGTGATTCTCTTCATACTCTTCTTAATTGAATAGGCAGAGATCCTTCCATCTTCTTAATTGATAAGGAATGTGATGCAGGGGAAGCTAACATGGACAGAAGGTGCACCTGGGTTAAGTTGTTAACTTGAATATTGAAGTTCTTGATGAGATCAATAACTCCCTTTCTTGGCACAGTGGCACCTGCAAGAAAATAAATATTAGTAATGCAGGAATCACTTCCTTCATTTTCTTCATTTATTTTAAAGTAACATATATATAGCTCAGAAGAATGAAGGAACACATAAGCATTGTTAAGGGGAGTACGGAAGGTGAGGAGGAGGGTATAGCATCGAGCTGCCACTCGGACTTGTTCTTGGTATCGATCTTCCTTGTGATGCAGATAATGTGGTCGGGTGTATTCCTGCGGAGCAAAATCTTGACATGACCGGACTCCTCCCCCCTCTTGACGAAAGCGCCGACGCTGGATGCCCTCCCGAGAATCTGCACTCGTTCACGCATTTGTTCATACATTTTGTCGTCGTATCATATTCGCACAAGAAAAAAAGAACAGTTGTGGCGGGAGGGGAGTGGGAGAGTAGGGGTTTATACGCTGGGGTCAGCGGCGAGGGCGAGGGCGATGGCGCAGACGAGAGAGCTCTTGCCGGAGTCGTTGGGGCCGACGACGAGGTTGAGGCGCGGGCCGGGGCGGCAGGCGAGGCGGTGGTAGGTCATGAAGTTGAAGAGTTCGATCTCGACGATGTTGCCCGGCACGTAGTCGTCGTCCCCGCGCTGCGGCGGCGGCGGGGAGGAGGAGGGGGCGTCGAGCCTGGCGCGCTTGGCGGCGCGGGCGGCGGTCGCCATGGGCGCGCGCGGGTGTTGTGAAAGACGGAAACTGTTCGACTTCCGCGGAAAAGAGGCAGAAATTGAGATGAAATCGGGAAGGGGATTTCTGCTACTTTGGGCCGAATCTGCCATTGGGCTTGTTACTGCCTCTGTGTAGGAGTTTGGGCCTTGGGCCTGGCTGGAAGTAGGCATGCCATTGGGAGGGGAAAATTTTTTATTTTTATATTTATTTATTAAAAGATTTGCAAAAGTAGATTTTTGTTTGAAAAAATTGCAGAAATAGACTCCCACCGCCCTCTGGGAGGGCGATTTTTAAAAATCGCCCTTCCAGAGGGCGATTTAATGACGTGGCTGACGGCCCCCGGCCGACGGCCGTCAGCCCGTCAGCCATTTTGCGGGCGGTCCCCGGCCTCCCAAAAACCGCCCTCTCAGAGGGCGGCAAGGTGGCCCCCTGCAAAATGCGCGGGCGCGGGCACGAGCGAGGGGCGCTGACGCGGGCGCGGGCACGGGCGCGGGGGCCCCTTGCCCCTGGGGGCCGACCTCCCTCCCCGCACGCCCGCAGGCCGGTTCCCCTCACCCGCCTTGGCCGCGCCCCTCGCCCGTGCCCTCGCCCACGTCAGCGCCCCTCGCCAGTGCCCGCACCCTCGGGCCGGCGCCCTCGCCCGTGCCGCGCCCGCGCATTTTGCAGGCAGCCACCTTGCCGCCCTCTGAGAGGGCGGTTTTTGGGAGGCCGGGGGGCCGCCCGCAAAATGGCTGACGGGCTGATGACCGTCAGCCGAGGGCCGTCAGCCACGTCATCAAATCGCCCTCTGGAAGGGCGATTTTTAAAAATCGCCCTCCTAGAGGGCGGTGGGAGTCTATTTTTGCAATTTTTTCAAACAAAAATCTACTTTTGCAAATCTTTTAATAAATAAATATAAAAATAAAAAATTTTCATTGGGAGGGTACGGGTAACCCATATCCGTACCCAATTTTACCAATACTAAAATAAAATCGTTGTTACCTAATAGGTATGGGTAACTCATATGTGAGCGCTACCTGCATAAATGGCTCAAGTTACATAAAGTTGCTCTTCTATATAATAAATTATCCTTATGAAATTGTTAACGCCAAAATTTGGCACGGTTCGCGTCGGACTCGGTTAAGGAAAGAAGTGTTATCAGCCGTTGAGAGCTAATCCAGAAGAAGCCGGATTCGAGAAGGAATCGTGAAGACCACGCTATGGCAGTTAATTACCTTATCTATAAATTAGGTAGTTTTGATGATTTTTAGGAAAACCTAATCTCGTATCCGATCAGGGCTTGTTGGTTTTCCTTTTATAGATAGGAAGTTGTGTGCCGTGTCCTATAAGGACTCTTGTAACTCGGGGTATATATACGTATGCCCGGGGACCTTGTAAACTATCTCAACGATCAATACAATTCGGCGCATCGCCACCCTTTACCAACGGGTTCTTGCTTCTCGAGCCGGGCTGCATCGGTTAGGTCCGAACTCCGGCGAGAGGGTAAGTCTCGTTACCCCGGCTACCAATCGGCTAGGACTTCCTCGGTTAGGTCCGATATTCTAGTTGGTATATGGTAGCCGGCTTACCACGATATATCTGCTTTGTCTACGGCTGCATCGGTTCGATTCGATCTCTTAGGCCTATCAGGTATATCACATCACGCGTGCGTAGATCTTATCAGCTTACTGGGAGTAGCTTATCGTCAGTTTGTGCTGCATCGGTTGGGTCCGACCTACTAAACTGTCGCGATAAGTTGTTCCTGCTAGGTTGATGTTTTTTGCGCAAGTGTTTTATCGGAATGTATAGCCGATAAGTTATCTTATTACATCACAGTTGCATTAGATCTATCGGTTTGTTGAGGTTCCTTTACTATTATCGATCTGTGCTGCATCAGTTAGGTTTGAACTACTAGATCAATAATAATAGATTTATCCTTGTCGAGCCGATCGGTGTGTATGCGATGTTCTATCGGAGTGCTTAGCCGATAGGTTATCTTTTTATAAAGCCGACTGTATTATCTTTACTATTTTGGTCATCTATATTATCATCGGTTCTCTAGCCGATGCACATGTGTTTCCTTGGCAGTCGGCTAGTTCACTATTCTGCCTATCTATTTTATCATCGGCTTCTAGCCGATGCACATGTTATACTGACAGCTTATCCATTTATCTATAGCGTTATCGGTTTCCTAGCCGATACACAGGTGCCATCGGCCATCGGCTACAAGGAGCCTACATCAGACCATATCGGCCGATAGCCGATGTGCAATTGTTGCTGATCCGGGCGCGAGCACAAGCGAGGACTTGGGAGCGAGAACCCGAGCACGAGACCCGGGCGCGAGTACAGGCGAGGGCCCGGGCACAAGCATAGCGGCGATCGGCTGGAAGGAATCCGTACCGGCTTACTGGCCGATTGGATCAGTAATCAAATTTCTTCATCTCCTTGTCAATTGCGGGGTCAAATTGACTGGCACGCCTACGAACCTCAAATATTTTAGGACCTGCACTGGAGCTAAGCAGATCTCCCAGGCCTTCGCGTGTTACCAGACGCCGAACCAGATCGTCAGCAAGCTTTTTGGCACACCCGGCGGTTTTCGGCGTCAACAGAAATTTAGCCAAATTTGACAACATTTTATAATTTGAATGTGAATTTATAAATTTTGGGTTTGGAGTTTTAAAAATAAAAAATGGGTAGGGTTAAAATAGCTAAAATGGGTATTACCCTCCCCATACTCAAAACTCAAATGGATAATCTCGTTTATCCATAGCCTCGCTAGATAGTGTGGGTGGGATATGGATATGGGTAATGGATACCCATTGGCAGCCCTAGTTGTAAGGCATTTTTTGGCTACGGTTTATAAGCCGAAGATACAAGATTGATTCCAAAAGGAAAAAATTGTCACACCCTGAGTTTTACCCCTTAATAGAGCCACACAAAAATATACCAAAGAAAATGTCCCAAGAAAATATTTAATTAAGGCTATAGAATTTAATTAATGGTGAAAATACAAAATAACAATCCATCATGGTTGGGAGTTTTTTTTTTCTTGTATTCCCCTTGCCAAAATATACTAACAGGATTTTTACTGAAATTTTTAGAGTATTGGAAGTATTTTTAATAAATCAGAAAGCATTATCGGAATTAAAAACCTCCTCGAAAATTTTTTTTCCCTTTTCCTTTCTCCTTTTTCTCTTTTTTCTCTTTTTTCTTTTCTCTCCTGAGCCGCAGCCCACTCTTGTGCCAGCCTGCTCCCGTGGCCCACGCGCCTCCCCTCTCCCTCTCTCACTGACCACCGGGCCCCGCCCGTCAGTCCCGCACGTCTCGCCCCCTCTCGCCCTCCCGCCGACATGTGGGACTGGGGCCCCACATGTCAAGCTCGTCCTTAACCTCCGGCTGAATCGGACAGAGGGGATCGATCCCCTTCCCCTGCCATCTGATTCCGCCTCGCCCCGCCCCCGCGCGCCCTCGCCATTGGTTCAAACAATGCGGACCGAGTCCCCGCACGTTTCCCCCATGCTATCCGCCCCCTATCGCCCACGATTCCAGGGGAATTTCACCCCACGATGCCATGGCCGCCACGCACGTCTTCGTCAAATTCCGCAAGCCTCATTCTCAATCTTCCGCTGCCGTTGCTATTTAAGCGCTCCTCGTTGCCTCCTCTCTCTTTTCCCTCAACTCCCCGAGCTCCCCGTGCACCCTAACCCCCTCAGCGTCATAATCTTGAAGTGCCGGCGCACTCCGCCAACCCCAGTCGCTCGCCGCAAGTGTTGTAGTTGCCGCCGAGCCCCACTCGTGCCTCCGCCGTGTTCGCCACACCTAGGCGCACCCCATTTCGTCGCCGAAACGCCGTAGCCCCAATCGAGCTGGGTTCTGCCGTCGCTTTTTGGCTTCAGCCGTGTTTTCTCATCATTCGCTTGGGCAATCCCCGTTCCTTATCACATCTACACCTTCCCCAGGTCCTTCTCGCAGCCATCCCGTGCGTCGTCGCCTTCGATCACCGCCGGAACGCGCCGTCGCCGTCGAACCCGAGCCATCGCTGCTGCCTAGCTCCTCTTCTCGTCGCGGTTGAAAGCCCGTTGATGTCGCCTAGAGCGGGGGTGAATAGGCGTTCCTGAAAAATTCTCCGAAAGCAGCGGTAAAATACTGGTAGGAACCTCCGACCAAAATGGTAGGAGGTTCCGACCGGCTCTCTCGGGCTGCCGAGAGGGCTGGTCGGAGGTTCCGGCCTAGAACGCCGGAAGTTCCGACCCTGGAGTTCAGACTCTACCAAAATACTTCTATAAAGGATAAATTTGACAGAGATCAAGTGAAGTGCAAGTAATGGAGTAAGAGATAAATTCTAGCAAGTTAATATACAAAATGAGGCAATAACGAGAAAGGACAACGGAGACACAAAAATTTTTCCCGAAATTCGGATCACAAAGATCCTACGTCTCCGTTGAGGAGCTCCAAAGAGCTGGGTCTCAATTGACCTCTTTCCTCACCAAGTGACCACAAAGATCAAACTTGGTTTCCACTAGAATTTACCTCTTTTCGTTGCGGAGGCGAGATTAACCTTCACAAACTTTCCCGGGACAATCCACAACAAGAGGAAGCTCGCGGGAGACGCCTAACCGTCTAGGAGGTTTCCCTCCAAGAGAAATAAGCCCCAAGCAGCCAATCCGCGACCTCCACAAGTGCACAAGATCCTCCTAGCCTTCTCTTAACAAAATTCACCCAATTTCCCACTAGATCCTCACAAGAATCACAAAGAATGCACTTTGGATTAGTTGGGAGAGCTCAAAAGCACTTAGGAAGAGGCTAGGGAACAGTTGGAATGAAGTGGAATCCTCAGCAACGGCTAGAATCCAAGTTTGGGTTTTATAGGACATGGCTTACGTCACATAGCCGTTACTCACAGATTTTGACCCGGAGATTCCGACCCGCGGGATCGGAACCTCCGGCCAACACTTAGTTTGCGGCCGAAGGACCTGGTCGGAGCTTCCGGCACTGTAGGTCGGAACCTCCGGCCAACACCTGTTCTGTGGCCGAAGTAGCTGATCGGAGCCTCCGACCATGGGGGTCGGAACCTCCGACCCTGACTCTGAAAATTGCCCATCCCAAGTGTATGTGTTGTGCCAAAGTGATGAACTCTCAACTATTTTGATCTTAAGCACTTGAGTGGTCTTGGAACACTGCTTGCAACCCCTCTTGATAGAGCGGTTTTCCTACGACTCTAAAGAAAATTCGAAATGAATTTTAAAATAAACTCCGAGTCGCTTCGCCGTTTTGCATCATGTCTTTGTGGGGATGCACCACACTAAGCAAACCCCTGGGGCACAATTCTCTACACAATTCTTTGATAAACTCATTAGTCCCTTAACCGCTTTGTCATTAATCCACCAAAACCCACTTAGGGGATAGATGCACTTTCAGCGGTTCCTCGCTCCCCAGTCACCCCTGCTCCTCGGTGAGGATCCCCCTCGCTTCCCCATCTCCCTCGCCGCTCATCGTTGCCCCCTCCGCCGCGCCGAATGGTCCACCGCCGGTAACCATCGGGCCACGTGCGCCGTCACCGGCTACACGCGCCGACGGGGCATGGTCCCGTTCGTTGTGGGCCATCCGATCTGCCTTGGTAGATCGGGGCCGTCCGGGGGCTCGCGCTCCACAGCCGCACGTGTGTGGACCATGCCCACCGTGCGCCGCCGACCCCGTGGGTCACTAACCTGTGGACCCCACTTGTCGCGCCGGTTTCCCAGATCTGTTTGGCGCCATAAATTCCGGTTTAAATGCCGCAAGTAATTACGTTTGGATTATTTTGATAGTAAAAACACAGAGAATCTTTGAAAATTCATAACTAATTCATACGAACTCTGATTAATTCCATTCAAATTTCATTAAATCCAAAATTCCAAGAATTCCAATTAAAAATAAGTTTTAGATCATGTTTCAAATGCTCTTCATGTACTGTTTAAAGTTTGTTTATGCATGAATGACGTAGAAAACCAACTTTTCGACCCTCATGTACTACGAGGTGGTAGAAGTTGCAGAGCCGGAGCAAGGCATGTTCACCAATGAAAAACAAAAACCGTTATCCTTGATATTTTGTACGCGAATTTATGCCAAAGCCTTGTTTTATTTAAATAATTCCTGCATGTTTTATCATTTCATGTGGCAAGGGAATATAACCCATAGGTATCTAGATGAATTCCTTAGTTTGATGACCCTTATTCCTTTGTAACTTGGGTAACAATATGGCTACGAATTATTTCTAATGCTTAGTCATGCTTAGAATCAACTAGCTCACCTTAGGAATAAACACTCATTATTACATTTATTGTTCGACTTTGTCAAGAGGATGGAACTTTGGACATGGACACTTATACAACTAAAATATGACCTTAATGGCAGGCTGTGGGTGCATAGTTTTGCTAGTCGCACCTATGGCAATTAAGGACCGGTTCGTGGGAACCCCTTGAGCAGTTATCCGTACATACCACAAGTCAACGTGGGCAACGGCTGAGCTTATAGCGTAGCTTCTCCCTCTCCTAGGCATTGTTGGTGAGAATGGGTGTGATGGAGTTGGGTCAGCTCGGGGTCGGGTTGATCGGCTTCCATATCCATTGTGGCCCAAGGGAGGTAGCTTGGCCGATATGGTGTGCCCAATCGGTAAGTGCAACCTCAGCATGGTGTGGATGGTTGGAGAGGAGTTGCATGGACAGTCCTTTCACAACCTCTCGCGGGGTGTCGTGGTGACATGCCGACACACGGGAACATGTGTGGAGCTATGTCTTGTAGGTACAGTTGTACACCTTTGGCCAGAGTTATAATCTATTCGAATAGTCATGCCCGCGGTTATGGGCGTTTGATCAAGACTCACCGTGATTAGTCCCACTTTAATAAATAGACTTAAAATATGATATAGTGATAGGATGGCTGGTTGGGTCTGGTCAACGTGGTGTAACGTTGATTGGTGGTGATTAATACTGCTTAATTAAATAATCTTTTACCCGTTTACGAACTACTACTGTTTGCAATTGCTTTTACGCAAATGAACTTAAAGTCTATCTTGGTCTCCCGTGCATTATGTATATTTACGGGTGTGACTTGTTGAGTATTGTGGGTGGTACTCAGTCTTGCTCCTTCCCCCCCCCCCTAGATATGGAGTTCTTCTCCGACAAGGATCGTCAGGAGGAGTAGGCTGGATCCGCCATCAAGCTACCTGTGGAGTGGAAGCCTCTACGCGGCTTAGTTGTTCATAGGTTTATTTATCGTTTTCCGCTGCATTTCTATAAAATAATTTTTATTTTGTTTGTAAGACGTACTCTGTATAGCAACTTGATATTTGTATACCCTAGCTTTCCTAGACAGGGATTTAATATACAAAAATATTTAGAATTCTGGTTGTGAATTTTTGAGCGTTACAAAAGTCTACTTCACCTCCTAAAATATTGGGGTTAGTCTACTTAACCCCCTGAACTATGAAACTAGGTATTCAACCCCCTAAAGTATGAAAACCGACTCAAATAACCCCTTAGAGTAGTTTTGCAATATAGATGATAATGTGGCGGTGGTTTTTGCCATGTGGACTATGGATAGGGTAATGACATGGTGATAGAGTTGATTAATGTTAGTATAAGCGCAATAGCTTGAGAATGGTGTATATTAATGTTAGTATATATTTTTTAGGCTTGTTGACCAATGAGTGAAAAAAAACGATTGAGTCAATTTGGACCTAATGGACTAATCGTTGTGTCATGCAAGCAATACCGATATCACATCATTATCTACGTGGTAAAAACACATACAAAACCACCCTAGACTGTTATTGAGTCGGTTTTCATACTTTATGGGGTAGAATACACGATTTTATAGTTTAAAAGGTTAAATAGACTAACCCTACTTCAGGGGTGAAGCAGACCTTTTCCATTCCAGAATAATAATATCTTTAGAGTTCTACCTTAGCAATTCAATAGCCAAGGCAAAGTTATAAAAAAACAAAAACCTAAATTAGTTCCAAAATTCAAAATTGGTAAGCTTTAACTCAAATCAGCAAACCTTTGGTGGTGGAAGCTCGGTGGGATCATGGGTGGATGTGTATGCACACATGACACATCCATAGCTGATGGATTATTTTTCCTTTATCGAATTGCGTTGAAGACGCGCACGCATATACACCACCATACTCATATGCAAGTGCGTATGATAACTATTTCTACATGCCACTGCCATGAAAAACCACCATTTTTTTTAAAAAAAATCCAGATTATTCAGAGGATTCAGGGGTCAATTAGAAAGACGAAATCCTTCTCTTCAAAATTCGAAGTACGACAGCACTAGTTATCATTGACGTGGTGTTTAGCACACCGGAGGTAAATTAAAGCTACAAGAACAAGCTCTCTCGGTCTCTCCCATCTCTATAGCTAGCTATTAGCGTTGTTCAATATATATCCTGCTTTATCTGAAATTTGATTCAGATGCACCCGAATCAAGAAGAAGGCCATCTATGAACTGAAGCGATCCTGTTTATTATTCACTTGTTTTGGCTGGATATCCACTGCTTGCAATATTGTCGATCTTCTTGCTCCCCAGAAGTCTGGTTTCTGATTTTCCTTATCTTTCTCTGCAGGTCAAGGTAGAAATGCATTAGTGCATGTCTAATCAAACATTCAAGCAAACATTATTTCAAGAATTTTCAAGATATCTGATGGAAAGGCATGGAATATATGGACACTAACCGAGTTTGCCCACATCAACCCACAAGCATTGCAAAATGTTTTAGTTCCATTGGGACCATGGCGCATCATAGGTGTGGCATCACTGCTTTCTCCACAGTTGGTGCAGCTGCATGAATAAAATCATATGCAGTCAACAAGCAGCATCCACATTGCAATGCAGCTCTCAGAAATCAGAATTATATGTATTCATCAGAGCATAAAAAAGCTTACAAAGTTATTCCCTTTCGGTGTACACCAGAAGCCAAGGAGTCTTCAGAAGTCTGAACTGTAGGTGCAAATTTCCCTTTGCTGCGTTTCATTCTGAACGAGTAAATTCACAAGAAACAAAATATAAGTAGCAAATACAGACCAAATTAAACATTTTGCAATGCTGATTTTGATGCGTACCTCAAAGCGACTTGCCCTTCGGGCTGTAATCTGCCTTCTTTATGAATTTGGTGTTCCTCTTTTTCTCCCTGTAGCGCGTCAGTGCAGCAAACCTGTCGAAGTTCTCAGGAACAGCAATGGGTCTTACCTGATGAAAAGTTCAAGAAGTTATTCATCAGTTAGGCAAACTGCTACAAAGAGTGATCTGCAGTGCAGTTCTTTTCAAATGGTTCTGAAGAATGCAGATAATTTACCAGGTTAGTGGGTTGTGGCCTGATGCTTTGTGGAATCATCTCCTGCCCATTCAGATGCAGGATGATATTTTCAATCTGTACTACAATAACCGCAATATTGTCAGTTCTGCAATATAATGTCAATTTAAGTAAAAAAACAGTAGCAAAACAAAAATACTGCACTAGAAATAAGAATGCAGAGAAGGCATGAACTTCTGACACAGTAGGAAAATAAATGGATCAGGGTTAATTCTGCATTTTTTTTCTTAAGTGCTGAACACTGCAATAACACATAAGTACTGGACTCGTACTGGGCACCTATCTAAAGTAAATCTACACGATCGAAATTTAGTCAACGAAGATGCAAATATTTCTTAGATTGAAATTCTGCTTCGATCCCGTTATTATGGAATAAAAATAAGATGACATGAGAATTAGTGCAATCCGTGCTAAGAGAGTAAAACCTTGAACTGGTCATGCTCAGCTCATGCATGCATAACAATGCAACAGCAGGATAACCAACTAAACGTAGCAACTGTTAATTAACAAAAGAATCCAACAGAAGGCCACAAGATAAAAAAAATGCTGCTCATAACTATTGACACCTAAATTTGACACTAGTTTAGATTTATAGCAAATTCAAACAAGATTTAGAAAAGATCAACCTTCACGAGAAGGCCGGTCCGACTGCAGATGTTCGAGCAGTCTGACCGAAAGGGACCTGAACCTTATGTACAAGGCCAGTCCGACCGACGGCATAATGGTGGTCCGACCTTAGGTATTCGGACGGTCCGACCTTCAGCCCCGAGTCTGAAACCAGTTTTGGTATTTTTTTTGTGTTTCTTTATTTGAGACTGGGGTTTTTTTAGTCTTAATTGATCTCTAAGCCTAATAGGACGTGGAGAAGACTGTGTAGATGTAAGACCACCCCTCCTACAAATGTAGGGGGCCAAGGCCGATTAAAACAACCCGTCAATCGTCAAAATCAATCTATTATCCTACCCTCTATATTCTACATCCCTCTCCTTTTTTCTTCTTGGATCCTATGTCTATTCACCTCTAATCCTTCAATTGCTCATCGTCTCTTGTCTCTATGGCATTTGAGGACGCCCTAACTGGCGTACTGAGCCTAGGACAAATCAGTGGGCGTTCACCCTGACGGGGTCCCTCCCTGGTGATTATTCGGCGGCATCTATCCCCTGCGGCGGTGCGTCTTCGGGTGCCACTACGGGTTGCACACAAGGTGCTCATGTGTGTGGCGTAACACTTTTTGCACCAACAATAACAATCTAAAAATGCAATAAGGAAGGTAGAGTGATCTCCAAAAAAACATGCGAAAGGGGAAATAATAACATTCTAATCCTTTTTCAAGTCAAAAACCTTCAGGGTGTGTCTACTACTTTTCTCAGTGAAATGTAAGAACAGAGCTCCTGATTTTCAGGATCAAAATGATCAGAGCTCTCTCGTTTGAGGTCTGATATTCTGATCAGAGTCCAGAAAAAATAAACAAGAGAATTTAATAACCAATAAAAGATACCACATTATCCAAGAATAAAACCTTCTAACCAAATCTTACAAACAAATTAAAGCCGAAACTAATCAAATAGCTAGAACCAAAGAATTTGGCTGTGCATATCCACTTGTGGATATAGAGGCCTGATTTCTATCCATTATCTAGGACCAAAGAATGAAGAAACGGGAATGCTTTCTAAGGAACAGAAGAATAATGAAAAAGTTACCAAGAAATACTCATTTTACATCATATACATCAGAGTATCTCCTTTCTTTGAAGCTAGCTCTTCGTCAGAGAACACGATGCCTCACCTTCTGCGGCTGCACGGAGTCGAAGACGAGCTCCCTGCCGTGGTAGTGCATCACCAGCCGCTCCTCGTCACGGTGCTCCGGCACCGGCTCCGGCGCCGGCGACAACTGCTGCTGCCCAACAGCCGCCTGATCGTCCACGTAACAGTCGTCGTCCCCGTGCTCCGACGCCGGCGACAACGGCTTCTGCGGCTGCTGCCCAGTCGCCGCCTGACCGTCCACGTAACAGTCGTCGCCGTCGTCGAGTCCGTCCAGGAATAAGTCCGAAGGGATCACAATATCACAGAAGGGGTACTCCTCATCAAAGGTATCAGCGGCGGCCGTCGCCGGCGACGTCTTGTGGCGCTCGTCGGAGCTTGCATTGGCGGCGGCGGCACCGCCGGTGCTCGACGAGGACGGCCTATCCATCGGTGACATGGAAGAAGCAAGCGAGGAGTGTTGTAGCGTTAAGTGGACTAGACCAAAACATCAAATGCGTGATTCAAAAATTTATAACGTGAGATGAGATATTTTTTGACAATATAAGTTGATGCCAATTTCCTGAAACTAAGTTTATACTACGCACTAAATAATTGTATTTTTTTACTTGATAATTTTGGAAAACTTTTTAAATTTCCTGAAACTAAGTTTATACTACGCACTAAGTAATTGTATTTTTATACTTGATAATTTTGGAAAACTTTTCTTTTTGAGAAACCTTGGAAAACTCTTTAAAATTAACCATAGGTACATCCGTACATAATATGTTAGAGCTGTGAACCTACAAAAATTTGTCCAAACCATCATAACTTCAATGCACGGCGATGAGCATGTCACGACATGCTCTCATGTAGTTTTCTATTGCCAGTAAATCGATCACGAAATGTTCAACTCTACGGTCGACAAGTTTCAGAAGATTGTAGAGAGAGAGATACTCCGTATGAAAATAACGGTTTGAGAACAGAGTAGTGTTTGACACTCCAATTCAAAATGTTTTTGTCCAGGATAGGCATAGCAGATCTTTAGACCTAACTCCACACTAATTCTGTATGTGAAGGCAAAAGAACGAGGCAAAACCTTCAGAAGATCAAACTATACTTATTTCAATGAGAGAAAAGGATATATCAAGGATAATCCATATTTCATGTGAATTACATCATATCCACCAATGCATCAGCTATCACGGAACCCAGCACAGCACTAGCTGCGGCAAAAATTCTTGTTCCTTTCTCTGTGACAGGAAGCTGAAAACTGGACCAAACAGCAAACTCGTCATGAAATTTTTCATTGTTACATCCACACGGGACCAAGTCGATATCTGAGTCAGAACTATACCCCTGTATACATATGCCCCCCTACCAAAATCTTATGTACGGGAACTTCGCTCTAAAAATGAAGCAACATCTACCCTAACGGGGCATTTACAACCAACTTATGGAAAATCAATAGCATGCACCATTGCCCCAAAGGCATGGCAGAAAATCATGAAATATTCGTCACCATGAACCACGAAATCAAGTGCACTGCTGCGTCCAACAGCAACCAGTAGAAAGGAATTAGAGGCCACCGCACCCAAATGGCCAAAATGTTCTGCTGTTTTTCCTGTTCCAGTTTAAATTCTCCATGCACCATTTCTCTGTTGCTGCTTTCAGATTTGACACCTTCATCAGGGGGCCAACACAGTCGGAAGAGATTTCAATTATAAATTCTCACTGGCTTCTCATAGGTGTGACGGTTCTGCACGTTAGTTGAAACCAGGAAAAAAAAGCAGAATTTCGTTAAGATACAGGTCCTTGCAATCCATAGCAATGTGCGCATAAAATAGCATGGGAATGCTACAGTAAAGTGCAGAAAAATGCATGTAAACTGCAAAGATGTTTACGTGGAAATCAAAAGTTAACTACAAGATCTTTCACCAGTTGTGCTAGATTCTCGATGAGGTATCTTCTTCTGTAGCAGCGAAGCCATCTCTAAATTGTGCCATATAGGGATACCCTAAATGTCCAAGTGCCTAACTAAATGACTTAGCAGGTAAAAAATCTTTATTACTGGGCTCATGTATAGATTCAACTAACAGGGATTAAAACGGAATTCTAAAACATCAGGCAAACCAAAATATTTTGAAAGATCTGATGAAAGTTTAAAAGGATTGCAAGAAATATGACACAGTAGCAGCTGAAGACCTGAAGTGCAGGTAGCAAGATAAACAAAGTATAGCGCATATCTATGCCCAAGTCGAGTGCCAGAATTAAGGTAAAAGAAATTGGCACAAGAATTCGGTACGCTCACTTCACAAGTTTACAACCAGACAATGGAATACCTGATTGGCTGTATAGGCCCTTTTTGGTGCAGTATCAGTGTGCTCCAAACCAAGATACTGCTCCCAAGCTCCATAGACATCTCTCCTCTGTAGAAATCAGAAGAAAAAAAAATACTATACATCATAGAACAAAACAAATGTATGTGCAGAAGTAGAGATGCCTGCAGGAAAAAAACAATAATTTACCTGGAAACGGGCAGATACAACATCTGAATCTTGGAGGTAGTCTGGCCGATTCATGGATATGAATGCAAATTTCCACTGGCCATATACAATTAACAAGTATATTAGTTCATTGGCTACAACACATTCTTGCACACAATGAAACTCAAGATAAAAGACAGAAAATGCAACAAAGAAGAAGTTACAGAATCAATATCTTCAAATTAAAATAAATCACCCACATACATAGGGCCCGTTTGGCACAGCTCCAACTCCCAGATTCTTGTCCCGTGGAGCTGGAGCTGTGCCAAACACTTTCGAGATTCTGGATAATATAGAGTGGAGCTGCAGCTCCGTTCCTAAAAATTACACTACGAGGGTAGAGCAGCATTCCTGCCGCTCCTCAGCTCCGCTCCACCCTCAGAGTAGGAGCCGTACCAAACGGGCCCATAGATTTGGCTAACCAATATACATGACATACAATGAGCACAACCAGTAACGAGTCTTCATAAATGAGAACTATATTTGAGAATAACTGAGAAAAAATTTAGGCTGCAGCATATTATGTGAACTGTCAGCTCCCTGCAGTAAAACAACCACAAGACTGGTATACGTTCAAAACTTTGCATCTGACTTGTATAATCAACATAATCCCAGGAAGCTAAAACATATAGTTATAGTACCACCGTTTCAGAAGAAATTTCAACAAAGGGATCACCTTGCAGAATTCGTCATCAGGGACTTGGAGTTTTTTCTGTATGCGCCCCTTTACTTCTGCTAAAGTCTCACCTTCACGGATAGCAAGATAAAACGGATCTCCGAAGTTCTGAATCTGCTGTTGGTCATCATAGCAGTATCAATTCAATGTGTAACATATTCGAAAAATTGCTAACTCCCAATACAACTCAATTAGACAAGAATGAAGATCATATCAAAGTGCACTACCTGATTCTGAAGGGGGTCTTTCATGAAGTGGTAAACATGAATTAACCGATCATGTGGACCAAGATTTTTCTCCTCCTCTGGAATCTGTCAGGTATGAGGATAAAATGAAGGCACGCATTTTGACACAAGCAGGAAAAGTTATATGAGGTAGAAAAAGCAGGAAATGACATAGATTGCAACTGTAAAGTTCAAGAAATGGAGAGCACCAAACACAACAACAAAAAAATCGTTACATACCTCCTCAGCACGTAGTGTCCAGTACTGATCATTAATATTCTCTATCTTCTCATGGAGTGGAAAGATCTATGGAAAACTAAAATTAGTAACAGCCATGCCAATAAATGATAATCAGATGTTTTTTCTTAAAACAAAAGGGCATTCATTAGGACAAATAGTATTTTATTTCCATTGAAGGCTGAAAGCTAATGTACAAGTACCTTATAAATCTTGTGGTAAAAGACCTCTAACAGGCGCAGTTCAGCACTGGAACTGGATAGTTCAACCTGTTGATCAGTGACGTAAAAATATTAGAAATGTTACATAAAAACAAACACCCATAGAGCATAAAAAGACGGTTTAAAGAGCATAACTTGGTAATACCAGTGAAAATAGAGGAAACATTCCATCCCATTTAAGTTAGATGGCAGGTAGGTGAGAATCCAATAGGCTGATATCAGGTCATTAAGTATGCCCAGATTTACTTATCTAAGCAAGACTAGTACAAAAGGTATATCAATAGGAGGTTACACAGTACAATAACTTTCATATAAACTATCCATCAGCTATGATTTAATAATTTGAATATAAATATGCAGCTATATTTTTTTCACCTAAAAAATAAAGTAAAAAAATGAAACGTCTAATGTTGAAAGGCACAAAATATGCATTACAGAAGATATATGAACCTGTCCCCCCAAAAACTGAAAATGCATGTGAACAAACAAGAGAGACTTGATTTAAGCATATGCATCAAATCACATCAAATGGGCATGAGCTTCATATTGCCAGACTTGCATCAAAACTAAACAATTGACAATTCATCACAAACTTAAAGATCAAATAGCATGTGTAAGTTACTACTTATTGGGCAACAGGATTTGAGGTTTGTAGCTAAACATACTAGCACAGTAGATGTTGAAATAGTCATGCAGGCGCATGGAAATTGAATGTGCAGGCATGCTGCTCAGCACAAATTGTATATTTAGTATCAATGCTTAACATCTAGTTGTACTTATACAGATTAGTTACACTACACAACAGGGATTAAATGAAGCAAGTTATATCACTTGGTACTTTCATTTTGCACCACAATTTGGTAACCTGGAGAGCCAACTATTCTATGCGAAACCACCCTTCAATGTTAGGATCCGTTCATGTCCCCCTCTAAAGGAGGTTAGAGGTACACCCTACTCATATCAATGTATACAAATCCGACGCGTTGGTGTGTTTCAGGCCAAAAGAGTGTAAAACTGGAGCACAAGAGTAAATAACTTGAAAAAAAAATTGAAAGGGTGGCAAAGAAAGAACCTTAGTTTTCAAATCATTAATCACATCTGCAATGGTGCTATTCTTTGGAAGCCTGATACTGTGAATCACAACCTGGAAGAAGGATGTTTCATGAATATGTGAAGTTTGGCAGCTAAAGATAAATAAAGCCATATTGTTTGCAGGTAAACAACCTCATCCTTTGTAGCATGGTGGAATGCAACTTTCAGGGTTTTCAGGCCCTGCAATTCTGGCAGTGGAATATCCAGCACCTCATAATACAATATGTCTGATGTCTGCACCAGATAGTATGTTTAGTAGAAATCCTTTTGTATTTAGCTATGCACAAAACTATGCTAATTGACCCAAAAAAGGAGGTTAAAGGTTAACCTGATTATAATGAATGAGCATGTCCAAAAGATGTTCCACTCCCCGATATCTGATAGGTTGTGGTTTAGGCTGCTGTGAATAGCAGTTATGGGATGTTAGGCGAATTTTCGCTGGATCATCCACACCAAGCTGATGGGCAACTCTCTCAACAACATCATCATAGGTATGAAGCTTTGACCTTAATGAATGGGGAAAAAGTAACAAATACATGTTAGATAATTAGTCAATTAAACAGTTTGAATGCAGTAGGTTTTGCAGTCGCTCACAATTCCAAACAAAAGTCATCATCCTTTGGTTTCTCCAATAATCGAAAGTGCACAACCTGCAGTAAACAAAATTTACTTAGATAAAGAAAGTGCCATTATCATTAAGAAAGTAGACCCATGTAATATTACATGAGCATGACAATACCAAAAGTAAACAAGCCTAACAAATGATAACAGAAGATGAAAAGGGGGTGAGTGAAAGCAAAAGAAATTTCCTTTTGAAATACTGAATGCAAAGGCACATAGCATATAAGCAATTCTGTGAAAATCAACAATATATCTTTACTACTATAAAAGAAGTTGGGGGTGATTGTGCACTCATAGCCATCCCCTCACCCAAAAGAACTTATGTGGCTAGATACATATAGGCATGTATGTCGTTTGGAATATCTTTTGTGAAAAATTTACATATTGCGCATGTCTGTAGGTTGTTGATTGATCTAAGGTAGTCATTTATACCCTTTTTTTAAGTTTTAACGTTAAGTGTTTTCTTTGCATTTTAACTTTGAATAATATAACATATTACTAGTGTATTTGTTTGAGATCCATCAATGATGTGGCTGCATGCAGCGGTAGTGTCTTTCCGTGTAACTCTATGATAGAAACTTCCATTTCAGTTAACAGGAGATACATATCAAGAGATCCAAAGAACATGCTTTCAATCAATGGAAATTAGCTCATCAATATTATGACGCCATACTGTGGAGCACAGCCACCAAAGAGTTCCACACTTCCACCACAATATTAGTTATTTATCTTAACTATGAAAGCCAAAACTATCAGCCTGAACTAGCATGGTATGCTATAAGATTACTACCACGTTGTTCATGGTTGATGCTGATCTAGTACATAAACTCTAAGACTACACCAAGAACAAATTAGGTAACGGAATGGGCTAAAAGTTCACAATCAGAAAAAAGGAAAATGGTGTCATTCAACCAAGATCAGGCAGATCCCTCTTCTACTACCTACTAAACACAACTTTCTAGGAGGGCAACCCCAACCTTCTATTCTCTTGTCTCCACAAATGGCTGCAATCAACCAGTGGCTATACACAGTGGTGGTGGACAATAAGCTAACACAGTGGCATGGTCGAGATCAACAAGATCTGGCCCAGATTGCCAGTGAGGGAAGTGCAGATCTGGACTTCCAGTAGCCACAGGACACTAAATCTGCCAGCTGAAGGCAACTGGTAGAAGCTCCCACAAACAGGCCTAGGTCTTCCAGAAGGCACACAAGGAGGGGTAGGAAGATTGAGGCAGACAAAAAGAGGGACAGATTCAGGGCTAGAATAGAGGAAGATTCAGGGGAAAAGAAGAGAGAGGCAGCTTTACCATTGCAATTGCGGCCTTCTGCTCCTCCAAGCTCCAGCTAGACATCTCCTAGATCGTTGCTGCTGCCAGACCCGTCACTATGACCATCACAGAGGATGCGGGGGTAGGCACGGAGGGAGAGCAAGAGAGGAGTTGGGCAGAGAGAGTGAGAGGCAGTTGTGGCCTGTAGGGTCATAAAAATCCCCTTCTGATAGCCACAGGTACATTTGGCTAGCCCATCCCTTCTTTGCTTTCTATGTTTTTCTCTTTCCCTTTTTTTATTTTTCTATTTGCACCGCCACTTTTCCACATCACGGTCATGTCTGCCACCATCACCACCTCTTCTTCCCCCCTTTCACATCCTCAGGCTCGTTTGGCAAACAGAGAAACCCTCATAATCGCTTCAGATATGTTCGGACTGATGGGAATCTAGTTTAATTTCCCTCTTTCTGAATAAATTGTAGATAACCCCACTTATCCAAACAAGCCTAAGGAAATAGGCTGAGATCCATCCATCTCTCCACAAACAACAGCAATTCTCTCCTGATTGCTACCCCTCCTCCGGCATTGTTTGGATAGGAAGAGATTAGACCCAATCCCTTCAGATAGTGGGAACTTCAATTCAATTCCAAGCCTATCCATAGGGATTAAGCCTAAGCTCCACCAATCCAAACAAACCTTTCCATCAGTTCAAAATGATAGAAGTGAGATTGTCAAACCACTCATCATCGCTTCCTACACCCACCAACCAAACAACATATTTTTATAATCCCCACCTCATAAGGTCCATTTCTCTCCTACCAATTTCTTCAAGCCAAAAAATCTATGAAAGTTATGTACAAATCAGAAAAAGGGCAGTCAACTAGATGGCATAATCTGAGTGAAGAGAACATAAAACCACAAGTACATCAAAAATATTAATAGGAGCGACCAACATAGCAGGATAGCAGCATAAATAGATAGTATCCAATCATAGCTTCCAAGCAGAATCTAAATAACAAAGAAATAAGAGCCTTATACCTACGAGTTGAATCAAGTTGGAGATATAAGCACTATACCTGCCTATTATGAACATATTCCAGATATGAAGGGACATCTGGATAACGTACTTGAGTATCACTATCTGGTATAGGTGGTTTTTGGAAACAGATGACGTCCCCATCTTCAAGCTACAATATTTGGAATATTTTGTAAATCAATAAGTGTTTAATTCAAAACCTGCATTCCTCAAACCAAAGAAACATGTTGATAAACCTGACTAGCGCGGAAAGTGATTTTCTTGTCAATATGTTCACACATCACATTTGGCTCAAATTTAATTTCCTGCATGTACCAATGAAATACAACATAAGTACAATCAACTTATGAAGGCAGTAAATATAAAATTTACAATTGCCAATCCTAAGATTGACACTTCAGGATTTGCCACTGAATGCCTGACAGACATGTGGGCCTACTCCTAGAGTAGGCCTCAATGGAGTGACAGATACTAGACTATCCCATAAATATATCGTATCATGAATTCAGTTCTTGCCTCGTAGAGCTCAATTTCTTCATTTGGCGTAAATCCAGCCATTTCATTTAGTTTGGTCAGGATTTCTGAGGGTTTCCCCAAGGCCTTTACGAAGAGCCTCCCCACAAAACTGCATCATTGAAAGAATGTCATGTCAGCCATTTGTAGAGGAATAAGGAAGAATGATGAAGATGTTAATCAAATAAAATGTACCAAAGTTCTTCCTTTTCGGGGTTATAGAGTTTGAAGAACAGAAGAATATCTTCCTTGCTCTTCTCAGGAGGAGGGAGAGGCCGCAAATCCTAATTGATAAAATGAGTATCAAACACAGTTAAGTATCCTGCATCTGGAAGCCACAAGCCCACAACAGACACCACAATAAGAAAAAAAAAATAGAGAAACAGAAATAATAGCAACTCCAGCACATCATTACCAGCCCAAGTTCTACTTCCAAAAACAACTTCAGCTCAGCATTGTGTGCCTTATTCGATACCTCCCTCAGTTGTCCCACCTGTGCAGGATCATAAAAAAATGAACTGGAGATGATAAGAAATACTAGAACAGAAACAATACCATAACACACAATGAAAACAATCAAGCTCACTGAAAATTTTATATAAGCTAAGTACATAATATTTCTGATACCATATATAACAAAGCATTCTCAGCAGAAAATCCATACAACAAAATACTTCAGAACTGCAACTTATATAAAAGATAATTTTTGAGTGAGAGAAAGAGTGTGGAAGATCTTAAGAACTAAATTGGACCTAAGGAAACAAGATGAAAAAATAAGTTGAGAGTGATTTTCCAATTGAAGTGTGGATTTAACAGTTAGATTCCAACAATTGAAAGTGACTAGCTTACAGATTGTGTTTCTTCATGAGGGCTCAATGGGCGATTTGGCCTGTATGTATGGTTTTGCCTCTTAGCCCACAACCAGAAGCGCTGAAACTGTACAGGGATGCCATACTCCTTTGCAACTTCCTCCTATTGAACAGTTCATTCAACAGTTATTAAATTACCAGTTGATTTTACAGAAGCATATGTACTTGTATAGCACAAATGTAGCATTCTTTAATAATAGCCTTGATACCAAGAAATTGTATGGACACCTTACCTTGAAAGTGCTAAATGGTAACTGCTTCTGAATTCGGAAGCTACGAACTTTTTCATGGTCCACCAGGTCAAAATATATATCCTTGCCAATTTGCTCCTTCAAATTCTCATCTCGAGCCACCTGGATATATTTGTCCAAACAGAGCTCTATGAAAAACAGACCCACAGAGAGATTCCAGATTGAGATGAACACATAGTAGTCAGACCCTGACCTTTATGATGGTATAAAGATGAGCTTCAGCCTTTTCTTTCTTCTTGTGTTCTTTCTCTTCTTGTTCTTTCTTCAACCGTATCTGAAAATCCACAGTTTATCATCCAAACTGTATCAGGGCGAAGTCCATGGTATTAAAAAGGAGAAAATCAGGTAATATCACCATAAAGATGTGCAAATTGCAAAATACCACTGCATGTAAGAATGACGTGGGGCCTGGGCCCACATGTCAATGACGCATATGGTGGTATTTTCCAACTGTGATTTTTGCGATGGTATCAAGCAAATTGGCCCAAGGAGTGAGAATGCAAAACAACACATACCCTTAAATGCTCGGCAATGTCCTTCTCGTCAACATTACACATTATTTTGTCCTTGTCACTCTCACGGATATAGACAAGCATATAGGCATTTGAATACTTTGTAAATTTAAATGGAGCGTTGTTGAAACCAGGATTTATTTGAGGTAGCTGTTCAGCACGAAAGAGATTAAAATTATGGCAACAAGAAAAACAAGCAAATATAGTTCAATATCTTATATCATTCAATATCAATTATCAAATAGGACATACCTCTTCCTCACCCCCATATTGCTCTTCAAGGGCCTTCTTAGTATCTTCTTTTGTTACACGCTCATCATCAAATTTATACCTGGTAGACGGGAAAACATTTTCAAAAATCTATCATGAATTGGGAACTGTTTGCAAGGGTGTACAAATCAACAGAATAGTTGTTCCATGAAAAGGCATAAGCATTCTAGTACTACTTATAATGCGAGGATATTACACTTGTTTCTAGGTACTTAAACAGAAATTTCAAAGAAGTACTCCCTCCGTCCACAAATATAACGGATTTGGGGCTCCCCATTTGTCCACAAATTGTCCCATCAATCACCTCTCATTCAAATTTCTTCCCATTTTACCCCCAACCACCCTCCCACCCCTAACCACCACTCATTTAATGAGGGCCATCCTAGTCTTTTCTCTTCATCCTTAATCTCTCCAAAAGAGCCTAAAATCCTTATATTTATGAACGGAGGGAGTAGCAGTTAACCCCATGAATAGGATTTATTTGCAACTCATTTGTTGCCAAAGATATGGTATTCAACTAGTCTATATGCAAGTAACCAATATTGTTGCAGTGTGATTACTACTCCCTGGACTGGCATTCACTTACAATAGAAGTGCATAGGGTATATAATTTTCCTCCTGTAATCCCATACAACATACCTATATGTATAAGCGATGCTTGATGACCATCAGCATTAAGGAAGCTATTAAAGTCCATGCTAGTCAGCTGCTTATTAGAGCTAACATGGACACTATAACAAACTACATCAAGAAAGCTGACATGTTGAACTTGAAATGAGGGCCTTCTACTCCAGTTAAGAGAGCTTGTGTAAATTTGCTACTGTGTAAAAATGTGCAAGTAACACCAGCTAACTCTAATTGAGATATGTTATTCTTATATGTAGAAACAACACTGATATTTTTTTTCGAAATCTGCCTGGGTAATGGTACCATCCAATAAAATCAAAGATCCTAACAAGATAATTTCAGTTGCTGAATAAGGAATACCAGGCAGGAGTCTCAGAAAACACGTCTATTCAGCTATCATCAAGTGGCCATGCATAGGAACAGTGTAATGGTATTATCTGGTAATTGGCAACTAGTTGAATAATTGTATTATTGTAGTACTAGAGGCCAAAGAAGTCAATGAAAAAACCACCATTGATCTGATAGTGTTGGCCGTATGAAGGCATAGTAGTGACCACCATGTACTCCTCCACTATGAACAAGAACACTGAATAAAAGCAACAGAGAAACTGAGTTAGCAAGGAAAAAAGGTGGCAAGGAACCATTACACGAATAATAATGGTATTGTTTGATCCCAGGTCTCATCAAAACCGATTTTTCTGAGATACATAAAACCCTGTTCGGTTAGGATAAAATAAAATAAAGAACAGGGAACTCTCAGGGTACGCTACTTCCCTAAGATGAATTTCAGGCACGTCACTGAAACATGGAGTAGCATATCCTAACACTCTTTAACTACTGAAAACCCTTAGGGTTTTACCATAACTGAAGTTATGAGTTTTATGAAAAGCCAGCCCTGCATGGGTTTCACAATACTAAAAGAAGAAAGAGTAGAAGGATAATTGAAAAGTGGTTGGAGGCTTTAAGCCAAATGATGGATTCGAAATGCGCTGCATTTCAATGAGTCATGCAAGTGGCATATCTGGAAATTTAGCTTAGGGAATGACATACCCTAAAATCGCTGGAAGTTTAACCATATCTCATACTACAAGTTTTATGACGAGCCACTCCCACCTCTTACTAATAAAATAAAAAAGAAATATTAGAATAATTGAAAACTAGTTGTCACCAAACACTTCTCACAAAAACTTTCTGCCATATTCACCCAAATAATAACTTGAATATGTAACTCTCAAACTAAAATGTTTCCTGCAAAACCTTATTATGTATTAACCAATATGGAATCCAAATGGCCGCTAAGAGAGTCAAGGGATGTGGAATTCTCAGGAATCTACTAAGTTATTATGCATGAATATTCGTGCAGGTATATACTTGCATGCTGCATTATATATTATCAATCAATTCTTCTTTAAGTTTTTTGTCCACAAACGCACAGCAACTAGTAGTCTACACCTACACTCGTATATACCATGTGGATAAAAGAAACAGTCATTATTACTAACATACTTTGGTTTCCGAAACTATCATAATAAACTATTAGGACATGTGATGGAGAAATTAATTCATCAAAATTATTAAAAGTAAGTTCCATGAATAACATACTCATAAAAGAATTACCTGTGAAGAGCATAAAGGTTTCTTATACTTCTATCTGCATCTGGAGCAAGATATTTTCCATCATCTCTATCCAAATCAAGTTGCAAAGGGAATTCATAGCGGTCGTTAATCTACACAAGCAGGCATAATAGCAGAAATCTCAAGCCCAGAACTGGAAAGTGATTATTAAAAGCATTTGAACAGCAGATAATAGGCTAGTCAGTTACTCCCTCCGTTCCAAAATATAAGTATTTCTAGGATTCAAATTTTGTACCACAATATAAGCATTCTTGCGCTGATTTCCATGATTCCTATCATTTCAATTATTCCAATGCCAATCAGATGCTTGGATAGGGAATCTAAGCAATTCAAAATTCAAAATTTGACAACTGAAGTGACTGAAAAGGAATCTTTTGACCTAACCTTAGTATTTGCTAAACAACCTAGAAATCCTTATATTTTGGAACGGATGGAGTACATGATTCTCAAATCTCAATTCTCAAGAAGTGATCTAAATGTTCAATCTACTTGATGTTTCTTGAATTAACATTGTGCCAGCTGTCTTTTCAAATCAATAATGACAGGGAAATAGAAGGAATGATAAGCTCAACGTTGACTGCCTAATCAAGGAAAAACACACAAAACAGAAGTTACAGGAAAAAAATAGAACATAAGATACTGGAGCTGTAAAGTAACTGTTGAAATTCCTAAACCAAAAAACCCTGCATAATTGCCAAAAGAAAAACTTTACTACCCAAGCCCCAATGTATTTTCTCATCCCTTATCGAAAATTAATATATGATGCTGGCTTAGATGTCTACATATTAGGAATACATGTCAGAAGTCTCAAAGTGAGAGTAGAACCATGAATTATGGTGCGCTGTGTGCACAAGCAATACTCATTGGAGATGGCCTAATCAATATGGATAACAAATGAGAAATAAAACAGGTAAGCTTTTAGTGGGCAATATGTACGACTGTCCAGATTTATAACAGGAGATGCACAGCATTTGGAATTTGGATTCAATATAATTTGCCAAGTTAAAAACTATTTGGATTTGTGTACTTGTGTCTTTTAGTATTTAAGATCATGAATCAAGAAAAGGAACAACTCATCAGACCTACATAGTATCTGCATGTTGGTTTGTCAACTTGTCATACAACTTAGGCTTATACTATGTTGACCAGAAATAATCTAAAACAAAGGTGTAAAAGTTTATGGCAGTCATTAGTCATTTTCATAATTCCTAGTATTTCGTTTTTTTTACAAATTGTGTTAACGTTCTCCGAATGTAACATCAAGCCTACCCATGTAAGGGTGTCGTTTTGCACAGCAGGTCTTGCATGCAAATGGCAACGTAAATAATATAAGGAAATGGATGGGGAATATAAAAGGCAAGGTTATGACAGTCCAAACCTTAACCATGGTATCTCTCATATAATCATACTCAAAACGCTTCAGTTGAAGTTGCAAAACAGGGGGGAAATCGAGGAAGAGAACACCCTTTTTTGCATCCTGAGATATCAATATTGAAAAATATAGTCAAGAATTGATACCAAACCAATAAAAAATGGACTTCATTTATAAAATATAGTTGGAACAAACTGCTAGAAGGTACATGGTATGCAGATTCCCTTTATCTGAACAGATACATAAAAGTCCACAGGTTGTATCAAATCTTTATGAAAGAACCAACTCTAGCTTCAGTTTTCAAAGCTTAAAAGTGAGAACTGAGAAGGATAAGTGGGTACCTGTAAACCATGATTCTCGGCCTGATACTTGTTATCACCCTCTAGGCGCTCAACTTCAACATATTTATCAAACGATGCATACACATCTCGACAACCTTTAACATCAAGTTGAAGATCTGTGTGGCCATAATACAGAATTAACTTGATCGTAAATAATGCAGCGCATCTAATGTGAACCCACAATACAGTACCAAGACAAAACCTACCATAAAAGGACTCCTTCCTGTTGGATTTGTAGTCAACATTTATACACTCGATATAATTAATGTGGTGACCTTCAAATAATTGTTCGATCGTTCCCTCTACGACAGTTCCCTAGGGAGAAAGCAAAGTTAATAGAAGCTAACATGCACCATATATGCAGCTCTATACCAGATTTGTCACCTTCATCTTATCTTCAAGTTTCTCACAGAGAACTCTGTTGAGCTCTTGTACGTCATGTTGCATGAAGGAATCATATGTGTCCCATCCAAAAGATTTGGTCAACTCTTTTGTGGCTACACTATTGTCACTATACTGGAGCTTGTAGAAAAGGCTCTGCAGTGCCAAGGGAATACTTCCAGAGGGCATATCATTTTCGGTGGTTGGCATATGATACACAGCCTGGGTAAGTATAAAGTTATCAATTAGTTCCGAAAACAATAGTCTAGAATGCTATGAATTGTGATGCATGATTTCACACCTTTCTGAAGTATGGTATATGGTACAGTGTCTGTAGAAGAGAGTTCATGTAACAGGTAGCTCCTTGGTTCTTCAGGCCAACATAACCTGTTTCTTTTTTTGAGTCATATGTCCAATAGTCAACCATTTTGCGGACAGCAACCTCAGCCTCCACAACAACAGTATCATCGACAAGGTATCCTCGACTTGGATCATAGAGCTCACTCAAAGGCATAAAAGATGTGAAACCCCAATCACTCTCACGTGCATTAAATTGATGCTGAGTATCTGCCACACAGAGAATCAGCAGTCCATTAGTGGTAGATTTATCCCATAGAAACTACTGAGATCCATAGGCCAACGTGAAGAAGATCTACTCAGCGTCACTAGATCAAGTAGCAATAGCTAAGAGAACTCAAAAATATCAAAGAAAATAATGAGGTCATGGCATTTATAAGCATGGGGCTCACAACCCAGAGATCATCTAATGATTCTAATATAATGAATGGCAAAAGTATGTACGTGCAGTAACAGTGGTCTTAAAACAGCAAAGCCTAAATGAAACAAAGGTTGACAGGGCAAATTAGGTGTTCGACAATGTAAGACCATAAAGGTTGGTTGGGCAACAGAACTACTTTCAAATATATGGCATCAATTTACTTGATAGAAGCAGGACCTCAGAAGGAGCAACTTTTTTGCACACTATGCCATGAGAACAGTTTGACAGTTAGTGGAACATAACAAAGTATAGCATCCTCATACTCTCAAGCTTATCATGCATTATTTTGCATATCAAATGTATTCACATAAGGGGTTGTAAACACTATGATGGAGGACTGCACCTTTGCGTATCGTACACTTTTGTTCGATCTGGTTAACAACGGCCAAGCTAAACTGAGCACATCGGCTCCAACCATATGGGAGGTTAGCTGAGTCGGCGACATCCAAGTACATGGAGAAATGATCCACGTTGTTCCCCTTAGGGAAAATGAGCACGCGCCTGCATGAAAGCCCGCAAACATTACTATACTCCAAACACTCGAAAAGAAACTTAACACCATTAACTACCCTTTTTAGAATAAGTGAGACCAGGAGCTCACCATTTGTACCCGCCAACGACAAACACATCCGAGTAGTGCTTCTTAGCATTGATTCGGGTGAAGTTCTCGATCGTCCACGTGAATCGCGATGTCTGCGGGTCCTCAGCTGGCTGGCTGTCTGCCGTGCTAGCTGCTTCTGTTTGTGCTACCACTGCTAGCATAACCACCCACATATCAGTAACAACCCACGCAGACACTCCCAACACGACACATTGCATGACCACACTACGAAAGTACGAATCACATGGAAGCAAAGCAGTGACCCCCATAGGGAGCAAATGGCAAATCACCTTCCATCGGCTGAGCAGCATCAGCAGCGGTGAGCTCCTGGTGAGGCACGAGCATCTCGTCTTCCTCCGGCTGTGCGAGTGTAGCGAAACAGCAGTAAGGGGGTCAGATCCAGCATCAGAGCCATAAACCCTAGCAACAAAGCGGCACCACCCGATCGGACGCCCACCGGGCGGACCACCACGGAACAGTGCAGCCGCAGCGAGGGAGATCGAGCGGGTAGAGAAAGGAGAGCTCGCGCGCGCGCGGGGGCGGTTTCTTACCTCGAGCGGGGGAGGCGTCATCATAGTCATGGAGGCGCCTGCGGGTCGTCGGCGTCGGTGGGAGCGGTGGTGTACGGCCTCCGCGGTGCGGTGGCGGAGGAGGAGGAGATAGGTCGGCGGAGACGGAGACGGCGGTGGAGAGCAGCGGGTGGAAGCGGCGAGTCGGAGGCGGAGGTGGAGGGGGGAGTGGCGGAAGGGTACGGGGGTGTCGGGGTGCGAGGAATTTCGGGGACTTGGGAGTTTTTGGGGATTTCGGGTGCCGCAGGAGAGCCGAGAGCGATGCAGCAAGCGATAGATCGAGCGGGCCGGGACGCTGAAATCTCGTTCCTTGCCCTATTCTCTTTTTTCTTTTCCTTTTGTTCGGTTATTGAGTTGTGTGATCCTGTGTCTCCTCTCGACTTCTCTTGTCAAAATTTCGCATTTGAATTTTGATGAGATTTTATGTTTGGACATGATGGTTTTCCTCCTGTATTTTTCTAACTTTTCTTAGCATACATCATTTAAATCTTTTTTACATCAGATGTGAACCAATTATGAAGGTCATTTTTACGAATTGTGATTATTTTGTTTTGAAATAAATAATTTTAACGGTTTTCGGATAATACACTTCAAGCTTGGTCTGCCATGATTTGAAAAACCCTAGCCCAAATAAAATGTAAATTTTTTTGACTTGTTATTGAGATTGTCTTTCAATAGCAAATCACCTAAGGATAAAAAGATGGCCAAACTAACAAATATCCCCTCATTTGCCACATTATCCAGATTATCATGAATATAATGGATAGTGAGCTTAGGATTAAATGTCAAACCCCTTAACGACAACACTTGAAGCAACCTCACAACAATATATTGATGGTGATTACATGTAAAAAATATTGTTGGCGTGCTCAAAAAGCTACTTTGGTCAATATCATCCCCATGACCTAAAAGATACGCAAGGATAGGAAGGCAAAAATTTTTCAACAAAGGATAAAACCTCCTTTACACTTAGTTTGAAGGTGAGTAAGTGAAAGAAAAAGAAGATCACGTAAACGAGATAAGCCATTAGTGTAAAATTAGTTTAGTACTAACTATTGTAAACTTGAAAAATAGATTTATATAATTTTTTTAAAGCAATTTCTATATAAATTTTTTACAACAAACACACCGTTTAGCGGTTTGGGAAGCATGCTCATGGAAAACGAGGGAAGTTTTTTCTCTATCATAAAGATTCGAATGCAGCCTTAGCCTACTTGCAGAAATAAAGAAGCCACAGAGTAGAGCATTGTTGCACAAAAGGGCTCATGGAATTTTTACTTTGAGAGAATAGCCTTTTAATCCTACTGTTAGGGGTTCATTGACCCATACTTTTACACGTAAACCTGTTTTTTTCCTCCCTCTTTTATCAATGTATTTGGCAATTTATTTTGCTTTCTTTAAAAAATATGAACAGGTTTGTTGTTGTATAATGTAGCTTTTATTAGAACCATAAATTGTAGGCATGTGGAAACACAATTAACTTGAAAACCTCCTTTTATGTCCATGCAGCTTGCAAGCCTATTTTCACTACGAAAATTTTTAGTTAAAGTTGGATATGAGTTAAAGAGGTACACTACCAGTCTTCATTGTGGTGTTTCAAAAATTAGCAAGAATTTCACAAAATCCAGAAAAATGACCACTTCAAATGCAAATTATCTTCAATTTACATAGATTTGTTCCTCAAAAACAAAACTTGCATAGATTCGACAGTACATATATAAGGAAAAAACCAACATGCAAAATAAAGTGTTTTAAATTGAACGAAGCATATTTTTGTCGGCCAAGTAAATTATGTTATAGAGTGGATCAAATTTATGGCCAAATTTATGTAGGCCATACTTATTCATTATGTAACTGAGTATGTTTGTATAGTTATTTTAAGCCAAAAGGCACCAACTGCAAGTAAGATTTTGTTGATGCAGTCATGTTTGATAGTTGAAATTAACTCCCGAAAACCATGATTGGAACTTGTGTGAAGTATAAAAACCATTATCATGAGTAAAGTACACCGGTGTCTTTAAACTTGTATCCTCTAAGTCCCTAAATCTTGAAAATGCAAATCCATGTCTCTAAACTTGCTAAGATATATCATCTAAGTCCAGCCGACATGTATCCCTCCGAGAGCCCATGTGGCCCTTTGGGACCATACGTGGTGTCGATGTAACCGAGTACACACAAAGAAATGAGTGAGGTGTCAGCCACGTCAACGCCAAGTAGACCCGCCGAGGAGTATGTAGTGTTTTTTTGACCTGAATAACACACCTTAGCAAGTTTAGGGATATGGATATGTATTATCAAAGTTTAGGGACTCAATGACATAACTGCACAAATTTAATAACTGCTAGTGTACTATTTTACTCTATTATTATTGCTCTCTAGATGAGTTCAACAGAAAGATTAAACATGTAGGATAATTGTCGGTGAAAGATTATATCCTTAGAATTTAGATATTCAATCAAACATGTGGTTTATTCATAATTTCTTAATATTGCATTTAGTTTTAAACCTTTCATTCACTTAAACATAAAAATACATGATAAAAAATAATAGATGTTCCTAAAGTTTCGTTCTAAAATTAATTTAGCCCCTAGTATTTCAAATTGTCCAAACTAAGTCCTCAAAATTTCTCATTTGCCCAAACTGAATATTAACCCCAAAATAACCAAACCATATGTTATGTAACCCTGTTTCAGATGAATTAGACAGGGCCTAGCCTACTCGTAGCACGAAGCAACACAATCTTGCCAGTCGGGCCGGTTTGCCGGTGTGAACACGTCTCGCGCAACTCTGCACTGGCTCACACGGAATATTCCGCTCCCCACAAACCACGCGCCCCGCTCGCGCCGCTAGGCGCCCCGAGCAAAACACGCGCTAGGGTTCGCTCTCGTCTCTCCACCCCCCACCCCTCCGCCGCCCACGCCGCCGATGGCCCAGCGCTGGCGCTCGAGGGCGCGGCGCGACCCGGACCTGGACGACGAGGAAGCATTCCCTCAGGAGCGACGGCGCAGGGCGGTCCGCAGCAGCGGCAGCGACGACGACGAGGCGGGCAACGAGGACCTCAGCCTCGAGATCATCGCAAGGGCGCGGCGGCGGCGCAAGGAGCTCGCGGCCGACGCCCAGTCGCTCTCCTCCGGGGACGAGGTCGACGAGGACGCCGTGGTGGAGCTCGGCGAGGCGGATCCCAGCAGCAGGAAGCAGAAGCAGAAGAAGCGGCGCAAGGAGAAGAAGAAGCGGCGGAAGGAGGCGCCCGAGGCCGCAGCCGCCGGTGCGGAGAAGGAGGAGGTGCGCGTGGTCCTTTCCCTTGATCTTGCTCGTGCACTATTTCTGCATTTAGTTCAGCTCATCAAGCGAATATGTGATTCATGGATGGCTAAGAGAACAGGACGCCTTCCGTTTAAACAATCACAACCAGAACTGAGTTGGATTGTGAGCTGTGCGATTGAACTGACTGTTCTGTTGGATCTTGGAATCATAACGACTGCTTCTGTCTCTGCGAATGCCGCCGTAGACCCATAGTCGTCGTTAGTAAGCATCCCCTTATGCCTAAGGGAAGCAAAGTGATATACTGACTGATATCCGTTTTTGAAAATGGTTAAAAGGCAACATAATTCTTTCTTCATCGAAAGGGCCTTTTGATTCTGTAGAATCCAAGTTAAAATAATGTTCTATATTGCTACCTCTTAGAAATTATGCATACTGAAATGTTCGTGAAATTATTAATGGTATGGAAACCTTACATATAGAGAACTGGTTTTATGTTTATGAGTAGGCATTGATGTTAAATTAGAGTACTAAGACTAATATGTTTCAGAGTCACTAATGAGTGGATTTGTTCTCTCAGCCTCAGGTTGCTGGGACTCAGGAGGCGCAAACCGCCACAGCAGAATCGGTGCTAACTGAAGATGGGCCTGATGTCCCTTTATCTGACAATAGTGTTCTGCGGAAGCTTCTTGTAAGTACCAAGTGAATTTGCTTGTATATATGCACAGACAGCACATGATAATAGTTATGTTGCTTCTGCTCATGATCAGCGCATACCAAGATACTTTGATCCTGGGGAAACTATATTGGAAACATGCTTTAATTGTGGTGAGGAGGGTCACGTAGCTGTGAACTGCCCAATGGAGAAGAGGAAAAAGCCTTGCTTTGTTTGTGGGTTGTTTGGACACAATTCAAAGCAGTGCACGCAGGTTGGTCTCCCTAGCTCGAAGGCATTATTGCTTGGTGACTTGGGTATGTATGAACATGCCCTTGACAAGCTCATCACATTTAGTTTTCCATTAATTACATGATGTTGCATTGGATATTTCAAAGTTAATGTGCTTTCCTTGTTTAGATAGGTTCCAGTTCATTAATCATGCAGATTTACTTGCCCCTGCCAACGGTTCTTGCCTGTGTGGCAGTGCCTGTTAATTTCAGAATCAAATATTTGTTAACCATTTTTGTAGGGTCAAGACTGTTTCATCTGCAAAAAAGGAGGTCATATGGCGAAAGACTGCCCTGAAAAGCACAACAGGAATACTCAGCAGTCCACATTTTGTTTAAGATGTGGAGAATCAGGTCATGATATGTTTGGATGTGTCCATGATTATCCACGTGATGATGTTAAGGTCAGTATTGTTTTCTTATGGAGGGATAAGTGCCTAAGGGAAAAAAGAATCTAAACTACAAACTGTGCTGCTGCACAATATACCTATGAAGGAATTGTGATTTTGGTTGATCCAGCTTTATGTGCTATTCACAAGCTAGTCTATGTTTCGTGGACCAGATTAACTTTACATTAAGCCCTCCCTATCCTCCTATTCAATCCAGTCCCTGAATCCACATATACCTCTTCCACTTAGTAACATGCAATGCAAGCCGTTCTCTTATATAGCACAAAAGTCCTCTAGCAGCATGTTTACATTAATTGAATTTCTAGCAATTATCCATACTCCACCCCCCCCCCCCCCCCCTCCCCCTCAACATCTACCTTGTTGGTCTGTGCAGGAAATAAAATGCTATGTGTGTAATCAGAATGGTCATCTATGTTGTGCCGACTTCTCTGATATTTGTCCAAAAGAAGTCAGTTGTTATAATTGTGCCCAACCTGGTCATACTGGTTTGGTAAGTTTCATGGTTATGGCTTCCTTTGTTTCTATATGTTACCTATCAGCAGCTGATCAATGTCTTCTGATATAGGGATGTGCCAAGCAACGTAGGGAAGCAAGTACTGCGACAACCCCTACTTTGTGTTATAAATGTGGTGAGGAAGGCCACTTTGCACGTGGGTGCACAAAGAATGCCAAGGTTGTTAGAAGCATCTTGTTGATTGTCTGCTGATAAGAATTGCTTGGGTATTTATCCTGTGTACATGCTGTTCCCCTTTTCGCAGTCTGATCGTATGAAAGGCGAATCATCTGCACATAGTCGGAAAAAAGGCAAAGGAAAGAAAGATTTTGGCGCTAGATCAGCTCCTCATGATGCTCGAAAGACAAGTAAAAGGAAAAGCCCCCTATTTGAGGAAAGAAGGAACATGCCTCACTTTAAATCCAAAGCTAGGGGTGGTTGGATCGCTGATGATGCAGATGACCAGCCATACAAGAAGTACAAACCCAATTTGTGGGCTTCTCCATCTACACCTAGGAAGCAATATAGGAATCATCAGTTCTCTTCTGGCGGTGACTACTCAACTCCTCAGTCTTCAAGATGGCAAAGAAATGGTTTTGCATCGCCTAGCTCAACTTACTCACCAAATGCGAGGAAGCATAGCTTTTCGTCATCGAGATTTGCCAGCAACACTCATGTCCGTTTTGGAAGAAGCTAGCTTGAAGCTTGTTTTTGATTTTGCAATTCTGTTTACAATTACATCGATCATCTCTTATGCCTACAAGGGCTGTTTCTGTATCTTAGATTACATATAATGTGCTGCCCAGTTCGAACTTCCCCCTTCCTGCTCGTGCATGCGCGCACCTGTTTGTTATCGTCTTATCCAAGTAACAGGTGCTTCAGCTGCGTATAGAATGTTCTTCTTGGGTAAGACGCTGTGTTTGAGAGACACCCGCCAGCTAAGTGAATTTTCAGATTATACTAAATTCAGAATCAATTTACCTATAGGCCTTCTGATCTGGACCTAAATTGCTTTTACAGAATTTGAACTGAACTGAAATTTGAACGAGTACCACAGTTCTGAAATCTGAGATGTCACTGATTTCAAAACAAGTACCTTCGAAATCAGCAAATAATCACTTACAGAATTTTAACTGAACTCAAATCTGAACAAGTACTGAAATGCTTAACTGCAGATTACAGAGAATTTTCAGATGTAGATTCAGAATGCAGTGACAAATCAGAATTTGAGCTTAGCATTGCATTACAGACTATTCAGAACTGAACTGGAGCTTCAAAGTTCAGCGACAATTCAGAACTGAACTGAACTGGACTTAAATCAGGTGCATGTATTGAAAATACAAATGTAAGGTACACCATGTCAAGTACTTCAGAACAAGTAATCAAATGGTTCAAGTACTAGTTTCAGAACTACTCCATGTTCAGTACTAGACTCACAAATCACAAGTACTAATTTCAGAACTACTCCATGTTCAGTACTAGCGTCAAATCAGAACAAGATCGTTTTTGTCAATATACCATCAAAATCATGTGCGCCTCCATGTTCCATAGCTCCAGCCCCATCATGCGCTTTTGAATCTACAAGTAACAAGCAATCTGTAACTCATTTTTGAAGATGCAGCAATCTGTAACCACTGTAGCGATCAGGCAATACAGGGCAACCTGTAATCACAAGTATTCACTGTAACTACAAAATTCAATTAAATTTTGACCAATTCAGGTGCAATTCAGATGAACTAAAGTCACGACAAGCAACAAGTTTCATGCAGTAAAAAAAAAACAAGTTTCAGATTAACAAGTTTCACAACAAGCAACAAGTTTCAGATTAACAAGTTTCACACGTTAACATATTATCAAAGCTACTACTAAAATTCAGAGTAACATCTACTAACAAGCTCAAATTCAGAACTAGAGCTCCCTCCCCTAAAACATGCATTTTCAGAGTAACAACAAGTAATTCCAGAATAAGTACTGATTCAACTCCTCCTCCTTGGATTGCCGTAGCCCCGCGTGGACTCAAGATTTGATAGATGGTGAGGGTTTCTGCAGGGAATTGCTTTAGGATTGGGTGGAAACCCCCCAAAACAATTGCTCTAATATCAGCTGAGTAGTTCATATGCAAAAGGGAAAATTCTTTCCGCCGGAATCGCGTAGAAAAACCAATTAAGGAATCGCGCAACAAAAGCAAGCAGGATCTGGAAATGTTTAGGAACCAAAGCAAATAAATCAAGAACATTGAAACCAAAGCAAATCAATCAATCAAGCAAGCAAGATCTACACAGATCGATCTCCACCGCCACGGCAGTGCAGCAGTGGGGACGACGAAGTGGATGCAGCGGTGAGGATCTCCTGTGGCCAGTGTTCACCTCGACGCTAGACGGATATGATTCCTGGTTTAGAGTCTAGCCAGTCTAGATGGTCCAGACGATATATCGTATAATAAATTGTCGGTATCTTTTTAACATATATATATATGTAAGTGCATTCAACAAGTCAATATATTTCAGATAATATTTGAAAACAACAAAAGTGGGATTTAAGGCTTATCTTATTTTGCAGGAATGAATCTCCCGTTAGCTTCAAATTAAACCTTCCATTATCCTTAAACTCATCATAACATTTTGAATTGTGTTCCTAAAACAAGAAAAATGTCACATGTTAATATATACACTTGTAGTTTTGTTTTGTACAGCCACAAATATAATGAATGATACTGCAAATACGATATTTGATACCACAACCAAAGGCTGCTAATGTAGTACCACCAAAATAACTTACGATAACATAAGACATAGTTCTTACTTTTTATAAATAAACATAGTTCTCATAACTAGACAGTACATAATGGCATAGAGAAATAACACATAATTCTGACGTGGTTGATGGTTGATGGTTGCTAGTGAGGGGCTCTGCTTCGTTTTGCTGCTCTACTCTCGTGCTCCCCCTTCTTGCTCTTGCCTTGGTGGCGCCCTGCACTGCCTCACTACCGAGGCACACTCATGGCCCAGCATGAGCACGGCTCGCAGCGCATCGCTGGCGCGGTGATGTGTGTAGGTGGAGGGAGTAAGTTGACGGCGGCGACTATAGCAGGAGCCAGGAGGATAGACGGCGACTAATGGCGTGTCTTCAACTCTTCGTGGTGGTTGTCGCTGGAATAGGAAAAATATGATTACCCCCTCTAAATTTTAAGCAGTTAAGCCATATGGGCCTTGGTGAACCTAAAAATCTAAACTCTTACGTGCGAAATGTTTTTCAGCCCATTGCCTAGACCATGGTCTAGATGTCACTTTTATAGTTTGACTCGGCTCAATATGATCTAATTGCATAGTCTAGATAATTATAAATCATTTTTGACTAACTAGATAAAAAAATAGTCTAGGACACGGTCCAGGCCCTGAACCAGACAATTGCCTGTCGTCTTGTGTCTAGACGTGGTCCAGATCATCTAGGCTACGGTCTAGGCGAACACTACCTCCGGTGAAGGTAGAGAGCTTGTGCGCAGCGGCACAGGATTTGGAGAGAAGCCGACTGTGGAGACAGTGAGAGCATGGACCACCACATGCACCAAGGATGCTGTTGCGGGCAAGCGGCCTTTTGCTCCGGCGAGGATCCGGGGCGACCGCCACCGCTCGTCGACGCTGCCAGCGGTGGTGGAGCGGCGCGCGGAGGAAGCCGAGAAGTCTGTCGGCGGAGGAAGCCGGGAAGGCCTCCGCCACGGCACGCGCCATGTGCATCCTCCACGACACCGGTAGCTCTCGCTGCCGCTCGCGCCGATTAGTGAGGCAGTCCCTCCACGGCGACGAGGAGTGGAGGCGGAGCTAGCCGGGGGCAAGAGGAGAGGTGGAGCTCGTCAGGAGCTAGGCCCGAGGCGAAGCTGGCCGGCTACGAGGAGGGGAGGCAGAGCTGGGAGGGCGACTTGCTTTGGAGGGGGACCGGGGAGAGGGCAAGTCGTGTCCGGTGGGCGGCAGCCCACGGTGAATTGCCACTGCCGAGCTTCCTCAGCGTCGTTGCATCCGCGAACTCCAACTTCCCGAGCGGCGTCGGTGAATCTTGGTGGAGCTCCGCGACGCCGGTGACCAGGGAGCGGAGTAGAGGAGATGCAAGCGGTGGTCGGTGTCGTGGGAGCCGGCGAGCCTGTCCGCGTGAGGGGAGACGCATGCAGACGCCGGTGAGAAGAAAGGGGAGAGAGAGGAGGAAGATAAGAAGATGGGAGAGGAGTGGGAACGATGGGGCGATGACATGTAGGTCCCATTACGATTGTTTTATTTTTTAACTGCATCCATTGTCATATGGGCTTCATATATTTATTTTTATTTTTATTTTTTTCTTTCAGTGCTGAATAAGTGTTACGTTAACTTCGTATGGGACAAGATTAAGTCAAACAAGCCACGTAACGTTACATCAGCTAAAATCGTTTTTAATAGTGCCAATAGACTCGATTTACATTGGATTTAAAAGATAGAGGATGTCATATATCTTAGTTAAGAGACACCAATAAAATTCGCCGAAGGGAACTAAAGTGACTTATTTCCTCTCTCTTCAGCGTACGATTACAAGGATCATTGGGCCCAAATGTAACTGCTCTTTTCTGGCTTGGGCTCAGTTTTCAGGGCAGTAACCTTACTAAAATTATAGCTGTTTTTGGCCCATTCCAAGAAAACTTTTGCCGCCGCCGCCCGCCGCCTGCTCCATCCACTGCAATGCGGTGTTCTTGTATGAACTTTTGATAATTAATGCAATGGTTGCCACATATGAATGTGCAATTTTTTTTCACTGATTTCATCTGAAACTTTCACTTTCACTCTTTTTTTTAAGACTGGTCACCGGGGGAGGATAGCTTCCCCACCTGAATTTTTATTGAGATTAAGGGTGTGTTCTAAAAGGCTTAACGGTTGGGCTACTTTCTTTATTTTCGTTACAGTATGTTTTATGCAAAAATTTTCTATATAGATGTTACTTTCAAAAATCAAATAAATCAATTTTTCAAGTTTATAATAGTTAATATTTAATTAATCATATGTTAATAACCTGTCTCGTTTTACGTGCTAAAATAAGTCCAGCTCTTTTAGCCAATTTGAATGAAGCCTTAGAGGGATTACAAAGTTTGGGGTGTAGGAGAAGAGAGTTTCCCAGTTGGTCACTGCTGGACTACTCTAGCAACTCTCTTAAAGGTATAGTTTGAAGACGAGTGAAGAGAAAATAAAAAGAAGAAAATCATATAAAACGAATTGAGTCGTATGATTAATTAAGTATTAATTATTTTAAATTTGAAAAATTAATTAATATGATTTTTTAAAACAATTTTTAGATAGAAATTTTTTTAAAAAACATAGTTTAATAGTTTAAAAAGCATGCTATTAAAAAACAAGGCTTTCAACGCATAGTGTGGCATCTTCGATACACTTTCTCAGCAATCTTGGGAGGGACTGCGGCAGGTTTCTGAAGACGACCTCATGACGGTGGTTCCATAATTTCGCCCGTCTTCTGTAGCTCCAGTTTGGTGTTTCGATCTAAACTTTGGATGGATGCATATGTTTGAATTGCAGCCTGCACGGCATAGAATCAGAAATTGATTCATCGTTGTTATCCTTTTTCCTTTCAATTTGACATCGGCAATTTGACTTCCTATTGCGGCGAGTGGTCTTAGAAACCAGCTGCTCAAAATCAACAAGTTTCAGATTTGAACTTAGGCATCGGCAATTTCGTTTCAGACTTGAGCCTAGTTCGTGATAATGTTTTACGGGCCTATAGGACCCAATAGAAGGGCGAGCCTGAACTGTTTTAGTCTATTCCCAATTTAGGCAGAGCAATGTCGACTGAAAATACAGTAAGGCCCTGCTTGGAAACAGCAAAAATTTTGCACTTGTAAACAAAAACCACCTGTAATTTCTGGTGCCCCAAGTTTACCGGTGAAATAAAAAACACTGCAGGCCAATTCGTTTGGGAGAAAATAGAATTATATAAATGATATCAGCAACAAATATGTTATCAGTTCATCCCAATGACGGCATCCAAGTTTTAGATCAAAACATCAAATTGGAGCTACAAAATAGGAGAAATGAAAAGAAAATTCAGGCCAAATCAACGAAAAAACTCTGCCCATTCATGACAGTAAACCATTATGTTAATCATTCAAAATTCGTACCAGAACACCGCTGCAAAGCAGCTGCAAATCTATACAAATCAACGAAGATTCAGACCAAACCATCAAGGCCAGCTCCCTGCTGTGCATTACCAGCATCATCAGATGGAGCCAACATGAATCAACATCGAGTCGACACTAGCGGCACTGCAGAAACGAGGTTGCAACACAGCAGCATCGTGGATAGAGGCTGTGAGGCTGCGGTGGCGGAGTCGACAGTTCCGGCATGGATCAAGGCCGGTGGAGATAACAGCAGCGGCACGGATGGCGGTGATGCAAATTGCACGGTGGAGAGCGCATGGAGCTAGAGACGGAAAAAGATTGGCCTCCAAGGGCCACCACACTTTTGATTCGACGACGGAGCGGAGAAGTCGGCGGAGGATGTAGGGAGTGAGAAGGCAGCGGTGGCGGTGGGAAGCAGAGATGGCAAGGGCGGCGAGCGGAGTTGGCGGCGGTGGCGCTTGATGCCGCACGCCTGCACGCGAGAGGCGAGCGATGGGACTAGACACCGAGCGGGGCCAAGCTCGATTTCTTGGAAAATAAGTGTGGCCTCTCGAGGCTACGCTTTTTTTTCGTCGGAATGGGCTAAATAGCTGTGTAAATTTAATGGGTAATGACCTATCCAAGTACAACTTTTGTATTTACATCTGAGAAATATTTGGACAGGTATTTTATACTGGTATTAGACAAAAAACAAGGCGTCCAAGCAGGCCCTAAAGCTTCACTTTGCACATGCTAGTTTAGTTGGTCTTGTGATCTAAGCTGATCAGCATAAATAATTAACAACCCAATTATAATAGCGCTAACACCAGTATTTAAGCAACCAACCATCTAAGGTGCTGTTCGGCACTCCAGTGAGTCACAGCTTATTTTTTTTTATTCCACGCGCACGTTTCTCAAAACGATAAACGGTGCGTTTTTTTAAAAATTTTCTATATGAAAGCAACTCTAAAAAAGCAAATAGATCCATTTTTTAACTTTTAAATAGTAAATACTTAATTAATCATGTGCTAATAATGTTTCTCGTTTTACGTGCGACTTTTTTAAGCCACCCAATAAGCACTTAAGAACACACCCTAAGAACAATTTCATACCATTAGACAGATGCTGCATATTCTGAAAAATCGATGGGGAATGCAGAGATAAACATCCTCTCCGTGTCTCAAAACATTTACTCTCATTTCTCCCCTTCTGTATAGCACAACATCATCTGAGTACCACAGAATACATTAACATTTACTCTCATGTCTTCCCTTCTGTGTACAACATCATTTAATTACCACAGAATAGATTACCATTGTTATACAAGAATGATATGGTTTTTATAAAAAAATTATCTCCTCTTATTTGTAGGCTATTTTTTACTTACCCATTAGCTCCGTACATGGATTATTTTTTAGAAGACTAGTTTGCGGGACTTGGTAGGTGCGGCGTGTCAGCAATTGGAGAAGATGGTGAAAGAGTTTTTTACCCATAAACATAGGTGACGATCTAGTCTTAGGATTGACGGTTTTTAATACTCTTCGTAATTTCTTTGAGTTTATCTTTGAGGTTGTGTGAATTTATCTGTGTATATCTTAGTTATGTAGAGGCTGAAAGTATTCTCAGGGTAATTACATCACTTGATATAATTGAGCTGAGATTAATAAAGCTTTCATAATCTTAAAAAAAGATTAACATGGTGCATATAAACAGGCTGTGTTACTGAAAAATGTTGATAACTTTGGACCATAACCATCTCTTTAACTGTTTAGCCATTCCTCTGCTACTGAAATGTACTCAAATTCTACGTCATACTCATAGTAGGAAAATAAAATCACGACAAAGAAAATAAGTTCAGTGTTATCAGTAGTACTTCTCCTAGTACCTAGAGAAGAACAAACAACACAAAACTAATTATTTACTAGGAGCTAACTTGCTTGTCGCCATTCAACCGATCAGACAACTAGTATGAAGAAAGAACCATAGAAACAAGGTTCATTATTTTCATTTACAAAATTATAATTAAGACAAAAATTTGTACACACTGCACCTAATTATTATGTGAGGCTGAAATCATTTTTTGAGGATTTAGTTGCATCCAAACATGGCCAGGCCAATTAGAGCAAAGTTGCTAAGGTAAACCTTTCTCACTGATGTTGTTTTCTAAGTTAAGAACTCCAATACCACGTACATTACTGTGTCTGAAAGGTATACCGTATTAATCATCAGTAAAGTAGGCATAATTTGCCTTTAATTAGGGATGTTCTTCAGCACATAGAAGAAGCGATTGATTATGTCCAAGAAACAACAAATCCTCACACAAGCTAATTCTTTCCACAAGCTTCTTTTGCAGCAAAATCCACTTTATAAATTTTGAACCTCGAGGCATACTGGAAATAAGATTCAGTTTCTACTCAGGTTCTGAAATATCTTCATCCTCATATAGTGATTCTTCATCTTCGTCCAGTGATTCTTCATCCTCATGCAGTGGTGACTCAGGTTCTAAAATATCTTCATCCTCATGCAGTGATTCTTCATCTTCGTGCAGTGATTCTTCATTCTTTACCGGCGACTCATGATCTCTCCAAACTTGTAAAAGATCACCACATTGATCTTGAAGTAGGTAAATCTTCCAATTGATCTCATTCATAACTGCATCCATAATACTCTTTTGCGTTATTGTTGGGCCATTAATATCAAATGTATGGATTTATCCCTTGAGAGTCAAGGCGTATAACAAACCATCCTTAAAGATACAATCTGCAAAATCATGTTGCTGACAGGATCTTGGAGGTAATCAAGCATTATACACAATTGTGCACGCATAAATTATTATTAGTTCTATAGTTTTTATAGAGAAGCAAGAGCAGTTGGCCTAATGGTTCTCTGACCGATGTCCTAATGAATGTCAAATGCTATTGTTCTACTAATATTTTGGCATGCAAAAATTTTGTTATAATATCACTCATTCATCAATATTAAACAGCCAATATCAATCTAATAAACCTGCTTACTGATTCATTCGCTAACAGAGCCAAAATTAAGAACCCATTAAAATAAGAATGGGTAATGAAATAACAGGCGTGCCATCTGGTGTGCCGATTCTCTAGTATTAAATCTGAAACCTATTGTGGAATCAACATCACAGCCTTTTCATATAATTGGCATTTATCTTCCTAGTGGGTTATGTGGTTTTATCAGCTGAAACTGTTGAATAGTACAGAGAGAAGATGTACTGCAAATCTGGATGATTGTATTGAGCCTCGAGGGCTGGTATATATAGGAGGTACACGGGTAGAGATAAGGAATAATTAGAGATAAGGAAAGAATCCATACAAATCAATCATATCTTAATATATCTCTAACTACCATATACTCTAACATTCGCCAGCAGTCCACGCGTGAGCAACGCGGACGCTTAGACTGGAGAAGAAACCGACGAGAGTGCTCGATGATGAAAGCCATTTGTGACAAAGTCGAGGTAGCCGAAGCGAAGGGCATGAAGTAGCTGTGGTCGAGGTAGCCGTGCGTAGAGTAGCCATGGTCGATGTAGCCAAAGTTAAGTGTTGATGACGAGCGATCTGCCAAGCCGTAGTCGAGGTGCAAGAGGTGCCAAGTAGTGGTCGCGGGCACGCAGGATGGCGCCGTGGACCAAGGTGGCATGAGGACACGCCAAGGACGAAGATGGTGACACAGTCGCAGTAGTCGTGGAGGAAGATGGCGCTGAAGAGCCGACGCTGTCGAACCGTTGAGGACGAGATGTCACGTCGGGTTTGCTAGGCCCGAGGACAACTGTGGCGCCTCCACCAAGGCGGAAGCCCACCATGTGCAAACAGTACCCAATCCTTGGATCAATAGTCGGATACACACATAGTCATCGGTGATACAAACTCAGAGTACACTAAACATTAAATACATAATAGAGTACATATAATACAAAGATTTCTATCTAGGACAGGCCCTAGATGGACAACGGCAAGAACAGGGTAACTAGCAAGATACAACACAGACAGGGTGGAAGCAGGGGAGGAAAACTACTCGGCGATGGAACACGACGATACCACAGGCTTGGTTGAGAGCTAGGCCCGAAACCTCAGAAGTCCTCGTAGGCGGCTTGGTCCTAGAAGAACTCGGCAGCAGTCGGGTCGTCGTCTTCTTCTTCAAAACCTAATATAATATATATATATATATATATATATATATATATATATATATATATATATATATATATATATATATATATATATATATATATATATATATATAGGAACAAGGGTGAGTACTTTCGTACTCAGCAAGCCGGAGGAAAGGTGCCATGTCAATTAAACAAAAGGGGCTAAGAGTCTTATTTGCGAAAACAGCCTTTAGAAACATTTTGCTTGTCAAATACTAGTGTGTCCAATTTTTAGTTGTCGGAAAGAGGCTCACGCCTCGATCCATTCCGCAAGTTGCTTTTCAACAACTTACCACATATAGTTACTGAATCATGTATTCCCATTTTCATCTTCCGGTGATTAACCGAGTGACCACACAACTTGGCTGTCACCCAAGTGGCTTCGACCACTCCTTAGGTCTGTTACTTCTCCCGAGTGGCTTCGACCACCCGTTGACCCTGAGACTCGGTTACAACCAAATCTCAGCTACCTCTTTTAGCAATTCCGGCTACAACCGGTTATCAGCTCATTCGTTACACTGGCAACAACCAGTTAGCACAAACTCGCTGCCCTGGCTACAACCAGGTAGTCTGCTCTTTATCGTCTTCTGGCTACAACCCGAAGACTTGCTCTTGTTAACTTTCACCCACTTGCTTATGGTGCTTCAACACCTCAGGTCACACAGACCCGTTTCTGGCCATACAGGCCTTCTGTTTGCCACTCGGCAAACTCTGGTCACGATTCCCTTCCCATCAATCCATTTCACAAATCACTGGTAATCAAATCTACGCTATAGGAATCACCTTACATCGCCCTTAACCGTGGGTTCGGCTGTTCGAACAGTTCAGCTAAACTCTGCAGAGGGTGTACGCTTTACCCAAACGACACAAAACTTACACCGAGTACTGGCCTGTACCGGAAGTTCATGACAAGGCCATTTCCAAAGCCAGTCTAGGGTTATCCAATGCCAGCAGAAGGATCCACACAGGATCAATGCTTCAGGTCGGCTCCAACCACCATCAGCGCCAGGGCTCACGAGCCACAACTCAGATGAGTCCACTCCAGTCGGCACCAGACTTCCCTAGACCTACAATTTACTCGGCCATGGGCAGCCCATACTACCCGTATGGTCGTACTGTAAAATGCTCGGATGCAATCCCCAAAGGAAACGGTCCTTATCGATAATACACAGCCAGGCCACACAGGCACTGTCTCTGTATATCAAGGTTTTCACAACTTTCATTTGTTTCATAAACACGCCCATACGCAGAGTACCGGGTTTTCAAACAGCTAAGTAAAAAATCACTGTTTCCCCAACGACAATACAATCGTTGCAGGGCTAAGCCATTCTACTCAGCATTCGTATCCGTAGATAGGATGCCAACGTGCCATTTGTGGGGCTATCAAGGGAGAAATACATCAATATCCTACCAAAATAAGTGTGACTACTGGGTAGGTCCGTCGGTTGCGCTTGCAGACCGAGGCCGATCAATTTAAAGTGTAAACTAAGCATGCATATTTTGCAAACAACATAATTTTGCATATATAGGAGGCAATATGATCAAAGGGGCTTGCCTTGTTCCAGCGGAAGATTTTCCTCGGCGAAGACGGCTTCTGGATCGTCCACCGGTTCAGGATCTAAACAAGTAGAAAAGATAATTATTGACACGCTGAAAAGAGGTAAAACACTAGGAAAAGAACATCGCAGTAGTCGGATGAAGGTTTATCATAGGCGGCTGAGTTAAGCTTGCGGACGGGGCAACAAGGCTCACCGGTTAGGAACTCCGGATGGTAGGCTCGGCGATGAGTGGTGGTGATGGAGCTCAGGAGGGGGGGGCAGAAACGGCTCCGGGACTGGGGAGGAGGAAGATGATGGCTTAGCTATAAAGCTGGTGATGGCGGTTTGGCAGAGACGGCTGACTTGCACAACAGAGGAAAGAGAAGGCATGGATATCCTTTTATAGCAGGCGTGCGAGGCAGGGACACGGCGGTGCAGGGCGATAGAGAGGGAAAAGGAGTCAAGATAAGCTGGCAAGGTGACGTGACGTTGATGCAGAGATTGACTTAGGGATTGGGCGTGGCTAGGGGAGTTGGTATACACTGTAGCGACGATAAGACAGTCAGGTCGTGGCAAGGACGGGTTGGAGGGATTTGCAGATAGAGCCTCTGACTATCCATTGGTCCAAGCGGGTTCTTGCGGTGCGGCGGTTATTATCCGTTGGTCCGAGCGGGGTTGTGGGCAGGTGGAGGTCGGATCACGTCACCACTTCTACAGTCGGTGTCCAACGGGAGGAGCGTTGAAAACATGGCTGCAGTGCAACTTGGTGATGCGATGAGACAACACGTCCGTTAATAAGGCAAGGTGTCGTGAGCTTGACCGAATCAGGGCAGGTCAGGGTGGCAAGACAGAACGGGTTAACAGGGTAGTCTGTAATGCAAGGGGTTACTCGGCGGCAAGGGTGGCCGAGTGAACAAAGGTAAAAGAGCAAGATTCAGGAACTGAGTAGGAATCTACTCGGCACAAGGGGAAAAAGCAGTCGGCTGGCCAGGGAGAGAAAAACTGGGGCACAGCTGAACGGGATTGGAGAGGAGTTTGCATTAAGAAAACGAATTCCAATAGGGAAAAGAAAAATGGGTCATTACAACAACTCGGGACGAACGTGCACGGCGGTGTTGCCAATACCGTGCGGGCAAGATAGGAGACCACTATGGACTTTGCGCCATGTCGGAGGAGACCAGCAAAGAAACCCTCCGAGACGGTCGCGGTGTGCAGAGCGGCGTAGAGGAAGAAATGCCGGTGCAGCCTGCTGTTGTCGGAGCAGAATGAACGTAGTCGAAGAAGAGACGATGTTGGCGACGAGGCGTAGTGGACGAAGACGAAGGTGAAGTAGCAAAACCAACGGCTTGAACGGCGACGTTGGTAGCCATGTAGGACCAGCTGGATCACCGGCCTAGAGCGGTGACAATGGCAGCCATGAGGAAGACATGGTGGTGATGCTCGAAGTAGGCGAAGAAGATCTCAAGTGGCGGACAATGGCCAGTGCGGATGACAAGGTCGATGCACTAACGGCGGTGAAGAAGATGAGAGCGGCAATGTTATGACCTGAAGGGACGACACAGCTGCAACTCCATGTCGATGCAGCGGCGGAAAGTCCACTGGAGGTCAGGCCACACTAAGGAGGGCCTTCTCAGTGCTGCAACAACCAGTAAACGTGGACTACAGGCAACAACACTACGGCCCGAAGGAGCGACGCAGCGGCAACCCGAAGCTTGATGGCGGAGACGTGTACTCAAAGATAATCGACTACAGAAGTCGTCATACCCGGATGGTCCATTAGGTGATCAAGCCAAGAATGTGGGGATGGGACAATGTAGTCGAAACAGAGTCAATGCCGATGTCGGAGACGCGTAGATGTCGATGAGGCGGTGGGCGACGCAAACCCGCTCTCTGAACGGGAAAAAGAAAGATATAGCAGCAAGCAGCAAGCACCGTACCTCATGTCCTCCTCAATTGTCCATATACTAGGTCCACACTGACTCACGCATCCCCCCTCTCTCTCCAACTACCTCAGAGAGGCATACAGAGAAGGGAGTGGGAGGTCGGGAGCCTAGCAGACACCGGGGTCCATCCAGGAGATGGTGACGGAGTCAGGGGCGCTGTTGGGAGAGGCTCGTGGGAGGAGACTCGATGGTGGCAACGGAGAGGGGCGGAGCAGATAGGGTGGTCAGCGGCAGAGACGACGGGCAACATGGAGAAGCTCGGGGTGGAGTCGATGGCGGTGCTGGCAGTCCCAGGCCGACGGCGCAGTGGAGACAACGCAGATGGAGAGGGGTGGCGCGACGCGGGATCCTCGAGGGGGCAGGCCGGTGGAGAGGCAGTCGAAGGCGGGGAGCCCAACGGGGCGACGGAGGAAGGAGAAGGCCCGCGGAGTAGATCGGCGGTAGGGAGGGAACGGCGGTGCCAGAGGCGAGGCCCTCGGTGGGAGGTAGGAGGCGGGGCCCCATCGACAGCGGAGAGGAGTAGATCGGGGTCGGGGCTGATAGATCGTCGGGCGACGCGGAGCTCCGACCGTAGGCGGGTAGAGGAAGGCCATGAAGCGGCGAGGTCACGGCTCCCATCCAGCAGCGTCAAGGTGGACGGAGGAGGCGGTGGCCGGGACGAATGAGGCGGTGGTCTGGTACTACATGCTACTTGACTCAACGATGACGACGACGCGACGAACGAAGAAGCGACGACAAAACAAAACGGGTGGCCGCCCCTAAGAGTGAGATCGCTCCTCCCGGGGGCGACGGCAGTGGAAGATTGGAAGCAGTGCTAGAACGTAGCCCGCTCTGATACCATGTTGAATAGTATAAGGAGAAGATGTACTGTGAATCTGGATGATTGTACTGAGTCTTGGGGGCCGGTTTATATAGGAGGTACATGGGTAGAGATAAGGAAGGATTAAAGATAAGGAAAAAGTCCATACAGATCAATTATATCCTAATATATCTCTAACTACTATATACTCTAACAGAAACCCCATTAATTTGTTGCAACCAAGAAACTGTTATAGTTTGTGCATACATAAGTGTATACACACTGCCTACTGAATGCTATATCCCAACCTTTCCTTTAATGGCGCCCTATTCTCTTTGAAAGCTCGGCTGGTGTCGGCGGCTGAAGCTCCAACCGCGGGAGGTCAGGAGACCCCCCTTTGAGATTGGCCAGGGGGGCTGTTCCCCAGGCGGACACGGTGTTCGGTGTGGGTTTCTGTGCACGGGCCCGGGCTGAGAGACGAAGGGTTTGGACCGTCCGATCGGGACCGGACCGTCCGAACGGTGATAACCGCGCGGGAGAGAGGTCGATCGTCCGGAAGGCGGAGAACCGTGGGGGACAGAGGAGACGGGAGGCGTTTAGACAGGTTCGGGCCGCTTGGAAGCGTAATACCCTACTCCTGTGTGTATGCTATGTGGAGGTGAATATGATTGCGGTGTTACAAGATGAGCTCAACCCACTTGACGGAGCTGGGGAAGAAGAACAGTGGCGACTGTGTGTGATCAAAAGCCGGTCCTAGCCAGAGAGCGGTTGCTAATGCTAAAGCTTGCTCCTCTCTCCTCTCTCGTCGGCTGGGATCCTCCTTTATAGAGCAGGGGAGTCCACAGTGCCAGCACACCGAGAGAGAGAGTTTCTGGTGAGTTCTCCGGTCCTCCCCTCCGCCTGCAACGCTTGCGCCGGAGTTGGTACTGCTCGTCCAGTCACACTTGGTCAGCACGTCGCCGTGAGCGGATGGAGCATGGAGATGGGACGGCACCTGCCTCCGCTGCCAGGGCGCGGACTTTCGGAGCCTTCTTAGTCAAAAGCGCTCTGCCTGTACAGGGAATGGAGCAGGCGTCGGGGGCAACACGCCCTGTCAACTTGCCGTCGGCTCGCCATCAATGCGGTGGTTGGCACTGGTCAGCTCGGCTCTGCCCGCCATTAATGCGGTGGTTGGCGGCTGACCAGCTCGGGTCAGCCGTGCGCCTGGGCGTCGAGGCTGCGGCTCCGGACCCGAGGAGAGTACCGGGGGATGTGGGACCCCCATTCCCGTTTCGCCGACAGCTGGTATGCTAGCCTTTATGATATCTATGAATAGCATACCAACTATTATGATAAGCACATTCGGCTGTCTTGTATTGATATTTGGCCCAACTGGACTGTGTAAAAATGTGTGCATTGGGGTTTCTTTCCTATGAGCAGTGTTCCAAAAGTCAGCACTAGGCGCTGGGTAACCGCCATGATTACGCATTAGATGGTGCTTTAGGTGGCAGAACTAGCTTGGGTGGTGTTTTGTTGCTGTTTTAGTGTTATATAGTCTAATTTTTACGTAATATGCCTACTAATTTCTTGGACTTGATGAGCTGTTTTGAACACTATTAGGTAGTAGGTGCCACCTAGCGCCTTCTTGAACCATGGCTATGAGCCTTTTGGGGGTTTAATTGTTATGGCCATTGTTTATCATGTTTCAATTCTGTTGTTATAGGTTACTATAACATCATGTAACCATTTGCAATCACTTCTTTTTGTCCATTCCTGTATGATTAAGCCTATTTATTAATACATGCCCGTTGTAGGAAAACCATATCAATTATCGGCCTATTAATGTTGGGAAGGATGATGGTAGGGTTAAACAAATAAATTTTCTTGCTGGTGCTGTTGAATCTATAGGGGATAGTGAATTTGCACATGCGTTGAATTCGCACACGATGTGTTATCTAAACCATAAAGATTTCTTGAGAACTGCATTGAAATTTGTAACCATGTGTTTGTGTAGATCTGAAATCGAGAAGAATAAAAGTTTTGCAACAGTATACAATAAAGGCAGCGTTTGTTCTGTGAATATTTTAGGGCCACAATAATCGCATCATTAGCAGAATAAACGTATAGGTGGGTTTATGCGTCTGAGTTACATTGCCATTAAAAGTAATCAGTTTTTTTCTGTGATTTGGTTTATATCTCACCCTATAAGTGTATACCTAAATTCAATATTTAAAATAATTTTTTGAAAGCACTAATGCATGATCTTTTAATTGAGTAAACTTGCTAACTTGGTTATATTGGTAGATCTGAATACATATTTTATTCTGTAGGGTCTATTGAATCCTATGGATGGTGTTCAACTAGCTGTTAATAAAAGTGCCTTGACCAAAGCATACAAACAAGGAACTAATTCTCGTGTTGTTCGAGCAGTAGTCTTGTAAATATCCCAGGCATGAAAAAAACCTTTAAACAAACGAGTGGCAGCAATCCTTGAGCCAGTTGGAGAGAGTTTGCCTGAAGAAAATGGAGTAGCATCAGCTGAAGGTGATGAAGAGGATTCCTCTGATGCTGAAAATAATGGTGGGATTTCCTTTCTAAGCAAGTGAAATGCTCTGTGTAAATTTGGAGGCTATAGCAGCACTACACCTGTTAGGGGGGAACAAACCCAGTAACCCACTATTAGGGTAAGTCTCTAGCTCAGGTACAGCTACTACTATAGATGACAGAAGGGGCTGCTATAGTGATTAGCAGCAAAACTTCTCGCCGGAGCAAGGCCCATCGAACTACTAACCACCGGTTTCGGTGAGACTGCCATGTTGCTGGTAAGTTTTTCATCTGATGTTATTGTCGTATTGATTAGCAGATTTAATTAGTAGACACTTGCCTATAGGCGACCTTGCTCGGGGCTGCATCGAACTCACCTCTGCCAACGATGGCTCAAGCACTGTAGGTGTTGTATAAGGCATCTCGAAATTAGTCTAGCCATTCTGCCAAGTGCACTAGGTTAAAATCTGTATCAATTTACCTTCACAATTACTCTTTTCTTTCTCCGCTCACACAAACACACAAACTCAAGCATTGTAGATGTTTCAATAGGCATCTCAAAATTAGTCGTCTCATCTTGCTAAGTGGACTTAGTTAAGATCCGTATCAATTTATGGTCACATTTACTCTCTTTCTCTCCTCACACAAACTGCCTGTCTTGTTTGTGCTTATGTTCTTTTAGCTATCTCTTGTGGTACTGTGATATCGTTTACGTTTAGTTACACTTACACTTTCACTATACTATGTACAACTTGATTCAAGACAACTTATTAGTACATGTGAAATGTGTGAAGTGTGGTAAATTACAAAATACATTGATGGACAATATTAGAACCATAGAAATGAGGTACATAATTGAAGACCACAAAGAAACAACACATACTGGACCTAATTATTGTGTGATGCTGAAATCATCTTTCGAGGATTTAGTATTGTCCAAACAGGTTCAGGCCAGTTAAAGCAAAGCTGATGGGGCAGAACTGTAACGACCCGTTTTCCTTTTCCCTGTTGCAACTTGTTTTCTGGATCTTAATCCTTTCCTATCCTGTCAGCTGTGCCTTAGTTCTCCTTCTTCCCGGCCAGCCGACTGCCCTCCTCCCTGTGCCGAGTAGAATTGCTACTCAGTTCCTGTATCTTGCCCTTCTCCCTTGCTTCACTCGGCCGCCTTTGTTGCCGAGTAACCCTGTAAGTTACCGACTACCTTGTCAACCTACCCGTTGTCTCATCATCTCGCCGAGTGCGCCCCGCCCGTTGGACGCCGACTACCGTAGTAGAGAAGAATCGGTCTTCACCTGCCCACAGCACCGCTTGGACCGATGGACAATAACCTGCTGCATCGCTTGGACCAGTGGTCAGTCTGAAGCCCTGTCAGTGAGATTTCTCCAACCTGTCCTAGCCACGACCTTAATGTCTCATCGCCGCTACAGTGCCTACCAACTCCTCTGACCATGCCGGACTCCCAAGTCAATCCCTGCGTGGGTGTCAAATCCCTTGTCAATTCATCTTGACTTTCTCTCCCTACCCGTTGCCCAGCCCCTCCCGTGATTCAACCTTGCACGTCGGCTATATATATGGCCAACCGTGCCTCCTCCTTCTCTTGTTTTGCAACCAGGCCAGCTCTGTTAAGTCCTCATCCTCTCAAGCTTTGGAGCTCTATCGCCCGGTTCGCAAGTCTGGTTCAGCCGACTGCTACCTTTCTGCAGCCGACTACTTCTTTGATCCTTTTTCTTGGTGTTTTACCCCTCCTGCTTATCTGTGTTTCTTTTCTGCTTGTTCAGAGCCTGAACCGGTGGATGATCCAGAAGCCGACTTCGCCGGAGAAGATCCTTCCTTGGAACAAGGCAAGCCTCTTTGATCATATTGTCTCCTATATATGCAAAATTATATTGTTTGTAAAATATGCATGCTTAGCTCACACTTTAACTGATCGGCCTCGGTTTGCAAGCGCAGCCGATGGACCTACCCAGTAGTAGCACTTATTTGGTAGGATGTTGATGTATTCCCTTGAGAGCCCCACAAATGGCACGTTGGCATCTTATCTACGGATTCGTTTGCCAAGTAGAATGGCTTAGCCTGCAACGTTGTATTGTCGTCGGGAAAAACGTTGGTCTTTACTAAACAGTTTGGAAAACCCAATACCTTGGGTATTGGCGTGTTTGCGAAATAAATGAAAGCTTGTGAAAATCTTGGTGTACAGAGACAGTGCCTATGTGGCTTATGTATTATCATTAAGGACCGTTTCCTTTGGGAATTCCATCCGAGCATCTTACAGTACGACCGTACGGGCATTATGGGATGCCCCTGGCCGAGTAAATTGTAGGTTTAGGGAAGTTTAGTGCCGACTGGAGTGGACTCATCTGACTTGTGGCTCGTGAGCCCTAGTGCTGACGGTGGTTGTAGCCATTCTGAAGCACTGATCCTGTGTGGATCTTTTGGCTGGCATTGGATAACCCTAGACTGGCTTTAAAAATGGCCTTGTCATGAACTTCCGGGTACAGGCCAGTACTTGGTGTAAGTTTCGTGTCGGATGGGTAAAGCGTACACCCTCTACAGAGTTTAGCAGAACTGTTCGAACAGCCGTGCCCACGGTTAAGGGTGATGTAAGGTGATTCCCATAGCGTAGATTTGTTTGCCAGTGATTTGTGAAAGTGTTTGATGGGAAGGGAACCGTGACCAGAGTTTGCCAAGTAAGCAAACGGAAGGCCTGTGTGGCCAGAAACGGATCTGTGTGATCCGGGGTGTTAAGCACCATAAACAAGTGTGTGAAAAGTAAACAGGATAAAGATCATGCTCCCGGGTTGTAGCCAGGGCAGCAAAGTTTAAGCCCCCAGGTTGTAGCCAGGGCGGCAGTTCAGTCTTCGGGTTGTAACCAGAAGACGGTGGTGATCATGCTCCCGGGTTGTAGCCAGGGCAGCAATATTTGAGCCCCCGGGTTGTAGCCAGGGCGGCCATTGAGCTAGCTGGTTGTAGCCAGCATAGCGGGCATTAAGTGCCACAGCTGAGATTTGGTTGTAGCCGAGTCTCAGGGTCAACGAGTGGTTGTAGCTACTCGGGACACACCGGACCAACAAAAAGTGGAATTAAAAGACGATATGGAAATACTTGTTTCATTAAGTGGCGAGTTGTTGAAAAGCAACTTGCGGAATGGATAGAGGCGTGAGCCTCTGTCCGACAACTAAAATTTGGACACTCACTAGTGTTTGTAAAGAAAAGTGTTTCTAAAGGCAGCTTTTCATAAATAAAACCCTTAGCCCCTTTTGTCTAACCGACATGGCATCTTTCCCCGGCTTGCTGAGTACGAAAGTACTCACCCTTGTTCATATATATGTATAGTAGGTTTTGGTGAAGAAGGCGAAGACCTGACTGCCGCCGAGTACCTCCAAGACCAGGCCGACTACGAAGACTTCTGAGGGTTCGAGCCTAGTTCCCAACCGAGCCTGTGGTGTAGCCGAGTTCTTTTGCCGAGTAGTTTTATCCAGCTTCCGCCCCCGTCTGTGCAGTTCTCGTTAGTTTACCTGTTGATGCTTTTGTCCATCTGGAGTCTGTCCTGGATGGAATTCTTTGTAATATATATGTATGTACTCTGATATGTAATTATTGTAACTCTGAGTTGTATCACTGATGACTGTTGTGCGTACCCGACTACTGATCCTGGGATCGGGTGCTGTATGCACATGGTGGGCTTCCACCTAGTTGGGAGCGTCGCGACAAGAACTTCCTCACTGATGTTATTTCCTAAGTTAAGAACTGCAATATCATGTCCATTCCTATGTCTGAAACTAAAGTAGACATGGTTTGCCTTTAACTATGGATGTTCTTCAGTGCACAGGCAAAGTGATTGGTTATACCCAACAAATAGTAAATCCTCACCCAAGCTAGTTCTTTCAACAAGTTTCTTTGCCACGAAATCCACTTTATAAACTTTGAACCTAGCAGTATGCTGGACATATGATTCAGGTTCTGATTCATGTTTTGAAATATCTTCATCATACTCCTGTAGTGATTCTTCATCTTCGTCCAGTTCTTCTTCATCCTCATACAATGGTTCTTCATCTTCCTGTAGTGGTTCTTCATTCTCATACAATGATTCTTCGTCTTCGTGGAGTGGTTCTTCATCGTCATTTAGTGATCCTTCATCTTCGTGCAGGGATTCTTCATCCTCATCCAGTGGTTCTTCATCTCCTACTAGAGGTATAAAATCGCCCCAAACTTGCAACATGCCACCAAATCGATCTTGAACAAGGTACATCTTCTGACTGTACTCACCCATGACTTCGTCCATAATTATTTTTTGTGTTATCATAGAACCACTGAGATCAAATACATGGATTTCTCTCCCGAGAGTCAAGGCATACAACAGACCATCCTTAAAAACGCAATCTGAAAAATTATAATGCGGTGGCAACCAAGTCCATCTATCATCTTGTTGACGCCGAAAACCGCCGGGGCCGTTCGGCGTCTTGGAGACACGTGAAGGCCTGGGAGATTTGCTTCACTCCAGTGTAGGTCCTAAAATCTTGAGGTTTGTAGGCGTGCCAGTCAATTTGACCCTACAATTGACAAGGAGATAAAATGTTAGATCATTGAGCCAATCGGCTGGAAGCCGATCTGGACTCGTCTCATCGGCCGATGGCCGATATGAACTGTAGCACTTATACACCGACTGGAAGCCGATGATGGCATGATCAGTAAATAATGATAAGCAAATATTGAGCTAGCCGATTACCGAAGGGATACTTGAAAATCGGCTATAAATTGATAAAATAAATGTGCAGAATGCGTAAATAAATGGATTTAATAAACTTTAGCCGATTGCAGTGATGATTATTCGTGCAGTACTGCCCGCACCTATACCCGGGCCCTTGCTTGTGCCCACGCCCGGATATTTGCCTGCTGTCCGTGCCCGGTTCCTCGCTTGTTGTCCGTGTCCGGATCCTTGCATGCGGTTCGTGCCCGGGTCCTCGCTTGTTCTCCGTGTCCGGATCCTTGCATGCTATTCGTGCCCGGGAACTTTACCTGAGGTCGTGCCCGGGAACTTACCTGAGGTCGTGCCCGGGTCGGCAGAGTAAACTAATTGGCTAGCCTTTAGCCGATCGTAATGATAATGCAGGCGAAAAATAGATAACAAAGCAAGCAGTATAATCGGTTGTATTTAATGAAAGATAATTTATCGGCTAAGCACTCCGATAAAACATCGCATAAAAACCCATCGGCTTATTAAGAGTAAAGCTATTATCGTCAGTCTAGTAGATCGGACCCAACCGTTGCAGCACAGACTGATGATGATAACAAGACCTCGATAGGCCGATAGATCTAATACGATCGTGATGTAGGATATGATAACTTATCGGCTATACATCCCGATAAGACGCTTGCGCACAAAATATCAATCTAGCAGGAACGATTTATCACTTGTAGTTTAGTAGGTCGGACCCAACCGATGCAGCACAAACTGATGATAAATTGCTCCCAGTAAGCCGATACGATCTACGCACGCGTGATGTGATATACCTAGTCGATCTATGAGATCAAACTAAACTGATGCAGCCATAGATAAAATAGATATATCGTGGTAAGTCGTCCACCGTGAACCAGCTAGAATATCGGACTTAACCGAGGAAGTCCTAGCCGATGCGGTGGCCGGGGTGACGAGACGTACCCTCTCGCAGGAGGTTGAACTTAACCGATGCAGCCCGGCTCGAGAAGTAAGAACCCGTCGGAAGGGTGGCGATGCGCCGAAATTATATTGATCGATTGATGATGCCTTTACAAAGCACCCGAGCATACGTATTTATACCCCGAGTTGACACGAGTCCTTATTGGACACAGTATACGATTTCTTAATTACAGAAGGAAACACTAACGGGACCCGACCAGACACGAGGTCAGGTTTCCTAAAGATAAAATATTAATCCTTGTCTAATTAATAAACAAGATAAATAACTGCCATACTGTGGTCTTTGTGGCTTCTTCCCGGACTCGGTCCTTTTTGGATCAACTTCCGTTAATTAACTGCAATTTTCTCCTTGACCGAATCTGATACAGAGCCTTACCAAATTTTGGCGTTAACACATCTCCACCTCTTGCAAATGAAAGTTGTGCGCATGGGCTATGCATGAGCACAACATAGTAGTTTTCCGTGGACGGATCAGGTGACAAAAATTCTTTATGGAAGGCTAAGTCCTGGAACTCTTCACACCTGACGGTGTTGTAATGCCTGGGTCTTTCGTCAACATTCTCACCAGTGTAAAACGCTAACCGGTATCGGTGAACAACACCATTATCATCATAAACCGGCTCAATTTGCTCAATGGTTGTGATTGAAGGTAGGATGATCTGGTCACTTGTGATGGGGTTGAGGAGGTGCAATTCACACATATCATCAATTGTTATGATCCATCCATGGGAGGAGCCAATGATACACCTATCGTGGATAGGCAGGTCCGGGAGCGATATTATGTAGGTCTTTTTTTCTGCTAGGCTGTAGAGAAATATATCATTCTGATCATGAGGTTCAGATTCGGACGTGTATAGTAAGCATGGTGTCTGTGACTGCTTATAAAGGCCAAGCTTGCAGACCCAAACGTAGGCAGAGCGCCAAGATGAGCAGACTGAACCTGCACGAATAAGATTAGGGATCTCAAGATTAGCAAGTATGTAGATGATCATGTCCTCTGGTAATTCTGGCAATTCTAGCACCGTCGTCAATATATGCGGCTTAACGGGTAACACACGAGGAATGATAAAGAATTTGGAAAGGCTCTGTCCACATCTGGTCAGATGCAACATGATTGAAATTCCAGGCATGCAATCCATAATATCTTCAGAGGTTGGTGTAGTAATGCATGATCTTTTAATTGAGTAAACTTGCTAACTTGGTTATATTGGTAGATCTGAATACATATTTTATTCTGTAGGGTTTATTGAATCCTATGGATGGTATTCAACCAGCCGTTAATAAAAGTGCCTTGACCAAAGCATACAAACAAGGAACTAATCCTCGCGTTGTTCGAGCAGCAGTCTTGTAAGAGCATCTCCAGCAATAGCCCCTATTTTAGAGCCCCAAAATGTTAAATGGGGGCTGCCCCTATTTTCTTTGGACCCTAAAAATACTCCGAACTCCAGCAACAGCCCCCATTTCTCAGCCCTTATTTCTTTTTCTATTATTTTTCACCGTAGACTATATGTATATGTCTAGTTTAACACTATAATTAAAACATAAATATTTATAAGAATTTAGAGCAGGAGGGCGGCGCGCGGGAGGCCAGGGCGCAGGAGGGCGGCGCGGGGGAGGCGGGGCGCGGGAGGCCGGCGCGCGGGAAGCCACGCGCGGGAGGCCGGGGCGCGGGAGGCTGCCGGGGTGCGGGAGGGCGGCACGCGGGAGGCCGGCGAGCGGGAGGTCGGGGCGCGGGAGGCAGGGCGCGGGAGGCCGGCGAGCGGGAGGCCGGGGCGCGGGAGGCAGGGCGCGGGAGGATGGCGCGCTGGAGGGTAGGGCGCGGGAGGCCGGCGAGCGGGAGGCCGGGGCGCGGGAGGCAGGGCGCGGGAGGGCGGCGCGCCGGAGGGTGGCGCGCCGAAGGGCAGGGCGCGGGAGGCCGGCGAGCGGGAGGCCGGGGCGCGGGAGGTCGGGCGGCGCGGCGCAGGAGGCCGGCGGGCAGGGCGGCGCGCAGGAGGCCGGGCGGGAGGTGGCGGCGCAGGAGTTCGGCGGGAGGCGGCGTGCAGGCAGGAGGAATTGTCATCGCGCCAAAAAAACGTCGATAGGGGCCGTGGTGTACAGCCCCCAGGACTGGGGGCTTGAGGGCTGGATTTGGGGGCCTCCTCATTTTAGGGGCTCTATTAGGGTCCCTGCTGGACCTAAATTTTTTTTCCCACCACCTAAAAACTGTTTGGGGGCTGTATCTAGAGTCCCTGCTGGAGATGCTCATCCCAGGCATGAAAAAAAACCTTTTAAAAAAACGAGTGGCAGCAATTCTTGATCCAGTTGGAGAGTGTTTGCCTGAAGAAAATGGAGTAGCATCAGCTGAAGGTGATGAAGAGAATCATCTGATGCTGAAAATAATGGTGGGATTTCCTTTCTAAGCAACTGAAATGCTCTGCGTAAATTTGGAGGCTATAGCAGCACTACAGCTGTTTAGGAGGAACAAACCCAGTAACCCACTATTAGGTTGTCTCTAACAACCGTGACCCAAAATATAAGACCCATTCGTCCTTTGGTTAGCGCTACAGGCAAAGTGTTCAATACCTATTTTTGGTCTTCTCCAACAACAACTTGTCCGGATTGGCACTGGAGGGGGCGCGGGCGAGGTCCCGGGCAAGGGTGTGGGGTGCGGGCGCGGGCACGGACGCTGACCACGGGCGAGTTCCCGGGCGCGGGCGCGGGCGTGGAGGCGAGGGCCCGAGCACGGAGCTGACCCCGGGCAAGTTCCCGGGCGCGGACGCGAAGGCGCGGACGAGGGCCCGAGCTCGGGCGCAGGCACGGCCTTCGGTGCGGCGCAACAAAGACAACCCTTTCTACAAATGGGTCTCTAGGAGAGAGGATACTCAGATTTGGGTTATGCCTCTCCTGGCACCCAAAATAGGTTTTTCGTATAGGTACTCTGTTGGAGACTATATGTATCCTACTGGAGACCCATTTTGGGTTTGGGTGCCCTAATAAGTCTCCTGTTGGAGACAGCCTTAGGGTAAGTCTCTAGCTCAAGTACAGCTACTACTATAGCTGACAGAAGGGGCTGCTATAGTGCTTAGCAGCAAAAAGTGGCTGCTCGGGGCTAGGGTTCAACTCCTAACAATTGGTTTGCACATCTATATCATATATGGCCATGTTTTTTGATCTGGTGATTTTCAATTTATCTCTTGGATCTTGCAGTTGTGATATGTTTATACTGAATTTTGAGTTGAGATATCTGATTTTTTTCATTTGTCTCTTATATTGAGTAGTTAATTCTTAATGATGATTAATGAGTAAAGTTGCCCAAACTAAGTAAAGCATTGTTTGGCACATGTACATTTGTACCTTTTACTTTCAGTCATTAGTCATGCAGTCCGCAGCTGTGCTGCTACTACTGCTTGGCATTCCAGTGGGGGACATGCCAGTGGAGAATTGCCATTTTATTAGTATAAGGTTAATTTTCATGACATTCAAATCGATAAATCGATAATTTATATGCAGTGTTGTATTTTGGTTGACCAGGTGCTCTGTTTGTTTCTCTTTCAGATGAACTTGTGGTTGGTGAGACGAAACCGAGAATAGAACTACTGAGTGATAAGGAGAAAGGTTGATGCACTTTTACTTGCCTTGTTGGATATTGATGTCCACCAGTATTCTCTGGATGTATATGGTCAGACATAATTATTTATTCGATCGGTGATGTTGGTTCTCCTTGCAGGGATCCAAGTGCAGCTCGACCTGAAGAGCAATGGTAAAGGCTCGAATGCAAAGAAGGCGCCAGCTGGTAGATCAAGAGCTTCTGTCTCTGCTGCTGGTGGAAGGCTACTGGCGGGTCAGGTGGGAAGAGGAAGAGGTAACGGCCGGCACTTAGACTATCTCCAATAATACGATGCAAACACGAGACCCATTGGAGGATATGCGTCGTGCTACAGTAAATAGGTCACGCACCTATTTCTCACCTTCTCCAACAGCGAACGCAAAAGAAAACCCCGCGCGCGTGCAGTTTCCTTCGCGGGCGCACGATGAAATTTCACGCGGGAAATGGAGGGTATCGTGCGAGATATACCGGCTGCGGGGATTGCGGGTTGGCTCGATGGCGGGCCTGGTTGCTGCTATATGATCCACTCCCACTCGCAATCGCTTCTTGCGGGGGGCGCACTGTTCTTCTCTTCAGGTACGCGCCGATTCTAGAACTTTCCATACCCAACCGCATTCTGCTCCTTGATAGGTTCTGCGGCTAAGGTCCTCTGATTCGTGCGGTCTATTGCGAGTTTGGATAGGTGGTGGCCATGGCTTGGAGTTACCTCAAAATGTCAATGTTCGGGACAGCCGCAGCATCCTCCAATGACGATAAGATCATGGCCGCGATGGTCGTCCTCACCCAGACGCCACGAAAACGTCCTTGGGGAGGTTTGGTCCCAGGCCACAAGACTTACAAGCGCGATCGAATTGCAGCAGACTGGCAGCTGAATGAGGACTACTTCGTTGAACGTCCACTGTACAACGAGGAACATTTCAGAAGGAGGTACAATCTTTATAGCCCAGTTTCCATTTTCATGACATATTTGTGCTTCAATGAAATGCAGTCGCCCGCGCCCGCCCCCGCGCCCGCGTCCTCGCCCGCGCCTACGCCCGGGACCTCGCCCGTGTCAGCCGCAACCTCCGGTCGGGAGCAAATGCACACACACTCTCTCTCAGTTCACTGGAACACAACACACGAGCTCGAGCAGTCAACAATGGCGACGAACACCGCGGCTTTCTATTGAACTTGCAACCCGCAACTAATTCGCTCGATTACAATACAAGTTATAGGCGCGGGCTCTGACCAACGGCTGACCCGGGCGCGGGCGCTGACCCGGGCGCGGTCGAGTTCCCGGGCGCGAGGGCCCGGCCGTGCATGCCGGGCGCGGGCGAGTTCCCGGGAGAGGGCGCGTGCGAGTTCCCGGGCGAAGGGCTTAGTGGCCACCAGCCGTTGGATTCTAAATGGATGGCATCCGGCACCAGGAAAGTCACCTGTGACTTTTGTTCACAAAGTCAGAGAATCTGGATTGCGAACGCTCGCATGCGTCTCGACTGGGAACGCACCACGGTCGGGATTGTTGCTAACATTTTTGTGCTCAATTGTTTTCCATACTGTAATATCTTGGAGATTGTATATTGCTCACAATGCATGCAGACACATTGAATTAATTTGATGAACAACTGTAATTTTGGATTGTAGGTTTCGCATGAGACAGGAATTGTTCTTTCGGATAGTGGATGAGGTCACAGCCAAGAACAGGTTTTTCAAATAGAGGAGAAATGCTGCTGGGCAGTTAGGATTCTCTGCTCTTCACAAGTGCACGGTGGCTCTAAAGATGCTAGCATATGGAGGCCCAGCTGATGAGTTGGATGATCATTTGAAAATGGGAGAGAGTACTGTCCTGGAGACCTTGAAGGAATTTGTTATGACTGTGATCAAGGTGTTTGGCAAAGAATTTCTTCGTCCTCCCAGAAGTGAGGAGATAGAGCACATATTAAGCGTCAATTTGGCCAGAGGTTTCCCGGTAGGCAGCATCGATTGCATGCATTGGGAATGGTCTAGCTGCCCAACTGGTTGGCAAGGCATGTACAGAGGGCACAAAGGCAAGCCAACTCTAATACTTGAGGCAGTGGCGACAGAGGATCTTAGGATTTGGCATGCTTACTTTGGTTTACCAGGGTCTCACAATGACATTAATGTTTTGCATCGTTCCCATGTTTTTGATGATTTGGCTAATGGGAGGGCACCCTCTATTGAGTTCCATGTCAACGACAACATCTATTCCCTTGGATATTACCTAGCAGATGGCATCTATCCCGATTGGGCTACACTAGTGAAAAGCATTCCAATGCCAGTTAGCAACAAGCAAAAGGTTTTTTCAGAGCGACAGGAGTCATGTAGAAAGGATGTGGAGAGAGCTTTTGGTGTCCTACAGGCTAAGTGGAAAATCTTGCATAGGCTAGCTCGTTTATGGAATCCAATAGTACTTAATTCCATCATGCGAGCTTCTGTCATACTTCACAACATGGTAGTTGAAGATGAGCGCGGGGTTCAGCTACCGACTGTCCACCCATCACAATGGCCCGGAGTGGCTGACCCACCTATTAACCAAGATAGAGAAATCCCAGGAATTGAGAAACTTGTTGATGCACAAAACATCATTCAGGACAGAGAGACGGCAGCGTTGCTTCAGAACGACCTGATGGAACACATGTGGACGCTATACGGCCAATGCTCTGGTCCTTTTGCTCCTAATCACAGTAACTAAAGTCTGTAGTTGTAGGTTCAGCTGCCTGATGTATTTTGTTGGCAGCTCACGTGAACTGTAGTGGCATGAATTAGTTGCCTGATGCTCCTAAGCACAGGTCTGTAGTTGTAGGAACTATAGTGGCATGAAGTTTTTAGTTGTCAGATGCTCCTATTTACATGAACTTTTGTATTTTCTTGCCTGATGATAAGAAATATATGACATTTTGTATTTTCTAGCATTTCGAAACTGGAGATTGCAGTACAATTTAATCACCAGCTGTAATAGAAAGAACAGAATTGGGTGCAGTTCCTTCTAGTTTTGTTCCTTCCCAACACTATCACTTCTATCAATCTCAATTTACTTGGGATGTGTTTGGTTGGATGGATTTGGTGGGTTGGGATGGATTAATCCTATTTTTTGATGTGTTTGGTTTGTGGACGAGTGGGATGGGATGGACCCAATAGAGGAATATTCGTCGACGCGGGAGCGCAGGCGCAGGCCGGGGGGAGCGGCGACGAGCTCCTCCGGCTCGGGCCCTTGCCCAGGACCTCGCCCGCGCCCACGGGCCCTTGCCCGGCCCCTCGCCCGCGCCCCGCGTCCGCGCCCGGGCCCCGATCGGACCGTTGCCTCACCCGGATCGGACCGTTCACCGTCATATTGGACCGTCCGAATCCCCCACAGAATCGGACCGTCCGCTCCCATATCGGACCGTCCGACTACCCACGATCGGACCGTCCGGTGCCATATCGGACCGTCCGACTACCCGTTGGATGGGCTACTATGCTTTATAAAGCGAGACTTTCTCCGGTGCTTGGAATTAATTAGGACCGTTAATCGTCTCTAATCTAACAAAATTGGTTTCACTCAAAAATGCGTTGAAATGAATTACTTATGAATTTTTGAAGTTTACAATGAAGCGGACCGTCCGGTCTAGGAGAGGATGGTCCGGCGAGGTAAAGAGCAGAGCCGGCGACAACGGATCGGACCGTCCGAACGCGGAGAGGATGGTCCGGTGGGGTGAAACAGAGGAGGACTGAGCCGGCGAGCTTCTCGGCGGTGGCGACGGCGATGGCGGCGTCGGCTGTAGTCGGGCCCAAAATAGAAAAGGTAGAGAAGTTCACAGCGGAGCTAAGGGTGGTCTTCTTGACACCTCGGGTGACCGTAATCTCGACGGCGGCGAGCTCCAGCGGCGGAGTGTTTCGGGTCGTCGATGTGTATCCTGTTTCAGGCTCAATCTAGTTGTGCACATGCATGCGGTGAGGGGAGGCGCGGGCGCGACGCGAGCGCGAGCACGACGGGGGCTCGCCGGCCCACGGTGAGCGGAGGCGCGAGCGAGGGGCCCGGCCCCCGGGCACGGGCGCAGGCATGGGCGAGGGGCGCCTATTGGGGCGCGGACACAGTCCCTTACATAATTTGCTCTCAGCAGGTATTACTAAATGAGATGGGCTATGGTGCGGCATGCCACACGGCGCCCTCCGTGCGGCACGCCCCGGGCCGTCAGATCGGCGCGATCGACGGTCCCGGGGCGTTCCCGGGCCCCGGGTCGCGCCCTCGGTCCCGGGACGCACAGGCTCCCGGGGCCTGGGAACGCCTCGGGACCGTCGATCGCGCCGATCCGACGGCCCGGGGCGTGCTGCACGGAGGGCGCCGTGCGGCATGAAGCACCATAGCCCATCTCTTACTAAATGATGTCTTTTATGTTTTGCATGCTCATCATGTATACAGACCCAGAAAGCTTGATTTATCTGATCTTAAACTATATTTGCCCATTCTGTATAGGACTCAGATAATACACATTCTGTGGGAATAGCTCAGAGAGCTAGACATCCCGAGGAGTTAAAAAGAGACCCTGACAAGTGGATGATTGACATTGACTATTATTTGTCACAACAGGTTCTTCACCATTGCAATACATTTTCCCTTCTAACATATATCTAACACACCCACTCCTTAGTCTTCATTGTTCGAGGGGCTGATGAACCCTCTACGCTCTATGATTTGTCGCTACATGCCAAGATAATAGTTTTTCAGATAAGGGGGGACCTTCTCAATGTCAATCGACATAATACTAGACTCAGCTGAAATCAGTTGAGCCTCTGACTCCTTCTCTCTAATCGCATTTTCCTTCTTTTTCTGCTGCATACTCATCTTCATATGCTTCTTCTGAAGGTTGAAAAGATCCCTTTGAATTTTAATTTTTTCATCCTTCCTGCTAAGAATTTCAGCCATTTGCTGGTCTTGCTTCAGTTCGGTCTTCTCTGATTTCTCTTGCAACCGCTAGAGGACTTCAACAGCCGTACTAGATGACGATGTCTCTGTGAAGCTCTTTGATCTACGCCTCTTCGCACTATCCCTACCCTCAGGACGTGATGTGTCTATATTCTCATTCCCAGATTCTGCATGGCCAGCCGCAGTATGGCCTTCAGTTGGAGGAGATGACATTCCATCCAGTGATGTAGAGTTGTTTAGCTCAAGAAACCTATTGTTCCATTTGGCCTCATTGCGAAGTATTTTCCAGCAATGCATGATGGTAAAAGGTTCTGTTCTCTCGTACATTTGTACAGCATCATCAATTTGCAGATATGAATATAGATTAAACCAATTCAAAAAATAAACATATGGAAATTAGAGAGATGGAGGACAACATGAGTGGAAGTATACCCGATCCTGCTCATTTTTTCCGCTCTCATTCAGCCTATCAATAGCTTCTTTGTGCCCACAAAACTTGTTCATCGCTTTCTGAATCAATGCCCACCTATGCTGAATCGCAATCTGGCTACGGTTGGACCCTTCAGGCTTATGCTCATTGAAATAATCATGCATCCTCTTGTAATAACCACCTGAAGTCTGATTCACACCTGCATGTTATGCCACCATGTTATTTAGGCATCAAAGGGTCAAAGATTACTTAAAAGACGTTGCAAACTATTACCACTAATAGGGTCTTTGCTAATATTCAGAAATGCTGAACACACCACCAAGTCCTCCTCTTTGCTGAATGCAGTTCCTCTCCTGGACACGTTTTTCTTCTTTGCGGCCCTCTGTGATTTCAATGATGGAGGGTCCTGAGAGCCATGGTTGTTGTCAATGGAGAACCCTTGACTAGGTTGCCCATTCATAGGTGGGCAGGACATCTGGGAGGAGCCATGCATGTTGAACTAGTGATGAAAAGAACTGTTAATCATTGATGTATTGATATGTAAATAGAACAAACCATCATGCATGGCTGCAATAAACCTGGGGGTTTGGAGGAACATCCAAAGATTGCAAATCGGCAGAATAACCAAAAGCCCACTGATTTGCCCCAAAGATTTCTTCAGATTCGCCAATGCGACCACTTGTGCCACTAAAACTGTTATCCATCGTCCTAGTTCAAAGAGATTCAATAATGGTGATGCAAAACAAGATGAGTAAAACGAAAACTAGTATGTAGTGTGTGCAATGCTGATATATCAAGTTCATACTCATTCTCAAAGTAGGTTGATCCAAATTAGCCTGTAGTGCATCATTTGTTCATTCGTTCAGGCATGGTGAATTGGATAATATATACTAGCACAGCATACAATCTTTTTTTTCCCGTGCCAACTCTACCACTACCATCTGCCCTGTAATGAGTCATGGGTGAACACATACTGCCACTACAGTCCTGGGCTATTATATATACTCACAGATTTGTGATTTCCAACTGTACTACTACACAGCTCACGATTCAATCCATCTCGGTCATAAGAATCAGATGACGCGAAGAACTTTACACAGAAGAGCAAACATGCAGAGACAGAGAGACCGTGGTGGTGGCATTGGCATTGCATTGCTTACCAGGAAGTTGTGGTAGACGAAAGCTCTGGGCTCCCACGAGATGACCTCGGTCCACTGCACGCCGCGCTCTCGCAGCCCCTCCCTACTCGCAACCAACCAACAGCAGCGACGATCAGGATCAGCAGCGGATCGAGTCAAATCTGAACGAGCGACAGCAGGTGGGGGAGGAAATGCGGGGGCGGAAACGAAACCAGATCCTGTCCGCCTAGGAGCTGGCCGGCCGGCGGTAGCCGAAGCGTGGAGCGGGCGAGCGGCAGCGGGAGAGGGCGCGGGCGCGGGAGAGGGCGCGGGCCGGGAGAGGGAGAGGGAGAGGGCGCGGGCGCGGAAACCTAAATATCTCCTGTCCGCCTAGCAGCTGGCCGGCCGGCGGCAGCCGAAGCGTGGAGCGGCAGCGGGAGAGGACGCGGGCGCGGGAGAGGGAGAGGAAGAGGGCGCGGGCGCGGAAACCTAAATATCTCCTGTCCGCCTAGGAGCTAGCCGGCCGGCGGCAGCGGCAGCCGCTGGGGCATGGACGCGCCGTCGCGGGGCGGGCTGGCCAGGGCTCCGCGGCGGCTGGCACGACCGCGCGGTGGCGGCGAGCGGCGAGCCTGCAGGACGCGGTGGCGGGGCGGAGGGATCCATACCTGCGAAGCCTAGCTCGGTGCAGATCTCGCCGACGGCGACTCGCCGGGTGCGCTTTCCTCTTCTTTCCCCTCTCGTGAAACGATTGTGCGGGCGCGGCAGAGATATGGGTCGAGGAGAGAGAGCGACGCAGATTTGGGTTCTCACTCCGCACGCACGCAAAATGGGTCCGTGGTTTGCCTACTCCATTGGACCGTGTTTTTGACACCTAAATCAACTGTGACGATGTATATTTAGGTTTGGGTGTCGTTGTTGGAGATAGTCTTAGTGTGCGACGAGTTCAGAATGGATGGATGGATCATCCACTGAAATGTTGAGAAATTTGTTGACTTGTACAGTACATCTATATAAGCTGTATTGCTGTGCATGGGAAATGCTTAGAAGTTACTATAGTGCTTGAGAATGAAATGCCAGTTTTGCGGTGACATCATTTAGCGCGCGTTGAAATTTTGACAAATTGACTATTTCACTAACTTATTTGAAAAAATGCTGCGCCAAAAACTAATTCCAAAAATAAACTATTTTCTTAGTGCGAGTCTGGCACCGAGATATACATCAATTGGCTTTGAGCTCTTGATATTTGAGGTCGCAAAGTTTTTCACATTAGTGGAGCTCACCTAAAAATATAAGCATTTCTAGGTTCTTTAGTGAAAATTAAGGTTGAAGATAGAATACTTTAGTGCTCTCAATAAATAAGGGATGGTTGGAGATTAAGAGGATAGTTAGGGGTAAGATAGAAAGAAAGTTAAATGTGAAGTGATTGATGGGACAAGTAATACTGTAAATAATGTTAGAAATATTTATATTTTGGAACGGAGAGAGTATATGTTTTGAAAAAAATATAGGCAGACACTCAATTTAAGTTAACACTAAATTTTCTAAATAAATTTAAGTTACTACTTATTTTGAAAAAAATATAGGCAGACACTCATTTTAAGTTAACACTACATTTTCATAATAAATTTGAGTTACTACTTGTTTTAAAAAAATATAGGCAGACTCAAAAAATATAGGCAAACACTCAATTTAAGTTAACGCTACATTTTCAAAATAAATTTAAGTTACTACTTGTTTTTTTAAAAAATAGGCAGACACTCAATTTAAGTTAAACTACATTTTCAAAATAGATTGAAGTTACTACTTGTTTTGAAAAAAAAATATAGGCAGACACTACCGAGCAGCAAAACCCAGCCCAACAGAATAAGCTATCCCAAAGCACATCTGCCGTATTTTTAAGAGATGTGTGAACGCAGCAGCCAGTTTATCCTCAACTCTTTCTCGCTTGGTTAATCCTGGCCTCAAAGTATAAAGTAGTGAAACTTGTCTTCGATAAGCGAGTTGGGACTAAATATGCATTAGCGAAGTTACTACAGCGTATGGGCCTCGAAATTCGGCGAGCGAAAGGCCCACAATCCGTACGTGCGCCATGCTCGGGCCTCATCGTTCTGCTTCTCCTATGAATACGATGCCACCGGCGCTGTTACATTTTTCAAATTGTTGTTTGCATTTTCTAATCCACCACCGACACCGACGGAATTTTTACTGTTACTAATTTAATTTTTTTTAATTTACAAAACTAATTTTCGATTTGGGTCATTTGCAAAACTAACCTCTTGCCGCCCTGGGCCACGGCGGTATTTAAAAACCGCCGTGGCCCAGGGCGGCGAATGGCATCCCCGTCACCCGGGGCTAACGGCGCCGGCCGCCGTTAGCCCCGGGGAGGCCACGTGGATTCGCCGCCCTGGGGGACGGCGGCGAATGCCCCTAGGGGGCCGAATGCAAAATTACATTCGCCGCCCTGGGGGACGGCGGCGAATGCAATTCGCCGCCGTCCCCCAGGGCGGCAAATGCACTGGACCGTCCGCACAGCGATCGGACAGTCCGAATCCTCGGATTGGACCGTCCGCACATGGATCGGACCGTCCAATTAGATATCGGACCGTCCGAATCGTCCGATCGGACCGTTCCCTCCCGATTGGACCATTGCCCAGCCCAGGCCTCGGCCCCCTGGAGCCATTTGCAAATTACCAAATTTGAAAATTTTGTTGTTAATTTTTAACCCCAAAATTTTTGAAAATTTATTTGTCAAAATTAAATTCTTAAATTCTATTTATTGTGCCATTGCATTTATTGAGTCGATGTTTAAAAAAAACCAAATATCATATATTGTTCACGTCGTGAAAAGAACTTGTCAAACTGAGGGTATTCCCGGATCGCCACTCGCATTCCACTCCTCGTATGTCTGGATTGGCACTCGCAATCCACTCCTCCCCGTCTTTCGCCTACACGCTTAACAAAATTTAGTTTTAATCGTGGTTTAGGGTATGTTTTTGAAAGTTTTTTTTTATAATCCGACGATGGTGGGCGTTGGTTTGTAAAATCATGCTGATCATTTTTTCAAGTTTATTTTTGGTAAAACTTAATTAATGACATGGTAATAGGCCGGTCCGTTTTAATGACATGATATTAGGTAGATGCGAGCCATTCGCATTGCGGCATGATGAATGCGACACCCATAGTACGAAATACAACAAGCGAGACTATATTGTTAGCAATACAATGTATCTGAAGGATTGGATCGAGTCTACAGGAGGTGAATATGGACATGACAAATTTAAACAAGTAATGCGAGACCTATAAATAAATAAATACAACAATAGCCCCTAGGTCATACGCCTTCTCGTCCTCCTAGGCTGCGCTCGCACGTGCCCGCGCGAGTACGTCAGGCGGTCCGCCGGTATCCCACGGGAGGCTCGGACCGCCTGAGCAGCAGGGGAAGCACCGGCGTCGTGCGGCTGTGTGTGCGGTGCACCTCTGAGCTGTGACGACCCGATCACGTCCTGCTCCGGAAGGAGGTCGTCCTCGGTAGAGATCCAAGCAGAGGTGCTCAGGGCAGATCCCCGCCCAGTGTCCCCCAGGTGGAGGTGAGATCCGCTACGTGGGTCTGGTAAAGAAAATCTCGCGTTAGCCGCATAAAAAGTGCAGTTAGTTATGTAGAATAGGTTCAATCCTGACGTACCTGACAATCCTCGCCCGATCGTGGAGGCTGCCGACCTCGATCCTCCGGCGGTACCAGAAGGACCTGCTCCCCACGACGTACTCCCCACGATGCTTAGGTTCTGAGTCTTCAATTTCCATCTCCTGTACTAGACCTGGGTGTCTCTCCCCTTCATCTGCAAACCCCCCCGGTCCCATGTCTTCTTGGCCTCCTTCCTCTCCGGCACCCTTGTCTTCTGCCTCATTTTGCTCCCCTGTTTCATCGGGCCCTTCCGCTATACTCGGACCAGCCTGATCAATGCTGACCACGTCATGCACTACCACTAGGATGCTCGGTGCCCATCCTCGCTGTAGTGCACTCTCCACAAAAAATACCCAGCTGGCCGTTGAATCTATTGGCATCAATTCCCACCAAAAACCTTCCACAGCCCAGCTAACCAGTGCGTACACCGTAATTGCATTTACTTAAGGATCTACTCCGAATCCCCTCATTAACCAATTGTAAACTCCAGGAAAACTTCTCTCAGCTGGAGTTATAATTCCCTTTTGTGCTACGTTGAACTCCGATAAATCTACCCCATACTGTCCTTGTCTGACATTTCCTTCACCGTGATATATCGCGAATACAACTCTATTTGCCATTTTTGTTCACAAAAAAGATTTTATTAATCTGTATTAATCAATATTCGTTCCATAAAAATGCTATACGTATGAGTCAAACCATTACCGTTTCTATATTTTACAAACTGACCCAGCGGCGCTAATAAAGTTATACGCTAGGTTTATCTAACATGTCAAAATGACGTATACCAACGATGGCCATGGCGGAGCATATTTATTTTTAAAATATCTACAATTTACTACCTCTCCGCTATGTTCTTCTAGTACGGCCAAATAAATTTAACACTAACGATGGTTATGCCAAACAGCTAATATTTTCATACTATATCGGATATTACACTACAAGTCTACTACTAATTAACATTTGTCTAAAAAATTGACTACATAACAGAGGGAGATCAAAAAAATACCTGGATTCGGCTAAAAAATCTGTGAGGGCTTCGCCGCTGTACTTCTCCTCCTTTCCCTCAGCTCTATTGGACGAACGCTGGAGGCGGAAGGGAGAAATGACGCGCGGCGACTGCAGGAAGGGATTTTATAGGGGAGGGCAAAAAACCGCCCTCCCCCAGGGCGGCGAATCCACGTGGCCGCCGTGGCCCAGGGCGGCAAGAGGTTAGTTTTGCAAATAACCCAAATCGAAAATTAGTTTTGTAAATTAAAAAAAAATAAATTAGTAACAGTAAAAATTCGACACCGACGCGTACTGCGTTGCCAAGTACGCGAGATCTGTTGCGCCGTGCGCCTCACCTGCCTCTCCCTCGCCAGCGTCGTCCACCTATATGGCCATCTGCTCCTCCTTAAAATGAACTCACTGCTACAGAATAGCACATTTATACTATTTTATTAGTGTTGGTTGGAGAAAACCCTGCACCAATAGCGGTTTCCTACTCACTCCCGCGTGCGCCCAGTCTAACCAAGAACCGATATCGATGAGTTATCATTAGTGCCAGTTCATAAAAAACGACACTACTGTTATTAGTGCTGGTTCATTTAAAAAATCAGCACCATGTCTCACAATTAATACCGGTTTTTAATTGAACCAACACCAAGTAACTGGCCAACCCATGAGTCAAACGGGCGAGCTGAGAGCCTAAGAGGAGGGGAGAGGAGCCGAGACAGGAGCGAAAAAATTTAGAGTGAATTGCAGTTTGGCCATATTTTATTGCCAAAGTTTTGCTTTGCACCATCTCTACCAATCTTTTTTTACTTTGGACTAGATATATTACCTTTGTATCACGTTGGACCCCTAACTCTTTTATCTGCCCACATCTACCTCATTCTATGTCGAATGTGCGGTCTACATATGACTTTGGGAGCTTATTGTCATGCAAAAGACGGTGTAATCAAGGTCATTGATATACTTGAGAAGACAGTTGGGGTGGTCCAAAGTGCAATAAAGGTAAAACTACCTAGTTCAAAGTGAAAACATTGGTTTAAGGGTGGTCCAAAGTGAAACTTTAACAGTAAAAGATGGCCTAAACTGTAATTTACTCAAAAATTTATTAAGTGTCTCGAACTCTCGAGTCCTCTCCATCTTTTTTTCACTAGGCAAGTCCTCTCCGTCACTCCCAATCTCCCAAGTCCCAATCTCGAGTCCTTCCCCTCTCTCTTCCCCTATTTTGGTGACCCGGCCGGCCTAAGCAACGGCGCCCCTTTCCTAGCCGCGACCACTGCCCTCTCCCATCGAGGAGGAGGCCGACGGTGACGAGGTGCCCACCACCGAGCTCAAGCAGGAGGTGCCCCATCGGCGTTGCGGCGACTCTAGGGTGCCGGAGTGAGGAGGTGGTGGCGGCTGAACGAGGTAAGTCCTCTTCTCCCGTGGTGCTCCTCTTCTTCCTCCTTTCTCAATCTCTCTGTCTCTCTAAGCTTCTCTCTCTAAAACTTATACAGATCTAGAGATCGGATTGATGTCAGCCATGGTAGAATGATTTGTGTTGTGGCTTCGAGTCTAGATGTATTATGGTGTTCTTGTGGATATGGATGTTCTTGACACTAGTTTGTTCGTGATCAGTGACATGGACGTGGATGGGAATTTTGGTTGGGGGGGGGGGGGGGGGGGGGGGAGGGAGCGGGGGCGTTTGAAGAATCGGCTTTGAGCCAGCCTTCTAATTTTTTTACTGGTCGAGGCACATTAGTGCTGGTTCGTAAAAGGCACTGATGCCACCCCTCATCAGTGCCCCAAGAGCAATGCCGGTTGGGGAACCGGCACCGATGGCTCTTCCCAACCGGTACGGATGGCCTATACTGTAACAGCGACTACACCCAGCCGTTCACCGTCGTGCAGCTCGACGGCTTTCGGGCAGCTGTTAGAGTATATGGTAGTTATATATATATTATGCTAGTATTAATTTATATGGACTCTTTTTTTATCTCTAACCCTTCTTTATCTCTACCCATATATCTCCTATATATACTGGTCCTCGAGGCTCAATATAATCGTCCCACATTTACAGCATTCTATTTTTCTATACTATTTAAAATGATATCAGAATGGGCTACGTTCTAACGCTGCTTTCAATCTTCCACTATGGTCGCCCCATGAGGAGCCATCTCGTTTCCAGGGACGGCCACCTATTGTTTTTATCGTCCGTTCATCGTCGAGCGTCAAGCAGGAGCCTCGAGCAATCTCGTTGACCTCATATGCCGTCTCGCGCACTCGTGCGGCCTGTGCGAAGCAGCAGTTGCCGTCGTGCCCTCATCCGCGTGACTGCGCGGTGCATACGTCTCTCCATCAGCACCGCGGCCTCTCGCTCGCTGGACGGGATTGTGCATCACGTGTAGCATCGCCACTTCACAAGGACTGCACGTATGGCCAAGCCACATAGGAACATCTAGCTGTGTGTGCATGCCTCCGGGAGGCATCGACGACATGTTTTGCAACTTCTAGATGCAGATTTTTTTTTTTGGCCAACGGAGATTTGTTTCAGGGCTGCTACCATTTCTTTTCCTTTTTCCCAATCAAAGATTGGGTTTGTGTCACCCACCACCTTGTCGATCTCTGTGCGTCTCTGGTATCGGCATCGCCTCTAGCTTCATCGTCCTACTTTACGTATCGTCGGTTTGATCACCCGACCGAACGTCCGGCAGTGACAACTTATTCGACCGATTGTCTTCAACTACGCGCGTCTACACCAAGCTTTGGGTTGCCACTACGTCGTTCCCTTGGACTGCAGTGCCGCTGCCCGTGGTCCACATCCACTGATTGTTGCATCAATGAGTGCTGCCCTCCTCAGCGTTGCACCACCGTCGGTGGACTTTCTACCGATGCATCAACTTGGAGTTGCATCTGTGTTGCCTTTGGGCCGCAGCGTCGCCGCTCTCGTCGCCATCACTATCATCTGTGCTTTAACATCCTCGTCGTCTACACTGGTCATTGTCAGTCACTTAGGGTCTTCTTCACCTTCATCGAGCACCGCCGCCGCGTGTTCCTTGAAGCCGCCACCAGTGCCGCTTTAGGCCGGTGGTCCAGCTACCCTCTACTGACATTGTCGTTCAAGCCGTCGGTCTCGCTACATCTCCTTCGTCTTCGTCCAGCATGCCTTATCGCCAGCGCCGCCGTATCTTTCTCAACTACACTTCGCTCTTCTCCGACAATTGCGTTGCTGCTCCGGCAATTCTCCCTCTACGCCATTCTTGCGTCGCAATTGTCTCGGAGGCCTTCTTTGCTAATCTCCTCCGACACTGACGTATGATTCATGGTGGTCTCCTATCTCGCTCGCGCGGTATTGGCAACACCGCTACGTGTGTTTGTCCCGAGTTGTCTCTAGGCCTGGCATACTCGACGTGATATCTCGTCCTCAAGAGTTTGACAACGTCGACTCTTCAGTGTCATCTTCCTCCACGACTGCTGCGACTGCATTACCGTCTTCATCCTCGGTATGTCCTTATGCTACCTTGGTTCACGGTGCCATCCTACGTGCCCGTGACCACTTCATGGCGGCTCTGCGCGTCCTGCGGCTTGGCTACCTCATCATCAGCACCCTCGACTTCGGCTACCACGACCACGGCTACTCTACATGTGGCTACTTTGACCACGGCTACTTTGCGCCCTTTGCTTTGCCTACCTCGACTTCGGCACAAAGGGTTATCATCGTTGAGCACTCTCGTCGGTTTTTTCTATAGTCTAAGTGTCCGCTTTGCTCGCGTTTAGACTGCGGGGGATGCTAGAGTACATTGTACTTAGAGATATATTACGATATGATTGTTTTGTATGGATTCTTTTTTTAATCTCTAATTCTTCCTTATCTCTACTCATGTATCTCCTATATATATACCGACCACCGAAACTCAATTCAATCGTCCTAAATTCGCATTATATCTCTCTTCCTCTACTGGTACCATCACCTTCCGGCCTTGTGCTGGGGCGCGAGCAGAGGTGAAGCTGCTGGTGTACGAACGAGTACATGGCGGAGGGCCTGGGGAGCCATCCAGGGCGAGGCGCTCGCTGCACCTGCGCCGGTGCTGCTCGCTTGCCATCCTGCACACACACGCGACGTCTAACATCAGGCTGTGTTACTGAAGAAATGCTGAGAACCTAACATCGATCTTAACTCTTTAACAGTTCCTCTGCTACTAAAATATACTCAACATTCTACATTATGCACATAATCTAGGAACAAATCGTGCCACGGAAAATAAATTCTGTAGCACAAATAGTAGTACCTAAGGACAAATAAAATTTAGATGATCATGCAGCAACAGGACAACTAGTATGAAGAAACAAAAGATAAACGACCTGCATCTTTCACAGCTAGCTGAAAGCCTGAAACCGTTGTGTACAAGTAATTTCAGAAGCTTGACATGCTACATTATGAACAACTGAAGAAGAGTAGAAATTAAGGAAGGAAAATATGTAGCAGAATTAGAAATCGAAAATTCAGCTAAGATCTTTTGAAGAGTGGCACTAGACTAGCCTACCTCAGCTATACATGTCCAAACGAGTCTCCCGGGCCGGCACGGTCCAGCACGGTCTGTTAAGGCACGGCTCCTATAGCGGGCCATGCCGTGCCGGTCCACGTATTAAGACCTCGGCCTAGGCACAGCGCATGAAGGTGATGGGCTGTGCCGTGCTGGCACGGGCCCAAATTGGCACGTGGGCTGGCTGTCGGCCCATTAGCACGTTTGGCCTATAAAATTTTAAAAAGTGAGACAGGAAAAATAAAAAAAAGTAAAAAAATAAAAAACTGAAGGAAAAATAGGAAAAAAAGAAAAAATTAGAAAAAAGAAAAGATAAATAGAAAAATTATGAAAAAAAAATAATGGGCCGACCAGGCCGTGCCCGTGCTGGCCCGGTAGCAGCCGTGCCGTGCTGGGCCGGTCCAAGCACGACACGGCCCACTGGCTTTCGTGCCCAGACCAGCCCGACGAGGCACGGCCCATCTGGCCAACTATAACCTCAGCCCATCTTGGACTGTTCCCACGCTACTAAAATATACGCAGCATTCTACATTTTGCATGTAATCTATGAATAAATCTTGGCACAGAGAATAAATTCAGTAGCACAAATTGTGGCTTCCCACCGACAGAAGAACAAATAAAATTCGGACGATTACACAACAACAGAACAACTAGTATGAAGAAAGAAAAGAGAAACCATCCGCGTCTTTACCAACTTGCTGAATTTGAGAAGCCCATTGAAAATTCAGCTAATTTACGAACAAGTGAAGCGTGGAAATGAAGTTAGGAAATATGTAGCAACCATTGAAAATTCAGCTCAGATCCTCTTGAAGTGAGGTAACTTATCTCAGTCCATCTTGGACAGTCAAGTGTCAAGCAAGCAACTGAAAGCAGGCCGTAGAAGCAATTTGAGCTTCACTGTACATCCATTTGATGCAAAACATGCTTCTTTCAGAAAAAATAGGCACCGAAAATTCCACATTGCATTACTATTGACTGCAATATCATTGCTGCCTTTATGTAATTCATCAGATAACACTGTATTCATGATTCATGTAAGTCTGACCTACAACCCTTTTCAGCTACAAAAGAAGAATTTCCTATGTAACTCCAGCATTGTAGTAACTGTGCCAATCGACAATTATCGCATCAAATCTGGTCTGAAACAACAACTGTTGACTGAAACAGCTGCAAGGTAAAGCACAAATCAGATCGACAGCAAGCATACCTGTATCAGGACCATCAAACTAACACGACTGAATTAAGAAGCTCTTGCCAACTGGAAAAGAATAGCCGCTCAGCAGATATGAAATTAATTTGTTCTGATAGGAACCTCGGAAGAGAACAACTGAAAGCAAATCAGAAGCAATTTAGTGCAAATCCGTTATATGCCAATCATGCTTCTTTAAGGAAAAGCCAAGTTCTGTCGAGTAAATTCATCCCCACAATGCATAGATGACTGCAATAATGCAACCCAAGTCATGAACACCAACTGTTTCTGTATTTGAGTGATCATGAAGTCTATCATGGTAAAAATACCAGAAAGTACAAAATAGATGTTATGCTAGGTTGTACACATGGATCTCATATGAAACATCATAGATTGTATTAAGTGGACAAATCAATAGCTGTCATTTCAGAAGTTCAGAACTGGAATGGAAACAACAACTGTTCACTGACACAACAACATAAGACGGAGAACTCGCTGTAACCTAAGCACAATGTCACCCAGATCGGCAGCAAGCATACCTGTATCACGACGATCTAACTAAGAACATGGCAGTCTCACGGGAGAAGCCAAACCGGCGGTGAGTAGTTCGACGGGCCTTGCTCCGGCGAGAAGTTATCCACGCGGGGAACAGCCTCCGCCACCGGCAGCCACTTGCCGCTGTCTCCGCAGGGGCAGTGCCACTCGGCGAAGTGGCAGGTGACGGCGGCGACGCAGTGTTCGTTGTCCTGCGGCGAAGAGAAGGTCGCAGCCACCACCGCCATGCCCACATCGGGGAGGTGGAATCGCTTGGCATTGCGGAGGCCTGGCCGAGGAGCGCGTAGTCCTTAGTCTGGCCGAAGGCGAGGAAGACCCAGCCACCGTCGTAGACGCCGAAGTAGCGCGCGTCGTCCGCCGAAGGCGTGGGCGGCGCAGCTACCGAGGGCGCACCAGAAGGAAGGCCCGTCGGCGCGCGGGTGCTGCGGCTGCTGCGGCGGTGGCGCGACGGCTACGCGCCAGGAGTGGCAGACTTGGCCCATGCGGCGCCGGATCGAGGCACGGGAGGCGCTTGTGGATGAGGCGGTGCGTGACGGAGAACTGCGCGCGTGCCGTGCCGGGGAGATGACCGGCGGTGAAACGGATCGTGACGGTGGGCGACGGGGGATTCGCGATCGGCGGATCGAGGTGCAGACGCCGGCACCTGCGCGGCGCAGAGGCTGCGGCGTGGCAACGGAGGCGGCGAAGAAGGTGCTGCTCGCCGGCCATCCTGCACTGCACCGCGACGTAGACAGCGGGGGCGGCGGAACGCGTGCGTGGGCATGGAGCACGCGCACGGACAGGAGACGCGACGCGAGCGCCACGCCGTCAAACCGAACAGGCGAAGACCTGAGCAGCTGCTGCTGCCGCCGCGCGCGACGGCCGGGGAGACGTGCACGATGGACTGGGCCCCACATACGGGCGGAGCCGTGCGCGACAAGACTGGCCCCACATTACTGGTGGGCCCGGTCAACCCAACCCCGAGCCGCCTTTCTCTTCTCTTCCAGAAACTGACGGTTATTTATAGCCCTGCAAGGTTCGCGTCGTCTTCTTCTCCAAGGCTGCTCGCTTCGAAATCATTCCCTTCCCCGCCTCGCCTCGCCCCCCAACCCAACCGTCAACTCCACCACCTGCTCACCGGCCACCGAACAAGCCACTCCACTGCGCCTCCCCTTCGCCTCGCCGCCGGCAACAGGGCCACGCTCTGCTGTCTGCTGCGACGCGCCGCACCTTCTACTCAAGCGCCCGCTCCGACAGGGAGGCGTGCGACCTCTTCTCCGGCAGGCGTCATCGTCTCCAGTGCGCTCTGCGACGCCGACGCACACCTTCGCCAACAACAAGTCTCTTCACCGGCGGCGCCTACCTTCTGCACGGCTGACGGGCTGAGAACCTCGACATCGACGATATGGCGACTCTACCCCCACCGCCTCCCGCTGTTGAGCATCGCGAGGGAGCAGCAGCAAGGGCGCTCACCTCCCTGAGCTCCTGGATTGCCTGGGTGTGCCAGGGCGCCTATGAATGGCTCGCCTCGGCGGTGCTCCGGCTCTGCCCGTGGGGAGGCGGCGGCAAGGAAGCGAGCGACAAGCCCTCCGACAAGTCGAGAAAGAAGAAGAAGAAGAGAAAGCCCGCGGGCCAGAAGCCCTCGAACAAGGCGAGAGGTGACAAGCCGCGGACGAAGCGCTGCAACGACTTCCCCGTCGATTTGCGAGAGAAGCGCAATGACAGCGAAGACCTTCTGCCGACGCAGCCTTGGCTTCGCTCTCCCTCTCCTCACCAGAATCTCCGTGACGCAGATCCCTCAGAAGAAGACACGGTCAAGCTCTTGCACAAGTCGTTTAAGACGGAGGCTTCCAAATGCCAGAAGAAATATACCATCTGCTTGATGTGTTTTATCGCCAACTTTGGCGAGAAGAATCAAGTTCGCCCCACTCCAATTAAGAACGAAGAGGTAATCTTCTTCTTTCCTCACTTCAAGTTATATTTGACTCGTAGCTCACTGATTTCGATTCCTCGCAGATGGAATCGCATTGTTACCAGTATCACGGCCGACGGGGCTACAAGTGCACCACCAAGGGATGCTACGTTCGTGCCAAGTATCAGGGCGACATTGGTTCACACATACTTCACTACCACGATTCTAAGATTCGCTTCGAGCCTGAGAGTTCCCATGCTAGTTCGATCGTTTAGTACAGGTATGATATGATGCTATTGCTTGCTGCCGTTGTACTCTTGTCCGTCTCCTCTTGCTGCGATGGATGACTGATGCATGTAGTATTACTGATCAGTTAGTAGTTGTTTCCGTCGAGATCTGTTGTGATAAACGTCGACTCAGACTTACATGGATGCAATGTGATCTCTGATCTGATGAATTACATGAATTCAGCAATGATTGGTGTCCATCACTTGGATTTTCGTCTATGCAGTTAATAGTAATGCAATGCGAAAATGTGCTCAATTAACTGTGCCTGTGCTTAGTTTTCTTTGTTGAAGCATGCTTTGCCTGAAATGGATTTTCAATGAAGCTGAATTGCTTCTGGAGCCTGCTATCAGGTTGTTACTCGTCCAATATGGGACGACTGGGGTAATGTACTGCCTCTCTCCTGAAGATCTTAGCCGAATTCTTAGTTGTTAATGCACATTTCATAGAGTAATTTTACTTCATTGCTAGTCTTCTTGGTTGGTTGCTTGATTACTAATTTACAGTGTTAGAACGATTAGAATCGTTAAAACCTGCTTGCTGCCGATCTGTCTGAGATGTGCTTAGCTTACAGCTGTTGTACTCTTGTGCGTCTCCTCTTGCTGCGATCTAGTCTTGCCAATCAGCCAGTAGTTGTTGTTTCAGTCGAAATTAGTTCTGGAACCATTTGATTACTTGTTCTGATTCAAGTACTGAACATGGTGTACCTTACATTTGTATTTTCAATACATGCACCTAATTTAAGTCCAATTAAGTTCAGTTTTGAATTGTCACTGAATTCTGAAGCTCCAGTTCAGTTCTGAATTGTCTGTAATGCAGGGCTATGCTCAAATTCTGATTTGTCACTGAATTTTGAATCTACTTCTGAAAATTCTCTGCAATCTGCAGTTAAGCATTTCAGTACTTGTTCAGATTTGAGTTCAGTTAAAATTCTGTAAAAGTAGTTATTTGCAGATTTCGAAGGTACTTGTTCTGAAATCGGTGGCATCTCAGATTTCAGAACTGTGGTACTCGTTCAGATTTCAGCTCACTTCAAATTCTGTAAAAGTGATTTAGGTCCAGATCTGAAGGCCTATAGGTATATTGATTCTGAATTTAGTATAATCTGAATATTTACTTTAACTGAAAATCTGAAATCTGAAAATTCTCTGTAACTGAAAATTTAGAGTTAAGTTATGAAATCTGAATCTCAAGTTCAGTTATGAACTCTGAAGCTCTAGTTCAGTTGTGAAATCAGTCCATTTGCATCTAGTTCTGATTACACCCCAACATGCACTGCAGTTGAGCTAATATGCACATGAGCACATCATTTCTGGAATTCCCCATTTCCACTGTACGCTCAACAATTCTTGACGGAGCGAGTATTATGAATTTATGATATCTGTTTGTATGTAGTACTATTAATGATACCACTGAATTTGTCTTTTCCGTGCCTTGATTTATTCCTAGACTATGTACATCATGTAAAACGTTGAGTATTAGTAACAGTTGAGATGGTTATCGGTCCAATGTGTTCGTCATCTTTAGAAACACAGTCACACAGGTATGTGGATAGAGGTGCTTTGTTAGTGCCGAGGGGGCGTCGCACTGCGCGCGAGCAGAGCACGAGCCCGGTTGCCGGCGGTGAGGCGAGGGGGAGGTTGCGCCGTGGAAGAGATTGGTCTGCGGGCGGTGGATGGAACAGTCGGCAGCAGCAGCTCAGACCGCGTGGCGTGGCGTGGGGCTCGCGTCTCCTCGCCATGCGTGTGCTCCATGCCGACGCACGCGTTGCGCCGCCGCCGCTGAAGACGTCGCGGTGCAGTGCAGGATAGCCAGCAAGCAGCACCTTCGCTGCCTTCGTTGCCACGGCGCAGGTTCAGCGAGCGCCTCGCCCTGGCTGGCTGCCCAGGCCCCACGCTGTGCACACCAGCATGTTCGCCTCCGCGCGCGTTCTGTGCCATCGCCTCCGCCGCGAACGCCACCGAACAGCCCCCCAGCGCGTGTCGCTCGCGTACATTGGTCGGCTCGTCCATGAACGCCTGGAGGTGCACGCGGCCGGCGAAGGTGCCCGAACAGCTACAGGCTGAACCACTGCGACTTGGTGGCCGCTTCTCGAAGAGGGTGAGCGGTAGCACGGCTCGTCCGACGACCTCGTCCTTGCCGGGGCGCCACCGTCTGGCGTCTGCACCTCGATCCTGATCGAGAACCCCCGTCGCCCACCACCACGATCTGCTTCACCGCCGGGCATCTCCCCGCCGCAGCGTACGCCATCCCTGCCCCGCCACGCACGCGCGAGGTTCTCCTTCTTCACACACCGACCGAACCACACAACGTGTCCTCGCGCCCGGACCGCACCTTCTGGAACGCCGCCTCCACACCATCGCCTCCGCCGTGAACGCCACCGAGCAGACGGTGGCATCGTATTGATTTGATTAGGTATTGCTACCTCCCTTTCAATCATTCCAATAATTCAAAGACAATCAGATGCTTGAAAAGAGTATCGAAGCAATTCAAAATTCAAAAATTGATACTTCATTCATTTTAATTTATTTGTCGTTTTAGCAAATCTCACATGAACTAAGAGGTATGGTAAATTACATTGTTACCCTCATTAATTATGTTCTAATTAATTTTTCAAAACAAATATTAAAATTTTTTGTGAGGAGTAGTAGTACTAGTGTGACTATATTGATTAAGGGTAGAAGGGAAAACACACTTCTAAAAGTGCTTTAGAATATAAGAATGATAAGTATTTTAATAGAAAATTTAAATACTAAATGACAAGTAAATTAAAACAGATGGAATAACTGAAGTGACTAAAATTTTTTTTATCTAACTTTAGTGTTTGCTAAATAATCTAGAAATCTTTATATTTTGGGATTGAGGGAGTATTTGTGGTGCTGGATTGAAAAATTCAAACAACGACGGCTCCGGTGTAGGGATGGCAATGGGTCGGGTGAGGTGCAGGTGGAGCAAAAACCCGCCCTCGACGGTGTCCGCGACACTTGGCCATGCCCGCCCTCAATGAGACCCACGGGTGGAATGTCACACCCGTGCCCGCACCCGCGGGTGCGTTCATTGCATAATAATTAACATATCAAAATAACCATAACAATGAATATAACCAGAATTTGACATCCGAATTACCATCTTAGCAACAAAACTGATCAGAAGTACATGACAAAACTGACCAGTAGTAGCATCTGATGGAGTAGGATCTCTAGATCCAGCACCAGCACCTGATAAAAGAGTTGGAGCTCTAGAACTTTGAGGAGTTGACATGCTATATCACTACACAAACAAATCAGAAAAAGAGATTAGGAATTTCACAAACAAACCTTGAGGAGCTGGGCGGCCGGGGCTGTTGGCCACGGGCACCTGGGCGGCCGGCCGGCGGCTGGGTCGAGAGGAGACGAGGGGTCCGCCGCGGGAGAGATGGGAGGCGCTGTCGTGCTCGCACCGTCAAGGAGTTGAGGTCGAGGACTCGAGGGGAGGGGTGGCGGTCTGGCACTGGCAGGCGGTCAGCAAGGGTTTTTTTGCTTGGATTGGGCCGTTTGTGTACACATGGGCCTTGTTTACGGGGCCCAATAGGCGCCTGCGAGTGAACTTTATCACCCGCCCCTGACCCGTGTCTATCGCGGGCCCTGACCCAATGACGCCCGCGGGCACGATTCTGCACCCGCGCCCAGGCTCGTCGGGTGCGACGCCCGCGGGCGCCCGCGCCCACGGGTTTGATTGCCATCCCTGCTCCGGTGGTATCGTGGCAGAAGCGGAATGATGAGGCACGGTGCACATATGTGCTGCGGGCCTTTCCCTTGCCAAATTTCAAGGGCCATACGGTGTAGCAACTGCGCTAGTGCATATTTAGTCCCACCTCGCTTACCGAAGGCAAGTTTTGCTACTTTATAAGTTGAGGCCGGGATTACCTCAGAGAGAAACACTTTGTCCTGAGTTGAGGATAAATTGCCTGCTTTGTTCATTAAAAAATACTGCTTATGGGTTTCTAGATGTGGTTGGTATAGCTGCAGCAAGAAGCCAAGCAGAGGGCAAGTGAAAAGATGTAAATTTATACTCTACCTTGGTCCCATAATACTGAGATAGTAGTTATTAAGCGAAATGGTAATTTAGGTTCTCAAATTTGTTTCTTCCAAGTTTAAGAATAAAATAAATTTTAAAAACACGTGAACTTTCAAAAGAAAACTTAAAGAACAAGTTTTAGGACTAACGGTGAGTGGAAAAAAAAACTGTATAAAAAGATGGCTGGGCGAGGATTCGATCCCTTACCCTTTGGATGGGTAACAAATAGCGCCTACCACCAGGCTACCTAACGGAAGCACTATCGTGTCTTCCATCCAACAAATATCATGTCCAGGAAAAAATTCAGGCTCCTACAGCGTCGTCATCTCACACGCCAAAATAGCGCGTCGTCCATATCAAGAGAGAGGCAAAGTCTGGCGTCTGTTTCTCCTCACGCCATCCTTCAACCCATGACCGCGCCTGAAGATGTCCATATGGGCCGTGTCCTGTCGAGTCGGTTCGGACATGATGTTACAGTAACCGTGCAAGGTCGGTTTGGGCATGGTTCATCCTGGGCCGTACCAATATGGCCTGTGTATTTGTGCCGTGCCTAAGCCGATGGGGGCAGCACGGCGAGCCGGCACAGTATGGCACGACCCGTGTATCGTAAATTTTTTTTTGAATTTTGTTTTTTGTTCGTACTATTTATTCGGTATATAAATTAATTTTCTCTATTTATATTTCAAGATGGATCCGAACTACCCATCGTTCTAACTGAGCGACTTCAACCTGAGCTACTTGCCGATGTCGTCCCCAAATGTCAGCAAGATGACTTCGGGTTGGCTCCTACACCGTAAGGACAGCCTGAAGAAGTACATGCGGCTTCGGAAGAATCAGGAACTGTGAGCGAGAGCGTATCAACAGTAACCGGCTCAAAGAGATCAAAAACTTCCTCCGCTTGGCAACATTTTGATGAGATCAAGGAGACTGGTGCGGATGGAGGGGAGGTAACCTACGCGAAATGTAGAATTTGTAAAACTAAACTCTCTGAAAAATCTTCTAGTGGAACAGGGCATTTGAGGTGGCATGCTAAGGCGTGTGTAAAGAAGCAAGGTTATCAGCTACGACAGTAGCAACTGGTACTAAATCTTAATGGTACGGTACGTACATGGAAATATGATCCTCAGGTAGCACGAGATTCCCTTATCCATTTAATTGCTAGATAGAATCTATCCTTAAACTTTGGTGAGTCTCCTGCATCTGAGACTTACATTAAAACTGCTCATAATCCTAGGTTTCAATCTGTTAGTAGACAGACCACAACACGGTACTTGGTGAATGTTTATAACTAAGGCTAGGACACTATTAAACAATTGTTTGCTACATGCACCTTTTTTGTTAGTATCACCTCTGATATTTGGAGTGGTAAGGCTAAGGAGAACTATATTAATGTAGTTGCTCATTATATTGATGATAACTGGGAACTACAAAAAAAGTAATAGCCTTAAAATTAATTGATATTTCACATACTGCTAAAAATATTGCTGAAATAATTTCTAGAGTTTGTGAGTAATTTGACCTTACAAATAAAATATTTGCAGTAACTCTAGATAATGCAGCTGCAAATTCCAGAGCATTGGAAATTTTGCAGTCTTTATTCTCTGTTTATGTCGAATCATTTTTTTTATATCAATGTTATGCATGCCATGTTATTAATCTTATAGTTAAATTTTGGTTTAAGAGAGTAAGTCCATATCTTGATTCCATCCGTGAAGCCATAACATGGCTCAATGGTTCTAATCCTTTACTTGAGACCTTCAAGCGATTCTACATCGCTTTTGACAAGCGTCCACGCAAATTCCAAATAGATGCGGACTATCGATAGAACTCGACTTATTTGATGTTGAGGCATGTTTTGCCTTACAAAGAAACACTAACTGTTTTTTTTGCAATCCAAGAATGTTGTTACTAATGACGGACAACCGTTTCTGACAAAACAATCTTGGTATGTTGTCGAAAGGTTTTATTACTTCCTTCAAACATTTTATGATGCAACTGTTACTTTATTTGGTATTTACTATCCAACTGCTAATTTAATTTTACATAAAATTTTTGAGATTGCCACTTTATTGCAAGAATATGAAGATGAACAACTACTATAACTTGCAGTATTTCAGATGAAATAGAAATATCTTAAATACTGGAGGGACATTCCATACTTTTATGTTTTTGCATTTATTCTTGATCCTAAGGGTAAAATACAGGATTTCTCAATATTTTGAATCTTATTTGGGAGGAAATGAATATTGATTACACTAACTATTATTCTGATGCTAAGACTAATTGTATGAAGTGTTTTGAAAGTATGAAACTAAGTTTCAGTGAGTTTGCATGCAAAGAGTCCCACCTGTCCGTGTACCGGGTAAGAAGAAATTGTAGTGGGTCAAATTTGGGGTGGTTCCTCTTCTTCTTCTAGCACTGGTGGTAGAAGTTCGGCCGACGTAAATCCTGCACACGCTTCACATGACGCCCATGAGCTATCCTCCTACTTGGATAGCGACTCTATCAACCAGAAAGATCTCAATATTCTAGGGTGGTGGAACGGTCATAAGACCCAATATCCCGTCCTTTCAAAACTAGCACGGGATGTGTTCACGGTGCCTGTGTCTACGATATCCTCCGAATTGGCCTTCAGTCTTTGTGAAAGAATTATTGAGGAGAGGAGAAGAAATCTCCTGCTACTTGCGGTGAAAGACTGGGACCTAGCCAAATAACGTGCCCAACACACCGTGGAGAACCAATATTTGGCTGCTCTGTTTGAAATTTTTATCTAGAAAATGAGAAACTAGAGTAGCGCATTTTTATTTTGGAGTGTTGACCTTTACCTATACTCTTTTTTCTTTATCATGGTTTTCTCAAATATGAGTTTTTACATGACAGAGTTTTTAATGAGACAGCCGTGTAATATCAAATTCAATAAAGGTCACTGCTCATTTTTCCTCTATATTTATGTAGAAATTTAATTACATAATTACATATGTGTTGCTATTTTTGTTGTTTACAAAATATGAAAATTTCCTCCTCTGATATCATTAAAAAATCCCCTCATATTTTTCTTACTTTGTTCAAATTATTTTGTGCCCATTTCCCACATTTTTTAGCACTACTATAATTTTTACAAAAATTTCAAGTCATTTTTTCAATTTTTTTTAAATTTCTGTGTGGGGGGCTGAGTGGCCGAGCGTGCCACGCATCACGCCGCGACCGGCCGGCGTAGGCGGGGGCCGGGAGCATGGGGCCGACGGGGCCCACATGCTAGGTGCGCCACGCTCGTTCAAATTTGAATGGTGCATGTGTGCGCTGCGTGTGGGCGGTGTCCGATCGGGGGAAGGCAGGGAGTAGGCCTGCCATGCCAACGGGCCGTCCCTGGCCCATGTGCCACGGCTAGGTCTGTGTTGGCACGGGACGGCCCAATGGCTCGGCATGCCCTGCCTGGGCCAGGGGGCGGCACACAGGCCGGCTTGGCACGGCTCGCTATAGGACCCATCCCTAAACGGGCCATGCCATGATGGGCCTAGCGCTGGGCCACACCCACACACACACACACACACACACACACACACACACACACACACACATATATATATATATATATATATATATATATATATATATATATATATATATATATATCGCGTCTATTTGCTCACGCCACCATCCGGATTTCGCACTCCCCACTACTGTCTGTGCTGACCAGCTGAGCACGCTTGAGGATGCAGGGCGGAGGCCGGCTGCGCTCTATGGCTCGGGGAGGAGTCGGATCTAGCGGAGGTGGGTGGAGAGGAGGAGCTTGTCGGTCTTCTCCTCGTTGGTCCTCTTCGCCCGCGCTGCCCCTCCGCTCCAGCCGAGGCAGCGCCTGGTCTCCGCTTTTTAGCTTTTTTTCCCTTTGCTTTACGGTCTGGTCAATTCAACACAAGATAAACCGCCTGGATGTGTACTGCCCATGCAATTAATTTTATGAACCATAACCGATGTATGCAACATTGTGTGCCGCATTTTTTCACCAAAGCATCTCTAGCCATTCAATGATTAAAATTATTATTACAACTATAATGATAGTTGAAAGATATTAATAAGATACAGAAGAGTGAAATATGGAGGTTGTAATATGGATAGTCTGTTGGAGTAGAAAAAAATATGGAGAGTCATTCAACGATTAAAATTATTATTACAACTATAGTGCTAGTTGAAAGATATTAAAAAGATATAGAAGAGTGAAATATGAAGGATGTAATATGGATAGTATGTTGGAGTAGAAAAAAAATATGGAGGTAGAATCTTTTTAGATCGCCCTCTATATAGAGATATGGATGGTCAAATTTGGAGTATGTGTTGAAGATGCTCTTATCTTTTTGTGTGTTAAGAGCCTCCACCGTTTAACATAGAAAGTTGGTACTGAGCTTCACTGATATGGCAAACTTTGCCACCTATATCTCAGTGCCAGGCTCACGTTGAGAAAACTGTTTATTTCTGAAATAAGTTTTTGGCACGATCTATTTTTGGAATAAGTTAGTGAAAGAATCAATTTATTAAAATTTTGGCATGTGCTAAATGATGGCACCACAAAACTGGCATTTTGTTCTCAAGCATTACAGTAACTTCTAAGACTATCTCCAACAACGGCACCCAAACCTAAATATGCGTCGTTCACAGTAGGTTTAGGTGACAAAAACACGGTCCAACGGAGTAGGCAAACCACAGACCCATTTTGCGTCCGTGTGGAGTGGGAACCCAAATCTGCGTCGCTCTCTCTCCTCGACCCATATCTCTACCGCGCCCGCACAACCGTTTCGCAGGAGGGGAAAGAAGAGGAAAGCGCACCCGGCGAGTCGCCGTCGGCGAGATCTGCACCGAGCTAGGCTTCGCAGGTATGGATCCCTCAGCCCCGCCACCGCGTCCTCCAGGCTCGCCGCTCGCCGCCACCGCGCGGTGGCGCCAGCCGCCGCGGAGCCCTGGCCAGCCCGCCCCGCGACGGCGCGTCCCTGCCCCAGCGGCGCAGCCGCTGCCGCTCGCCCGCTCCACGCTTCGGCTGCCGCCGGCCGGCCAGCTCCTAGGCGCCCCGGCTCTCTGAGTATCCTCTCTCCTGAAGACCCATTTGCAGAAGGGAAAATTGGTGCCCCGGCGCCCCTGCTTCACCGACACCCAGGGGACGCCCCTGCGCCTCCAGGGACCGGCGCCCCTGCTCCTCGGGTGGCCGGCGCCCCTGCTTCGGGCGCTGACTCGGGCGTGGTCGAGTTCCCGGGCGCGCACGCCGGGCGCGGGCGAGTTCCCGGGCACTGACACGGGTGCGGGGGAGTTCCCAGGCACGAGGGCCCGGGCCCGGGCACGGACGCGGGCGCTGGGTGTGGTCCCGGGCGCGACGCCGGGCACGGGCGAGGTCCCGGGCGCGGGCGCACCTTCGGTGCGGGGCTCACATCGGCGACGGCGACGGCGTAGGGAGCGGGCGGCGGCAAACGCGGACGGCGGCGACGGGTTCTCTTTGCAGAAAGGGTTTTCTTTTGGGTCTTATTGTTGGAGAAGACCAAAAATTAGTATTGAACTCTTTATCTGTAGCGCTACCTAAACGTGAAATGGGTCTTGTATTTGAGGTGCCGTTGTTGGAGATAGTCTATGCATTTGCCACACACAGCAATACAACATATAGAGATGTAGTCTACAAGCCAAAAAATTTCTCGAACATTTCAGTGGATGATCAATCCATCCATCCATTGTGAACTCGTCGGAACTAACTGGCGGCCAGTTACCGGCCGGTTACCTCTTCCTATTCCCACCTGACCCGCCAGTAGCCTTCCACCAGCAGCAGAGACAGAAGCGCTTAAACTACCAGCTAGCGCCTTCTTTGCATTCGAGCCGTTACCATTGCTCTTCAGGTCGAGCTGCACTTGGATCCCTGCAAGGAGAACCAACATCACCAAACAATAATTATGTCCGGCCATAAACAGCCAGAGTGGGAGGACACCCTGAGACTTGTATCGTATCGTAATTTACAACTCGTCACGTCAACGCTAACTATTGGAGTAGTAGGGTCTCAAATAAAACCAAATAAATATTGTAATCACCACACCTCAAAGCAAAGTTGACGTCGTGAACCACAAATACGTTACAAACTCATAACGCTAAACTCGAAATAATTAAGATACTCAATATAATAGCCTCCACTAGTTCTCTCCGAGATATGCCTGTTAAACCACACGATGGTGACGACGAAGAGACTACATATCACAGAGAACTCGATTGACATCAGCTATTAAGAAAATATCTCAATTATTTCAAGCATATACTTGTGTTCGAATAGCTCTCAGGAGAAGTACTAGTTTCACACGTTCATCTCAAATAATAATATACAACACTAGGGTATACAAGCAAATAAACTAAATTTACAACTTAAGAATTTACATAGGCCAATCGGCAAAATAATACGGTTCAGCGAAAACTTGTCTATCCATACCACAGGCAACCGATTAGGGGTAGACCCCTTAAAGAACCAATATGAAGAAGCAATGAATCCCCTAGCATTTAACCTACAACAAAATTAAGTAACAATAATACAAGCAAGAGTCAGTATATTACCGAAGTAATATACTGGCAAGGACAATCCTATATCAGTGCATGCAAGCTTTAAGTTAAGGAAAGGCTATTTATAGTCTGTTCTTTGCATAAAGCCAATTTTTATTCGGAAGCATTTGCAACGATATTTAATAAAACAATAAAACATATATGGTGTATAAAGAAGATGATCAACATAATATATGTGTATCATACTTGTTACCATCCCCGGCAATAAGTCATTAAAACCATCAAAATTCACCAATCCATATCCCAATTTGATAAACACAGTTATAAAACATAAATCTATACTCATGACACGTCACTGTATCGCTCATGGCCGCGAGCATGGTTAATCGATTAATTTTGACTCTACAGAGTTTGTACAACTTAACCACATAATGTAAATTCTCTAGTTTGTCTTGTGCTGGCCAAAGCACTACCACACTCTACACGTTGAGTGCGGTCTAGAGGTCACAACGAAGCCGTTACATTGTTTATTTGTCTAACCTTGCATAAGCACGATGAGCGGGAATCCACACCAAGTCCAGATCCTTAATACCGTCACAGTGGTTAGGCAAACACCATGACGCTATGGAGAAACAACTCACATGGTACTCACTATTGTATTGGACATGCTCAGACCCCCATGCTGTAAATAGAGAAACAACCCACTCACAGAACACACACACTGGGACGATTCCGGTCTCGTAAAAATAAGCACACATATGGGTAGTGTAACCCCCCGCTTTCAGCGTGACGTTAAACCCTATTTTAATAAAAACCTATCTGTGAAAATTTTGCTCTTTGTGTGCTATGTCGTAAGTCGTGCCTGGATCTTGGTTTGCCTCCTTGTCCCTGAATTTCTAAGCCCAACCTCTCAAAATCTCCTTGAGTTCGAATCACCGTATTCGAATTCGCTCCAAAAACCCTAATGGCCGATCCCTTCCCCTTCTCTTAGAAATTTTCCACTTTGATCGTCGTTCAAAAAAAATTCTTCGGATCGAAACCGCAAAATAATCTTCCCTTGTTTCCCTAAAACAAGTTTTGAAATTCAACTCTCAAGTTCAAATTGCAAAATTATAATTCAATTCCTCTCCTTGAATTTCGTTACAAAAAATCTTTGAAACCCAAGATACCAATCCCTTCCAAAAATATTCGAGTTCAAATCCCCTCCTTGTTTTCTTCCCCCAAATTTCCGAAGCTGTTAGGAATTGAAGTTGATATTTGAATTCAGATCGAATCCTCGCTTCCTGTTTTATCCTCTCCAAATAATCCAAAAAGACCAAATACAAGTTATTTCAAAACATGAATTCAAGTCATATCAAACTCCCCTTTTGTTCTTGGAGACCCCTTGAAATTCTTCTTTGAGTTCAAATGCCTAATTTGAATTTAAATCTCAGTTTAAACCTCCAAAATCCCTCCAAAACAATCCCCTGGAAAAATAAAAAGGAGCACTGTTCTCCTACTGGCCGGCCTAGCCGCGTCTCTCTCCTCCCCTGCACGGCCCATTCGCACACACCCCCACCCATGCGTCGCTGGATGGACGCCACGTAGTCCCACGCACCGCGCTGCGCCGCCCGATCCCCTTCGGCTGTGCAGTAGCCGCAGCGCCTCGCTGGATCACAGCCGCTTGTCCACGCGCGTTGTGGGCACCGTCCGATTTCCTTCCCTCGCCTGCACGCCCCCGCGCAGCCGCGCGCTCACCCTCTGTTTTGCGCTTCCATCCTAGGCCCGCCTGTTTGCTCGACATCAATCCCGCACGCACGCGCTCGCCCTTCCCCGTGCGCTCGTCATCCTCCCCATCCTGTTTCCCTTTGCCCCGTCTCGCACACGACCTGTTCGGTCAAATCCCGAGAGGGCGCTCGCGTCACTCTGGCCCTACCCCAGTTTCATCGATGCACACCGCTAACCTCCAAGGAGTGGACACCATCCTCCCTGCGCTGTCCCGCCCCCGTTTCTCGCCTCTCTTTTTCCTCTCGCTTGAGAACGGCTGGATAAAAAGGCTGCCGTGCTCCCGTCATCGCCGTCCCTAGCATGGCAGCGCGAGTCCACTCACGAGGTCCAAACTCCGCCCTCCGATGCACCGCCTCCATGCACGAAACTAATCCCCGCCGTCGCCAAGATTTCATGCCGCGCCCGAAATCGCCTCACACCTCCCTCTCTCCTCCACGATTGGGCTGCGGAGCTCGTAGCCGCAGAGGAATTCCCAACCATGCACTCACACCGCCATTCACCCCTCTACCTCCCCTGCCCCTATAAAACCAAAACCGAACTCCCTCCAATCCCCTCTCATTTCGGGGCATCGTCGCCATCATCGTCGTCTACCTCGGTCGCACGCCGGCCACGTCCGCCTCAGGGACGAAGGTTTGGAGTGGATTTTGCGAAGATTCTCGAAGACCCGTGAAGACCTGGATCAATCGAGCCTATATGTGAACTTAAATTATTTTGTTTGCAAAATTGCATTGATAGGTGTGCACTAAACTTTTTGGTCCCGTATGCGAGTCAGATCGGTGGGTCTACCCAAACTTGCTGCATATAATCCTTCCCTTGACATTGCAATATCCTATTCCCTTGTAACCACCACTGTTGCGCGTCGGTATTCGTGCACTCCTGTGTGAGTACTGACGGTTGCCTTCCAAACTTACAATTTGAGAAACCTCTTGGGTAAAATTGTGTTTTATGAAACTTTTGGAAAACCCGACACCTGGATCAGTGCTTTGTGATAGAAAAATGAGTTTTAAAAATGGAGACTTGCGACACAAGTCCGGGCTGGTGTGTGATGCCTATGTGGTCGCCGTAAGAACCGATTCCTTCGTAATTTCATCCAAGCATATGACAGTACAACCACATGGGTGAAATGGGAAGCCCTTGGCTGAGTAACTAGCCGCCCAGGGACGCCTTGCATGTCATTGGATTGTGGATCGTGTGGGAGGGCGTTGGGGATGCCTCCAGTGTTCCTAGCACAGTATGGTCTTGGACCTACCCTGTTGTTGGTCTCGGACCCCTCCATTTGACATGGGGTAACCTGAAATGGCTTGGGAAATGTCTTGTCGCGAAAACCTCTAAGTCACCAAATCTTACCCGATCAATGTGAGCTGGTGGCTAGAGTGAGTCACGTTGTGTGGGTAAAGTATATCCTCTTTGCAGAGGTTAAAAACTATTTGAACAGCCGTGCCCATGGTCATGTGCGGATGTGAGGTGATTTCTTAGCGTAGTTTTGTTTTAACCTGCTTGTGAAAATGTGTGTGGTTTGGGAACTATGGGAAGGAAGTGCCATCAAGGACGCTGAAGGTCCGATGAAATGGCTTCGCTCTCATGGACAGCGGGACCCGTGAGGTCTAGGATTTGTTTTGGCTCTGTGAGCCGGCTTGAAGCCAACTCTTGAGATTGTGAAAACTGGAGAATCAAAGATTGATACATTTCACTCCGATCAGGCGGGACTCTACCTCACCCTGGTTGTTGAGAAGCACACACTTAGCAGATTTAAAAGAACTTCAAATAAAATTGACTGTAAAATATCTAACCTTTCTTTGAAGCCTGCAACAACCACCTAAGTTTCCCTGGATTGCTGAGTATGTAAATGCTCACCCTTGCTCTATATATAATTTCTCCGTCGGGAGCTGGAGCTGGAGCTGGAGTTGCAGTAAAGTGAAGATTAGGGTTTTGTCCTAGTTCCTAGTCGCTGCCTGTGGTGTTGGGACTTAGTTCGTGTCACACCCTAAATTTAGCCACACAAAAATAATACTTGAGAAAATGCCCAAGAACAATAAATTCAATTGGCCAAATGAATTAATTAAATGTGAAAAATACAAAATAATAAGTTACTGTGGCTGGTAATATTTTTCTTATATTCCTCTTGTCAAAATATATTAACAAGATTTTTATCTGAATTTTCAGAGCATTGGAACTATTTTTAATAAATCAAAAACGATTATCAGAATTAAATTTCACTGGAAAACCCATTTCTCTTTCTTTTCTTACCATTTTTCCTTTTTCTTCTTTTTCCTCCCGCTGGGCCGCCGGCCCAGCACTGCTCCCGGCCTGCCCGCGTGGCCTGCGTGCGCTACGCATCTTCCCACGGGCCCACCTGTCGGCCACTTGCACTGCTCCCTTTCTTGCTGTACCGTGGGCCCGGCCGTCTCCCAGCTGACAGGCTGGGCCCGCCTGTCAGTTCTTTCCCTTGCTTCCGTCCGGATCGGGCAGAGGGGAAAATTTCCCCTCCTCCGTCTGATCGGCGCCGCGTCTCGCCTCCCCGCGCGCCTGTCCTCGGTTCAAACGATGGCGGACTCGGTCCATGCCCACTCTCCCACGATCACCGCCGCCGTCGCCCCCTCTCGCGTGAGATTCGCGCGCACGACACCGCCGCCGCCGGCCTCAATCCAGTGAGCAATTGGGCCGTTACGGCCACGATCTTGACCGCCCGAGCGCATAAAAACCTTCGCCATGCTCTCCTCTTCCTTTCCCCTCAAACCCCGACGCCTCCCAATCTCCCTAGCACCCCGCGCCGTGTAAACTGGAGTTGCCGCCGCGCTCCGTCACCTCCAGCCGCTTGCCGCCGCTGCTGTAGCCGCCGCCAGACAGCGCGCTCGCCACCGCTAGCTCCTCCGCACTCGTGCGACGCCAAGCCGCCGCATCCGAGAGTCGCTACGCCATCGGAGACCCAAGCTCACCGTCGTCCTCCTCGGTAAGCCGTTCCGCTGGTGTTGACACCGAAAATCACCAGCAGCGTCGAGAACGAGCTGATGATTTGGTTCGATGCACTAGACACGCGAAGGCCTAGGAGATCTGCTTAGCTCTAGTGCAGGTCCTAAATAGTTGAGGTTCGTGGGCGTGCCAGTCAATTTGACCCCGCAATTGACAAGGAGATAGAAAAAAAGTTAGACCATTGATCCAATCGGCCAACAAACCGATACAGACTCCTTCCAGCCGATTGCCGATGGCACTTGTACATCGGCTAGAGAACCGATAATATAAAAAGATAGAAAACCAGCCGACTTCCAATAGAGCATGTGCATCGGCTGGAAAGCCGATGATAGTGTAGATAATCAAAATAATAATCAAGACAATGCAGTCGGCTTTATCTAGTAAAAGATAACTTATTGGCTATATATCCCGAGAAGACGCTTGCATAAAATCTATCAACCTAGCAGGAATAACTTATCGTAGGCAGTTTAGTAGGTCGGACCTAACCGATGCAGCACAAACTGATGATAAATTATCCCCAGTAAGCCGATAAAATCTATTTACGCGTGATGTGATATATCCACTCGACCTAAGAGATCAAACTTAACTGATGCAGCCGTAGACAGAATAGATACACCGTGGTAAGCCGACTACCATAGATCAGATAGAATATCAGACCTAACCGAGGAAGTCTTAGCCGATAAGGTAGTCGGGGTAACGAGACTTACCCTCTCGCAGGAGTTCGGACCTAACCGATGCAGCCCGGCTCGAGAAGCAAGAACCCGTCGAAAAGGGTGGCGATGCGCCGAATTTGTATTGATCTGAGAGATAGTTTACATGGTTCCCGGGCATACGTATTTATACCCCGAGTTGATATAGTCCTGATCGGATACGAAACAGGAGTTTCCTAACTATAAAAGGAAAATTAACAAGCCCTGATCGGACACGAGATCAGGTTTTCCTAAAAATTATTAAAGCTACCTAATTTATAGATAAAATAGTTAACTGCCATGCTGTGGTCTTCACGATTCCTTCCTGAATTCGGCTTCTTTTGGATTAGCTTCCATCGGCTAATATAGGCTCTTTCCTTAACCGAACATGATAACGAACCGTACCAAATTTTGGTGTTAACAGCTGGCTTGTGGCCGCGTTTTCCCGCTGATCTCTTTGGCCATTTCGACTCTAAATCCTCCCTATATCTTCACCAGGACCTCCTCAACCTCGGCCGCTCCTCCGTCGTCGGAAATCTTCACTGGAACGCCAATTTTGCCGTCGTCCCATACCTCCGCCGCCGCCGATCGCCACTGTTCGCCACCGTTCGTCGCCTTTCGGTCATCGTGACCCCTCGGTGAGCTCTCCCTCATCTTCCTCGCTTTGTCCCATGGCTCGCCGCCGTCCTCTAGGGGCCGGATGGTCGCCAGCGGTGACCATCAGGCCGCTCGTTCCACTGCGGCGCGGCCGCGTCGGTGGGGGCGAGCCCCTTTCGTTCGGGGCCATCCGATCTGCCTCAGGGTAGATCAGGACCGGCCGCGTGGTGCCCCCGTGGGCGCCCACTTCCCCTGCCACATCGGCGCCACCTGGGGTGCCGTGTCGGCTCCTCGGCCCGCTATCGAATATGTTAATGTTAAATTACTAAAATTGGACATAAATGGTGGGCTGTGGGAGCATGGTTTTGCTGGTCCCACCCATGGCAATTAAGGACCGGTTCGCGAGAACCCCTTGGGCAATTACTCGTACTTTCCACAAGCCAGCGTGGGCAACGGCTGGGCTTGTAGCGTCTCTTCTCCCTCTCCTAGGCACCGATGGTGAGGATGGCCATGATGGAGTCGAGTCGGCCCGGGGTAGGGTTGATTGGCTTCCGGATCCATTGTGACGCAAGGGGGGTAGCCTGGCCAATGTGGGGTCACAACCTAAATTTAGCCACACAAAAATAATACCTGTGAAAATGCCCAAGAAAGACTTAATTTAAAATTGGCCAAATGAATTATTTAACGTGGAAAATGCAAATAATAAATTACTGTGGTTGGGAATATTTTTCTTATATTCCCCTGGCCAAAATATATTAACAGGATTTTTATCTGAATTTTTAGAGCACTGGAACTATTTTAAAGAAATAAAAAACGATTATCAGAATTTAATTTTCACTGGAATACCTTTTCTGTTTTTCTTCCTTTCCATTTTCCTTTTTTCCTTCTTTTTCCTCCTGCTGGGCTGCCGGCCTAGCGCTGCTCCCGGCCTGCCTCGCGGCCCGCGCGCACCGCTCATCTTCCCGTGGGCCCACCGGTCAGCCACCCGCACTGCTTCCTCTCTCGCTGCACCGTGGGCCCTGCCCGTCAGACGCTCGCCCGCTCGCCCGTGCGTCTCCCCCGCTGATAGGCTGCGCCCGCCTGTCAGCTCTTTCCCCTACCTTCATCCGGATCGGGTGGAAGGGAAAATTTCCCCTCCGCCGTTCGATCAGCGCCGCGTTGCGCCTCCCCGCACGCCCGTCCTCGGTTCAAAGAAGGCGGACTTGGTCCGTGCCCACTCCCCCAAGTTCTCCACCGCCACCACTCCCTCTCGCGCGAGAATCGCGTGCACGACCCTGCCGCCGTCGCCCTCAATCCAGTGTGAAATTGGAGCCGTTTGGCCACGATCTCTCCCGCCCGAGCGCATAAAAACCTTCGCCGTACTCTCCTCTTCCTTTTCCCTCAAACCCTGACGCCTTTCGAGCTCCCTAACACACTGCGCCACGTAAACCAGAGCCACCACTGCGCTCCGTCGCCTCCAGCCGCCTGCCGCTGTAGCCACCGCCAGACCGCGCGCTAGCCACCACCATCTCCGCCGCACACGTGCGACTCCAGGCTGCCACATCCGGGAGTTGCTGTGCCGTCGGAGACCCAAGCTCGCCGTCATCTTCCTCGGTAAGCCATTCCGTCGGCGTTTGGCTGCGTTTTCCCATCAATCTCTTTAGCCATTTCGGCTCTAAATCCATCCTTTACCTGCGCCAGGACCTCCTCAGCCTAGGCCGCGCCTCCGTCATCGGAGATTTTCACTGGGACGCTGTCTTCGTCGTCATCCTGTACCTCCGCCGCCGCCGATCGCCTCTGTTCACCGCCGTTCGCCGCCTTTCGGTCATCGTGACTCTTTGGTGAGCCCTCCCTCGCCTTCCTTCGTCCCGCGGCTCACCGCCGTCCTCCGGGGGCCGGATGGTCGCTGGCAGCGACCATCGGGCCGCTCGCCCCGCCGCGGCACGGCCGCGCCAGCGGGGGCGAGTCCCCATTTGTCTGGGGCTATCCGATCTGCCTCGGGGCCGATCTGGACCGGCCGCGTGGCCTCCCCGCGGGTGCGCGCTCACCCCGCCGCGTGGCCGCCTCCCGTCGGGCCGTGGTGGACTCGGTCGACCGTGCACCATCCTCCCCTGCGCCGCTGACCTGTGGGGCCCGCCTGTCGGTGCCGGCTTCCCAGTCCAGTGATGCATTAAATCGGTTAATTGCGCAATAAATCGTTTAGTCATTAGTTTTGCATTGGAAATAACAGTAAAACTTCAATAATTCATAACTAATTCATACGAGCTCCGATTAAGTCCATTCAAATTTCATTAAATCCAGAAAAATGCCAAGAATTCATTAAAAATACTTTCAACTCATGTTTGATTGCCCACATGTACTGTTTTTAATTGTTTGTGCATTGTCTGTTATAGAATCCGACGCCGTCTATTCTCCAGTGTACTACGAGGTCGTAGCCGAGTACGTTGTGTTAGTGATATACCCTAGAGGCAACATGGAGATGTTATATATATCACATGCTATGTTTATAATGTATTGATTGGTTCCTTGAAGTAGACATTATCATTATTGATCAATGAGTACGTGACTTATTCATGAGACTCTTAATATCAAATGTTGCTATTTCTAAATGATCCCTGATCGTATATTATATGAGGAACAAATATGATTCTAACATCAGCATATGTATTGATTAATGATTATGTCTCATGGATCATGGTATGGAGATACCAAATCGATAATATGGACATATGTTAGTGAACATATGTTGGATAGACCCGCCATGAGATGCTGCAGAGATTTCATGTGTCATCAGTTAGTCTTAAGTAGTGTTTATGTAGAGTCCTTAGACTTGAGATCATCATGGTTCCCAACATACGTAGTAGCTTATTTTGGGACTACTAACACTACTCCGTAACTGGGTAGTTATAAAAGTAGTCTTCGGGTTTGCTATGAAATATGTAGTGGGATGTGAATGATCAAGATAGAATTTGCCCCTCCTGACGGGAGAGATATCTTTGGGCCCCTCAATGTAATGGATTATGGAAGTGCATGGCCATGCTAGGGTGATTGAGGTGTCAATCACAAGTTTGTAATCCATCATAGGATTGAGAGAGTGATTGAGCTATTAAGAGGATGACACAAGTCTCGCCTTGAGCTCAATCGATATCGTGAGACAAAGGGATTTGTACATGAGGACATTGCAGGTTCAGCCGATATGATCTTTACGTATATTTTGGGGTTAATATGCCTTGCTAGAGGCCGCTATTAACAGGGTGACCAGAAAGGTGTTTCTGTGTTGCGACAAAATATACGTGAACCTATAGGGTCGCACACTTAACGGGTTGGAACACTTATTCGAATGTGGTTTGAATATGGGCTCGATTCGAATAGAGATCCGAGTAGACTCTTACTGGGCCTCGGTCCACGAGGCCCAAGTGAGGAGGTCTATATATAGGGAGGTGAGGGGCCGAGGAGATGACGGTACGTTCTCTGTTGACCTCGAGCTAAACCCTAGCCGCCACCTCCCGAGCCAAACCCTAGCCACCCACGAGTGCTAGTACACTCGCGATCGGCGTTCCAGCCCCGGACATGTGGATACCGGTAGAGGCACTGCTCGTTACGGCGTTAATCGGCCGAAGATCGACTACTTCCACTACCACCTCGATGCGCACGAGGTTGGACCGGCGTCTCCAACCCATCTTCCGCTACGCTGCGCTTCTAGTGGTAACGATCCATGATCCCTCTCTCGCATGCTGTCCTGGTGTGCGCGGTAGAAATTTTTGTTTTCTGCTATTGTAGCCTACGCGTACTCCTACACGTCGAGCTGGAGAAAGGCAAGTCACACTGTAATCTTGATTATTTTGTACCCATTTTTCGCTAAAATGCTTTGTTTACTTAAATAAACTGCATTATTTCATTATTTCATGTGGAGGGGTTATAACCTTTATATTGATAGGACTATGCCATAGGACTTAAACCTGATTCCTTGTCACTTGGATAACAACATGATTAGATTACTATTCCTAGGATGCTTAGCCGTGCTTAGCAACATAGTTCACCTGGGAAGTAAATATTACCACTATTTGGTTCGACTCAATGTTAGAAAAATTGAACTTTGGATATGTTAATGTTAAATTACTAAAATTTGACCTAAATGGTGGGCTGTGGGTGCATGGTTTTGCTGGTCGCACCCATGGCAATTAAGGACTGGTTCGCGGGAACCCCTTGGGCAATTACTCGTACTTTCCACAAGCCAGCGTGGACAACGGCTGGGCCTGTAGCGTCTCTTCTCCCTCTCCTAGGCACCGATGGTGAGGATGGGCGTGATGGAGTTGGGTCGGCCCAGGGCTGGGTTGATTGGCTTCCGGATCCATTGTGGTGCAAGGGGGGTAGCCTAGCCGATGTGGGGTATCCTGGCGGCAGGTGCAACCTCAGCGTGGTGTGGATGGTTTGGGAGATGTTGCGTGAACGGTCCTATCACAGCCTCTTACGGGGTATCATGGTGATGCACTGGCACACGGGAACGTGTGTGGGGCTGTGTCTTGTGGGTACAGTTGTACACCTCTGATCAGAGTTAAATCTATTTGAATAGCCGTGCCCGCGGTCATGGGCAGGTTGGTCAAGACTCACCTTGATTAGTCTCACCTTTATTTAATTAATTTGACTTAATGGAACTAGTATAGTTCAGGTGGTTAGTTGGGTCTGGTCAACGTGGTGTAACATTGATCAGTGGAGGTTTAATATTGATTACTTAACCAACCTTTTATCGCTTGCGAACTACTACTGTTTGTAACTGCTTTTCCGCAAATAAACCCCTAGCCTACCTTTGCTTCCGGTGCATATGCATAATTATGGGTGTGATTTGTTGAGTACTGTGGGTGGTACTCAGCCTTGCCCCTTTTCCCCCTCTCAGTGGTGGAGTACACGTCTGATGCTAATTAGCTGGAGAACTAGGCTAGCTCCGCCATCAAGATGCCTGTGGGATGGATGCTGCTGCTTGGCCTGTTGTTTATAGACTTCTTTTATCCTTTTTCCGCTGTATTTTTGTAATATAAATTTTATTCTGTTTGTAAGACGCACTCTGTATGGCAACTTGAATTTGTGTACCCTGGCTTTCCTGGACAGGGATTTAATACACATGAATGTTCAAAATTTCGGTGGTGAATTTCTGGGCGTTACATGGGGTATCCTAGAGGCAGGTGCAACCTCAGCGTGGTGTGGATGGTTTGGGAGAGGTTGCGTGAACGGTCCTGTCACAGCCTCTCGCAGGATGTTGTGGTGACACGTCGACACACGGGAACGTGTGTGGGGCTGTGTCTTGTGGGTACAGTTGTGCACCTCTGATCAGAGTTAAATCTATTCGAATAGCCACGCCCGCGGTCATGGGTGATTGGTCAAGACTCACCGTGATTAGTCTCACCTTTCTGTAATTAATTTGACCTAATGGAACTGGTATAGTTCAGATGGGTGGTTGTGCCTGGTTAACGTGGTGTAACGTTGATCAGTGGAGGCTTTATATTGATTAATTAATCAACCTTTTATCATTTGCGAACTACTACTGTTTACAACTGCTTTTACGCAAATACACCTCTAGCCTGTCTTTGTCTCCCGTGCATTATGCATATTTGTGGGTGTGATTTATTGAGTACGGTGGGTGGTAATCAGCCTTACTCCCTTTTCCCCCTCTCAGTGGTGGAGTACGCGTCAAACGAGGATCGTCTTGAGGACTAGGCTGGTTCCGCCGTCAAGATGCCTGTGGGATGGAAGCTACTACCTGTCTAGATGTTCATAGACTTTACTTTCAGCTACTGCTGCCTTTATGTAATATAATTTTATTCTATTTGTAAGACGCACTCTGTATGGCCACTTGGAATTGTGTACCCTGTCTTTCCTGGACAGGGATTTAATACATATGAATGTTCAGAATTTCGGTGGTGAATTTCTGGGTGTGACAAGTTGGTATCAAAGCCGAACTTGACTGTAGGACCAGCCAAATGGAAACCATAAGAGCCCTTTGAAATTCTCATTTGCATATGCTTCTTGCATTTGGAGTTATTTCGGGAAAAGTGGGGAATTCGTTCTCGGATTGGGATAAAATCTTGATATCTTATTTGATTGAAATTTTCGAGTCAGGTCAAGTCTGGGGTCGAAATTTTACTCAGGGGTTATGGCATAGGAGTTCAAACTTTGGGGAAAACATCGGTTATCAGGGTGATGTATGATTCTAGGCATGCATAACATATTTCTATTTGCTCTGCACTTATTATTTAAAAATTTATTTAGTACTATTTGGTTCTGCTGTATTATTTTGTCGGTCTCAAGTTTACATACAAAATGGTTTCATGCATAAAATTTTTTTTATTTCCAAATTATTTACGGTTCACTTATTTGGATCTGCGCATACATTGATTCTCCCTCCTTGCTTTCCATAGATGGACGGTCTTCCCAACCAACGTGGCACGGACATGGGCGGATTTGTGGAAGAGCTTCATATGATGAGCTTTACTTTGGGGTACAGTCATGCCCCAGAGTACACTGCAGTGGAACCCATGGAGGGTGAGCTCCCACACCAGGTTCGCTTGGAGCTGCCAGGCAAAATGTACCTCCTACTTGCTATGGAGGTCGAGATCAGCGGGCGCACCTTCGACCACGCCTGCCAGGAGGCCGCTTTCCGCCTGATTGGAGAGTTGCGCCGAAGACACCACTCTACCCTCCGCACCACCGCCTACCGTTACCTCCCTTGCCGGGCGCACTACCAGGTCTACAGCACTTTCCAGCTGGCAGACAATGAGAACGACACCACCATCATCCACATGAGGCGGCCGATGTGGGCCATGGACTACATGCACACCAACTGGGTGCGTGCAGCCCACAACCGGGAGGACACCAACAGGATGACCATCATTGGTCTCCAAAACCAGATCGATTGCCTGAAGAAGGAGGTCGCGGAACTGAAGGGATAGCCGCCACCCGGTGGGGCTAGGATCCACCTGTCTCTGCGGAAGAGGACCCTTCCTCCCGTGCACGTTCAGTTGGCCCCCAGGAATGGGCCACATGCACCGCCACCAGCACCAGTTCCAGCTCTAGCTCCAGCGCCAGCGCCAGCGCTCGCTCCAACTCCAGCACCGACGGGCAGCATGATTAGCGCGTCGTCGAGCGACGACAGCTCCCAGGGAGGCACCAGCATCCACGGGGGCTTCACTTCCACTGATGACAGCAGCTCCTTCAGTGGATCTCGCACCCGCAGTGAGGCTAGTTCCTCGGCTCACGGCAGTGGGGATTACGTGAGTGGATCTAGGAGCCACACCGACGACGAGGTGGGTGACGAGTAGGAGCTAGAATACAACTCGGACGACCGCAGGAGCCGCTTAGAGCAGTAGATGCGCTGTCCTTAGTGTTTATCGTTTTCTTAGTTTGATTTCTTGATTAGTTGTAATGTTAGTGTGTTTGCTTAGGGTTAGTTGGTGGCATACCGTATGTTGTGGTGTGTCCACCTTAATTAGGAGTTGAACTAGTTTTAGTCATGTTTCCAACTATAAATTTCAGTTAATTTAATTCAGTCACTTAATTGTCACTCCTGTTTCTGAGCCACCTGTTTTTCTCCTTCCCTTCCACTGCTATCCCCTTCAGATGGTGAACACAAGGAATGGTAACCGTGCTGCCAGTGATGCCAGCGCTACCAACCAGCAGGAAGGAGCACCATAGAACCATGGAGCTCCCAATCACATGCCACCTCCACTACCGGAAAACCCGACGCTGGCATAGGTTGTGGCCAACCAGAACCAGATGTTGGCTATTATGATGCAGCGATGCAACAAAACAATCTGCAGCAGCAGCACCATCAACCTCACAACCCGGCCATCGCCCCTCAGTCAAAGCTGCCTGAGTTCTTGTGGGTCAGGCCGCCAACCTTCTCTAGCACCACCAACCCCATGGATGCCAACAACTGGCTGTTGGCAATCGAGAAGAAGCTCAATCTCCTTTAGTGCAATGACCAGGAGAAGGTCGCTTTTGCAACCCACCAACTCCAAGGTCCCACATCAGCTTGGTGGGACAACTTCCTGGTGACCCACACTGCTACCACTAAGGTCACCTGGGCGGAATTCTGCCACAACTTCTGGAAGTCTCAGATACTGGCCAGCATTGTGGCACAGAAGAAGAGGGAGTTTAGGGACTTGGTCCAAGGAAACAGGACAGTCACGGATTACCTCCATGATTTCAACCGTTTGGTACGCTACACGCCTGAGGATGTCCGCACTAATGTGGAGAGACAGGAGAGGTTCCTGGATGGATTGGACGACGAGCTGACCAATCAGCTCCTCTCAAGTGACTATCTAGACTTCGAGAAGCTGATGGATAAAGCGATCCGCCAGGAAAGTCAGTGCAACAAGGTGGACCGCAAGAGAAAAGTGGCTCAGTTCCGGACTCACTAGGGGCAGCACCAGAGGCCACGGGTGATGTTGGGGCATCAGGGTGGACCTTCCACCATGATCGTTCGCCAACAGCGCCCGTTCCACCCGGGGCACTTTGGAGGCAACAGCAGCAATAGCGGGCAGCACAACCGTCATCCCGTTCCACGCCCACCAATGGCGCCAGTGCAGCAGAGTCAGCCACGGAAAGCCAGTGGGGGCAAGACCCTCATCTGCTTCAACTACAATGAATCGGGTCACTTTGCCGACAAATGCCCGAAGCCGAAGCAAATGGGATCTAGGCTTGCAGCCCCCCAGCACCCCAATGCCAACCTGCAGGTGATAAAGGGGCGTGTTAATCATGTCTCCGCGGAAGAGGCGCAGGCTGCACCGGAGGTAGTATTGGGTATGTTTCTTGTGAACTCAATACTTACAACCGTACCTTTTGATTCTGGTGCAACACATTCTTTCATATCCAAGAAATTTGTGGGGACACATGGGATAAAATTAGTGGAACTTAAAATCCCCATGAGGGTTCATACACCTGGGAACGCATGATAACGGCTCACTATAGCCCTTTAGCGAGCCTAGAAATCCAAGGATCACCTTTTCTAGCCAATCTCATCCTCTTGGAATTGAAAGACCTAGATGTCATCCTAGGAATGGATTGGTTGACCCGACACAAAGGGATGATCAACTGCGCCGACCGCATCGTTACAGTGACCATCTCAGAAGGAAAAGCAGTTATCTTCAAGTCACCAGTGCAGCAGCGTTAGGAAGCAAGCTTGAATCAGGTCACAGTAGAGCAACCGTCGAAAGGTGGGACGAAGCCAGAAAGGAAAATAGATGACATTCCAATAGTAAAGGAATACCTAGATGTGTTTCCGGAAGATCTACCAGGGATGCCAACAGAAAGGGAAATTGAATTCAGGATTGATTTGGCACCTGGAACAGCGCCAATATAGAAGAGTCCGGGGTACATCCGACCAAGCACATCCCCTTGGGGAGCACCAGTCATCTTCGTGGAAAAGAAAGACAAAACAAAACGGATGTGCGTGGACTATCACGCACTAAATGACATCACCATCAAGAACAAATATCCCCTGCCAAGGATTGATGATCTTTTCGATCAATTGGAGGGTGCCACCGTCTTCTCCAAGATAGACCTGCGATCAGGCTATCATCAGCTGAGGATCGGGGAAGAGGATATACCGAAGACAGCGTTCACCACACGATATGGGTTGTACGAGTGCACCGTTATGTCCTTCGGACTGACAAATGCATTGGCCTTCTTTATGAATCTAATGAACAAGGTGTTCATGGAGTTTCTGGACAGGTTTGTGGTGGTTTTTATCGATGATATTCTGATCTACTCAAAATCAATAGAAGAGCATGAGCAACATCTCCATCTGGTTCTCGAGAAATTGAGAGAGCACTGGTTATATGCCAAGTTTAGCAAGTGCGACTTCTGGATAAGAGAAGTGCAGTTCCTCGAACACATCATCACCACCCAGGGAGTTGCTATGGATCCAACGAACGTGGAGTTTGTTACTAATTGGAAACCGCCTAAGACAGTGACACAAGTGCGGAGTTTCCTCGGACTTGTGGGGTATTACTGCCGGTTCATCGAGAATTTCTCAAAGATTGTGAGACCCATGACTCAATTGTTGAAAAAAGATGTGAAGTTTGTCTGGACAGCCGAGTGCAATTGCAGTTTCGAAGAACTCAAAAGGAAGTTGGTTTCAGCACCGATCTTGATCTTACCAGATCCCAAGAAAGATTTCTAGGTGTATTGTGATGCATCCCGCCAAGGGCTAGGGTGCGTGTTGATACAAGAAGATAGAGTTGTAGCCTACGCATCGCGTCAGTTATGCCCCGATAAGGGCAACTATTCGACCCACGACCTGGAATTGGCCGTGGTGGTCCATGCTTTGAAGATTTGGCGGCATTACCTCATTGGTAACCGCAGTGAGATTTACACGGACCACAAGGGCTTGAAATACATATTCACCCAGCCTGACCTGAACCTACGTCAAAGAAGGTGGCTGGAGTTGATTAAAGACTATGATGTGGGAATACACTACCACCCGGGAAAAGCCAACGTCGTGGTAGATGCTTTGAGCAGGAAAAGTTATCGCAGCACTGCTCGAGCAGAGACATTGTGCAAGGAAATGCAGCAGGAGTTTGAACACTTGAATCTGGGCATTGTCAATCATGGATTCATGGCAACACTAGAGGCCCAGCCCATACTCTTCGATCAAGTCCGTGAGGCACAAACGAATGATCCAGAGATTAAAGAACTCAAGAAGAACATGAGGGTTGGGAAAGCCCAAGGATTCACGGAAGATGAAAACGGTACAGTATGGATAGGGGAACGTTTGTGCGTCCCAGAAGACAAGGAACTCAAAGACTTAATCCTCTGGGAAGCTCATGAGATGCAATACTCCATTCATCCCAGAAGCACTAAAATGCATCAAGACCTCAAAACAAAGTTTTGGTGGGCCAGCATGAGAAGAGAAATCGCAGAATTCGTAGCACTATGTGATGTATGTTAGCGAGTCAAGGCAGAACACCAACGACCTACTGGACTTTTACAGCCACTCAGAGTTCGAGAGTGGAAGTGGGAAGAGATCGGGATGGACTTCATCACCGGTTTGCCCCCCACATCTTCAGGATATGACTCAATCTGGGTGATTGTTGACCGACTCACCAAGGTTGCTCATTTCATCCCCTTGCATACAACATATTCGGGTAAAAAACTGGCAGAACTGTACATGGCTTGTATAATGTGCCTACACGGAATACCCAAGAGGATTGTATCCGACCGTGGTAGCCAATTCACTTCCAAGTTTTGGCAGAAGCTACAAGCAGAACTGGGAACTCGACTAAACTTTAGCACAGCTTATCATCCACAAACCGATGGTCAGACTGAAAGAGTCAATCAGATATTGGAGGATATGCTAAGGGCTTGTGCGTTGGACTTTGGAGGGACTTGGGATAAGAGCCTACCCTATGCTGAATTCTCGTACGACAACAGCTACCAAGCCAGCTTGTAGATGTCACCGTTCAAAGCTCTGTATGGCAGGAAGTGCCGTACACCCCTTTTCTGGGATCAGACGGGTGAACGCCAGGTATTCGGAACCGACGCACTCAAAGAGGCAGAAGAGAAGGTGGCCATAATACAGGAGCGCTTGAAGACAGCTCAATCCAGACAGAAGAGTTACGTCGACAACCGTCGCAGAGACCTAAGCTTTGAGGAAGGAGACTATGTGTATCTTCGTGTCACACCACTCCGCGAGGTACACAGGTTCCAAACCAAGGGGAAGTTAGCACCTCGTTTTGTGGGACCCTACCAAGTGTTAGCTCATAAAAGCGAAGTTGCATACCAGTTGGATCTCCTAGCTTCAATGGCAGGTATACACGACGTGTTCCACGTGTCACAACAGAAGAAATGTTTGAGGATACCAACAGAACAGACCGATCTGGGATAGATCGAGATCCAAGAAGACCTCACCTATGTGGAAAAGCCAATTCAGATTTTGGAGGCTAGTGAAAGGAACACCCGAAGTCGGGTGATTAGGTTTTGCAAGGTACAGTGGAGCCACCACTCAGAAGAAGAAGCCACCTAGGAGCGAGAAGACGAGTTGAAGTCCGCCTATCCCCACCTCTTCGCCAGCACGTCCGAATCTCAAGGACGAGATTCCGTTTAAGGGGGGTAGGTTTTTCACACCCTAAATTTAGCCACAAAAAAATAAAACTTGAGAAAATGCCCAAGAAAAATAAATTCAATTGGTCAAATGAATTAATTAAATGTGAAAAATGCAAAACAATTAGTTATAGTGGCTGAGAATATTTTTCTTATATTCCTCTTGCCAAAATATATTAACAGGATTTTTATCTAAATTTTTAGAGCACATGAAATATTTTTAATAAATAAAAAACGATTATTGGAATTAAATTTCACTGGAAAACCCTTTTCTCTTTCTTTTCTTTCCATTTTTCCTTTTTCTTCTTTTCTCTCCAGCTGGGCCGCCGGCCTAGCATTGCTCCCGGCCTACCCGCGTGGCCCGTGTGCGCCGCACATCTTCCCACGGGCCCACCTGTCGGCTGCTCGCACTGCTCCCTCTCTCGCTGTACCGTGGGCCCCACCCGTCAGATGCTCGCCCGCCTCACTCATGCGTCTCCCCGCTGACAGGCCGGACCCGCCTGTCAGTTCTTTCCCCTACCTCCGTCCGGATCGAGCGGCCGTCCGATCGGTGCTGCGTCTCGCCTCCCCGCATGCCCGTCCTCTGTTCAAACAATGGCGGACTCGGTCCACGCCCACTCCCCCACGATCTCCACTGCCGTCGCCCCCTCTCGTGCGAGAATCGCGCGCACGACACCACTGCTGCCACCCTCAATCTAGTGAGCAATTGGGCCGTTACGGCCACGATCTCGCCTGCCCGAGCGCATAAAAACCTTCGCCGTCCCCCCCTCTTCCTTTCCCCTCAAACCCCGACGCCTCCCGAGCTCCCTAGCACCCCGCGCCGCCTAAACCGGATTCGCCGCTGTGCTCCGTCCCCTCCAGCCGCCTGCCACTGCCAGACCGCGCGCTTGCCATTGCCAGCTCCACCGCACTCGTGCGACGCCAGGCCGCCGCATCCGATAGTCGCTACGCCGTTGGAGACCCAAGCTCACCGTTGTCCTTCTCGGTAAGCCGTTCCGCCGGCTTGTGGCCGCGTTTTCCCGCCGATCTCTTCGGCCATTTCAGCTCTAAATCCTCCCTATATTTTCTCTAGGACCTCCTCAACCTTGGCCGCTCCTCCGTCGTCGGAAATCTTCACCGGAACACCGATTTCGCCGTTGTCCCGTACCTCCGCTGTCGCCGATGGCCTCTGTTCGCTGCCGTTCATCGCCTTCCGGTCATCGTGACCCCTCGGTGAGCTCTTCCTCATCTTCCGTGCTTTGTCCCATGGCTCGCTGCCGTCCACCGGGGGCCGGATGGTCGCCGGCGGTGACCATCTTGCTGCTCGCCCCACCGCGGCGTGGCCGCGTCGGCGGGGGGCGAGCCTCTTTCGTCCGGGGCCGTCCGATCTGCCTCGGGGCAGATCCGGACCGGCCGCGTGGCGCCTCCGCGGGCGCCCACTTCACCCGCCACGTCGGCGCCACCTGGGGCGCCGTGTGAGCTCCTTGGCCCGCCGTGGCTGCCGCGTCACGTGGCCGCTTCCCGCTGGGGCCGCGGTGGACTCGGTCCATCGTGCGCCGTCCTCCACTGTGTCACTGACCGGTGGGGCCCACCTGTCGGCGACGGCATCCGGGTTCGGTGACGTATTTACATCTATTAATTGCGCAATAAATCAGTTAATAATTAAATTTACATTGAAAAACACAGTAAACTTCAAAAATTAATAACTAATTCATACGAACTCCGATTAGGTCCATTCGAATTCCATTAAATCCAAAAAATGCCAAGAATTCATTGAAAATAGTTTCAGCTCATGTTTGACTGCCCACATATACTTTTTTAATTGTTTGTGCATTGTCTGTTATAGAATCCGACGCCATCGATTCTCTTGTGTACTACGAGGTCGTAGCCGAGTACGTCGAGACGGAGCAAGACAAGTCACACTGTAATCTTGATCATTTTGTACCCATTTTTCGCTAAAATGCTTTGTTTATTTAAATAAACTGCATAATTTCATTATTTCATGTGGAGGGATTATAACATTTATATTGATAGGACTATGCCTTAGTATTTAAACCTGACTCCTTGTCACCTAGGTAACAACATGATTAGATTACTATTCTTAGGATGCTTAGCCATGCTTAGCAACTTAGTTTATCTAGGAATTAAATTTTATCCTTTACATTATTGGGTTCGACCCAATGTTGGAAAATAGAACCTCAGATATGTTAATGTTAAATTACTAAAATTGGACATAAATGGTGGGCTGTGGGTGCATGGTTTTGTTGATCGCACCCATGGCAATTAAGGACCGGTTCGCGGGAACCCCTTGGGCAATTAGTCGTACTTTCCACAAGCCAGTGTGGGCAACGGCTGGGCTTGTAGCGTCTCTTCTCCCTCTCCTAGGCACCGATGGTGAGGATGGGCGTGATGGAGTCAGGTCACCCCGGGGTAGGGTTGATTGGCTTTCGGATCCATTGTGGAGCAAGGGGGTAGCCTGGCCGATGTGGGGTATCCTGGCGGCAGGTATAACCTCAGCGTGGTGTGGATGGTTTGGGAGAGGTTGCGTGAACGAGGTCCTGTCACAGCCTCTCGCGGGGTGTCGTGGTGACACGTCGACACACGGGAACGTGTGTGGGGCTGTGTCTTGTGGGTACAGTTGTACACCTCTGATCAGAGTTAAATCTATTCAAATAGCCGCGCCCACGGTCATGGGCGATTGGTCAAGACTCACCGTGATTAGTCTCACCTTTCTGTAATTAATTTGACCTAATGGAACTGGTATAGTTCAGATGGGTGGTTAGCCTTGGTTAACGTGGTGTAACGTTGATCAGTGGAGGCTTTATATTGATTAATTAATCAACCTTTTATCGTTTGCGAACTATTACTGTTTACAACTGCTTTTACGCAAATACACCTCTAGCCTATCTTTGTCTCCCATGCATTATGCATATTTATGGGTGTGATTTGTTAAGTACGGTGGGTGGTACTAAGCCTTGCTCCCTTTTTCCCCTCTCAGTGGTGGAGTACGTGCCAAACGAGGATCGTCTTGAGGACTAGGCTGGCCCCGCCATCAAGATGCCTGTGGGATGGAAGCTACTGCCTGTCTAGATGTTCATAGACTTTACTTTTTGCTACCGCTGCTTTTATGTAATATAATTTTATTCTGTTTGTAAGACGCACTCTGTATGGCCACTTGGAATTGTGTACCCTGGCTTTCCTTGACAGGGATTTAATACACATGAATGTTCAGAATTTTGGTGGTGAATTTCTAGGCGTAACAGTTCGTTTGTTCCGCTGCTGCCACTGCCTTTGTGCTGGTCGTTGTTGTTTCCGGCTTGCTCTAAAGCTGCAGCATAAGTTAAGGTATAAATGTATTTATTTATTCAAGGATTGGAATGATGCTTATCTATTTTCTATGAATACCAACGCTATGTCCTTGGATTGGTATTAGTATCGCGGTTCCGCGGGGGTGTAGTTCATGTTGTTTTTTTACGGCACGTTGTATTTGGTGCCGTTGTACGGCGGTGCCAGATTGGGGTGTGACAGGTAGCTCCTATAAACCATCGCCAAGTGTAGTTTATACTACAACTGCCTTCCGAATGCAAGGTTAGACAGATATACAACTTAATAGGCTAAGGCCATCCCATACTAGCACATGTGGTTGTACGGTAAACAATAGAGGGTAACATAGAGTTCGGTCCTTAATCAACTCAAGCGAACACTCCCCCTATCGACATGCAACTACAATCATATGCATGTCACTTGCCGCCGAAGTCTAAAAATCACATTTTTCATTAATTTTAGTTCACAAATAAATAGAGAAGTCACCTTTGTCTAGGAGTTATAAAATTTCCACAATCTTATTTATAAAGTGATCAGAATCTCTTTTAGCATAATTCTAAGAATGGCTAAGCAATTTGTATTTATATAAGCATGTATGGACCCAATTGAGCACAGGTAATATGCTCTAACCAATTCTAAGGTTACAATCAGCAAGGAATACAAGTTCTCATGGTTAAATATGCAACAATTAGGTTATAACTACCAATTTCCACATTTTAAATACCGATAGTTGCAATTATGCATGAAATTTTGCAAACGACACATTTAATTCCCCAAAACATAGGATTCAACTGTTCAAAGGAAGAGGGGAGAATACTTGCCTTACTCTTGGATGCCTAGAGAAATAATTACTCCACTCCTTCGCCGACTTCGAATTCATCCTCTAAAAAGAAATTTAATGTACGATCGGATAAATAGAAAATAATGCGAAAAAAATCCAAAATGCTCTAATATGCATGAGGATTACACAGTAGGTTGCTACTGATCTAAAGTGAATTTAGGTGAAAGAATTTCCATTTTATCACTTTTCATTTGGGAGTGATGAATTTTACAACTTCTATATACTTAATACGGTATTTATACCTTATATAAATTTTAGGGATACTCTATGAGATGTTTTGCTAAGTGTGAATTTTAGACAGTGGATAGGTATTGGTTTTGGATGATTTTTCGTGAAGCAAGTTCTATTTGTTATTTTGCATTTCGGAGATATAAATTTTAGAAATCATATACGCGAAATATGATGTTTATACCCTATCTAAATTTTAACATGTACTTCATGAGATAGTCTTGTCAAATTATTATTTATAGTATTAGAGAGTATAATTTTAGATGAAAGATGGTGGAAGTTCTAATTTAGTATTTGACATTTGAGAGATATATTATTTGCAAGCCCTATACGTGAATACATCTAATTTACAAAATAATATTAAATGTCCAAATTACTTTAAAGTGTGTGGAACCTATGCTGTGGGTTGGTACTGGTCCTTGATGAATTTTGGTGAAGAAATTTCTATTTTATCAACTTCTATATTGGAGATATTAATTTTGTAAGTTTTAGGCTTGCATACGGTACCTATACATGTATTTTAGTATACATATGTTTTAGAACTAGGTTTTTATGAAATCTAGCTTTACATATTTAAAGAAGAATATATTTTGAACTTACTTCCATTTGGTGTAATTCATTTGAAGTTAAAATAGAGTTTCTATGATTTTTAGAAATTCTTGTACAGTTTATACCCTATACAAAATATTTATCTATTATATAAATCCTAAAGGTCTTTTGTGTATTACTTTTAGTTAATGCTCTCCTTACAGAATTAAAGGGCAAGATATTATGAAGCTAACAAAATTGGGTTCATGTTATTTGGAGCTAATATGATTTATTTATGAATTTTAGTAGCTAGTAAAAATTTTATAATTAATCAAAGTATTTAGCTATTACCAAATTATAAAAGTGTCTTTTGTACAATTTTAACCAAGTTTTAGTTTACCTCAGAAAAGTTCAACATTTTGTGAATTTACCAAATCTTGATTTACCAAAATTAAAGTTAAAGTGAAGTGGACAAAATTTTTAAAGTGTTTATGCACTTTTATATTATTTTTGAGGCATATTTATTAATACTTCTTTTAGATTTTAATCTACAGAAATAAAGCTCAGAATTTTGTGATTCCAACAAATTTTGATTCATTTAATTTAAAGTTCAAATGAATTAGTTGTGGCTTTTACAAGATTACTCATTTTTTAGTTCAACAAATAATACATTTAACCTTTTCTTAAATTTTCTCAGATTTTAAGATAGTTGGGTCCACTGGTCGGTGAGAGTAATTATGCAAAAAGGTTCCTAGGATTTCCAAAAATACAACCTGCGGTCCTAAACACGTGTGAGATGTGGTTTTCTTTGCAAGTCGGAATAGTTAATAGTATTTATGATTTGATCCTCAGTCCCACATGTAAGTCTCAACGTCTTTGCAAATCAATACCCAACATTTTTAAATTACTTCTAATTAGGTCCTTGCGTCTTAATCTGTTCGGGCCCACATGTCATAGAGACGAAGGCCGAGCTAGGTAGGGTAGGGTGGTGCCGGCAATGTTCTCGCCGTCGCCGGCGGAGAACGGCGCGGCGGATCAAGGTACGCCCAGAAGGGGAAAGGTAGAGGGCTCTATGGCGAACCTGTCGGTGGTCGCGCAATGTCTGGAGGTGACCGAAGCGTTGCTGACGATGAGCTTTAGCGGCGGCGGTTTCGGGTAGTTCAGTGAAAAGGAGCTACAACCTATTTTGTTGAGGTTTAATGCATGGGCGGGCATCCTCAGGGCTCCAGGAAACTTACCCAGCGGTTATGCACGGCGGATAGGTGGCGGCGAAGATAGAAAGACGCTATGACAGAAACAGCAGAACGATGACGTCGTCTAACTTTGGTCCACGGGCGACTGGGGAAACGACACCAACCAAGTTAGTAGAGCTCTAGGGAAGGTACTGGAGAGGGGAATCGAGCAGAGGCTCACCAGAGAGGACGAATCAACGGCGGCGGTAGCTTGACTGGAGGGGAAGATGACGATGTCGATGTCCTAGTACACGACGTTGCGGATCGATTGGTTGAGGCTAGAGTCTCCTGGGATCAAGGCGATGTTGGCGGCGAGGTAGCTCGAGCTGGGGTCGCCGGTGTTCACCAGAACGGCGACAACCCTAGCGGCGGCGTTCCAGAGGTGATGGCGGCGGCGACGGTGACAGCGGCTGGCGCAACAAAAATGGGTCATCCAGAGAGAGAGGATCACATTCCGGTGGTCGGAGTACGGAGAAGCTCACCCGAACGGTGGCAATGGCGGTCAAGCACTCACTGGCGTTGGAGAAGATGAAGCTGTTGCTGACTATTCCAAGGTGGAGTCTTGTGGTTTCACTGTGGAACACAATTAGGCGGAGGAGGAGATGCTAATGGCGAGGTGTTAACTCAAGTGAGGGAATTTGATGTGGAGGTCGTCGGCTATGGTGTCACTGGTTGAAGCTGACGTGTGGAGAGAGGCATGGCACGTTCCTGGGCGTGAGAGCGAGCTGGGGCAGTTTCTCTAGCTGGCAGGTGGGTCCAGGGGTCTGTGGGTAGCACTTGGCAGTTAAATTGGAGAAGATCTCAAGGATTTGACTATCTGGAAAGCTGTGTCGTTTGCTGTTTTGCACTGATAGTTTCACCGATCTACAGAGGGTTTCTATATTTGGAAAAATTTGTGTGTGTAGATGAATATATGTTCTACCGTCCTGCCAAGTTACAAAGCTAGAGGCCTTATATTTTCAATGTGGCAAAAAGGTGAAATAAGCTTAGTGACAGTTTTCTGCAATCCATTTTATTCCCTAGGGCTTTGCACTTATCATTTTATGTGTTTTCTTCAAGAATTAAATTAGGCCAAATTTTCTGGTTGTAGGATACATCTTGGTACACAGTTTGGTAAAAGGACACTGCAAGTTTAGTTTTTATTTTTATTTGGTGAAAATAAGAACTATGCAATTTATTTTAGCTAGTTTTCTAGTTTTTACTGATTTAAAAGAATTTTATTGAAGTAACAATTGGAGTGATAAAATTAAGAAAAAATTACAGTAAACTTAAGGTGTTGTACAGTTCTTATAGGAATTTTTCCATGATTTTATGTCAAACCAATTAGTTTTGGAAATTCCCTAAACTACACAAATGCATATGCATTCTATTATGAAAATGCACTTTAAAAGCCAAAAACAATCAAAAAGGTCATGCACATGAAATGATAATGAATTTATTTATCTTCACATTTTTATGTCAAACTTTTATTTATATACTTTTAGACATATTACATTTTCTATTTTTGTAAATTAACTCTTAAAATTTTTTTATGCACCAAACCCTTAAGCATTTTAACTTGATCAAAATTTCTTATACATATTTGGATGAATTACTTCCATTTTCATATGACCTAAATAAGGTTTTAGAAAATTGTATTATGAATTCCCGTGCCATGTTTTATATTCTTTTATATTTTTATATTTTCACCTAGGGTAAGTTTTTGAGTAAACTGAAAATTCAACTATAAAAATTTTAGCATACCCTATTTTAGGATTTACTCTAAGTTAATCTACCTCTCTTTTTCTCCCTTGTATAGAAAATATAGAATTTACCTTTGAGGGCTTTTTATTAATTTATTTCAGTTGAAATTTCGAAATTCGAAATTTGGGTATGTTACATAGAGAATATTGGTGACATCAATATCATGTTCATTTGAAAGAGACACAAACGGAGCACCTGGTCAACCAAAATACAACACCGAATACAAATTATCAATTTGAACGTCCTGAAATTAACCTGATACTAATAAAATGACAATTCTCCAGTGGCATGCCCTCACTGGAATGCCAAGCACTAGTAGCAGCACAGCTGCCGACTGCTTGTCTAATGACTGAGAGTAAAAGGTACAAATGTACATGTGCCAAACAATGCTTTACTTAGTATGGACAACTTTACTCACTAATCATCATTAAGAATTTACTACTAGATATAAGAGTCAGATGAAAAAAAAATCAGATATCTCAACTCAAAATTCAGTATAAACATATCATAACTGCAAGATCCAAGAGACAAATTGAAAATCACCAGATCAAAAACACATGGCCATATATGATATAGATGTGCAAACCAATTGTTAGGATTTGAACCCTAGCCCCGAGAGCCACTTTGTTAGGATTGCAACGTCCAAATTTTCAGAAATCACCTTGTATTAAGAAAACGGCAACTGAATTCTCATAAGGGGAAAACAAATGAAACTTGAAGGTAGAAAAGCAGGGGATAATAAAGTACCTCACCATTAGGGAAGAGAGGCCGCCAAATGGGTAGAAGCTTGCTCGAACACTCCTGGTTAGGGAAAAAAGAGAGGTTAATCTGAGCTAGCAAATAGAAAATGTAGCACCATTCCAAAATATGCAAAACTGAATTTTCCTGCTAAATATTTTCTAAACATTGCAGATGGCACATTAAGAAACTAGACAAACTGACTTACAGCTTGTACTGCAATTGGAGGCCAGGCGATCAAGTACATGCATGTGCAAGTGCAATTTCTCTTGTGACCCTTTCTCTGAATTAGTAGTAGCAGTCGATAGTGCACAGTTGCCCCTGGCAGCCCGATCCCAACCAAGTCATAAACCTGTAGATTGTAGGGAGGCCGCTACCTGGTCGGACGGGAGGCGGTGCCCTCTTTCATCAAGCAATGTGGGTGTCGATGGGGCGATATTTGTATGGGGGTTGCGGTTGATGGAGGTCGTGGGCGGCGTAGAGGCGCAAGACGGTGCGCATGCATCCCGCTAACGGCACAGTTGCCAGCAAACACCGTGGGACTCACGGGTCACCGGCTCACGGCGGCCATGGCACCCCCGCCAACGGAGCCCATCTGTGCCAATTCAACGCAATGAAATGCAACAAGTTGATTTGCTGCACAGCGTATGACTGAGCTCGACAAGCTCTAGGCCTACTAACTAGCATGTCGCCGGAGAGCGACAAGATGACATAGGCTCGGTTTCAACATCAATAATCTGCAATAAAAAGCACAGAGATGGAACGATCTGACAACAGCGAATGCGTTCCCGTGATTTTCCCTGTCACAGATTCAGCAACGCCGGGAGAAACACCATCGAACAGGCTACATACACCTGACTGAATCTACAGGACCTAAACGAACATGATCCTGAACACGGCAAACGGGCGCAGAAATTGAACAAACTGAACTGCTGAATGCTCCTGAACCTGAATCTGCACCTACCTAAACTGAACTTCTGAATCCTCTTGAACCTGAATCTGCTGCCTCATCACCCTACTGACTTTAGAGCAAGCTGACCGGGCCCAGGGCCGGCTCTGGGCTAGGGCGAAAAGTGCGATGGCCTAGGGCCTAGCCCAGTAAGGACCCAGACCTTGAGCCTGTATACATATACGTATGCTCATGTCTCTTGCTCAATCCTTAGCCCAAGCCCCAAACGGCCAAGTCCAACTAACCATCTGTCCAACAGGTAAGAGCAGCCCATCACTTACGAGGCCTGCTTGCTTGCTTTATTTTTTTCAATTGCAAACACTACGCGACCGTCGGACTTCAACATCCGCTGGACTCCCTCGCCGTCGTCGGTCGTCGTCACACGCGACCTCCGGACGGACAGGGCCCAGGATGTTGAGTTTGCCCCGGGGCCCTTGAAATCATAGAGGCGGGGCCTTGGTAGCGATGCAGCGCGATATCACCCACTGTCCTCCCCCTGACAAAACATCCCTTCTTGCTGCACTTAAGTGTGCCTCCGCCATGGAAGCGAACACAATGAGGGAGCATCTGTATCCAATTAATAAGAGGGATAAGGATATTATGAGCTGCAAGTGTTTGAATTGAGAGAGAAAGGGTAGCTGAGTTCACATTGTCGTTCTTAACTGGGGGGTATGACCGTATGAGCACAGCGGGGGCGAAGAATTGGGAATGGAGGGGGTCAAGGCAAGCCAATCCACCAATATCGATAACAATCAATGAACCTCCAAGATCCGGTGGCAGGGAGATGGTAGGAATTCTGGTCGCCATCGCTCTCATGGACACGTAAGAAGACGCTGGGGCGGATGGGGCTATTGCCGGAGGGATGACGGGTGGAGGCGGTCGGGGAGGCCGCGCTTGGTCCACCACGCGCTGCACCGAATCTCTGCGCCGCACCACGCGCTTGGTCGGGGAGGCGATCTGAGGGAGGAGAAGGTCTGGAGGCCGTCCCCCAAGGTCACCGCCGCCGGATGAGCGAGAGAGATCAGGAGTAGGAGATGGATTGTAGCGAGAAGAACGGAAGCACCTTGAAGTAGAGTCACAGGAGGATTCAGGATGGAACTCCACATCGGATTGGGCACGGCGAGCGGTCGCTGAAGATGAGGATTCGGATTCGGATTCTGCTGCCCGCACCACCTCGGTGACGCCGCCGCTCGCTGCATGACGAAGGCGAGCTTGCTGGCTAGGCCCTCAGCCATCCGCCGGCGGCCGCCTTGTCCTCCCGAGCTCCCGCCGACGTCCGCCTCAGGCCTCCCGCACGGCACCGCCTGGATTGGTGGGCTAGTGCCCTTCCCGGTGAGGCGGTGAGTCCATCCTGAAATCCGCATCACCTTTTTACTGAATCCGTAGTGAAATTGGAGGCCGATGAAGATACAGATTCAGATTCTACTCCCCAAGATCGTTTCAGGCACGAACTGTTTTCAGGTACTGAAATATATACACACACACATATAAGTAAAACTTCATAGCACAATCTGACAACAAATTTGCTCGTCGACTAGACTGGAATAGAGAAAAAAAGGAAGGAGAATATCAGTACACCAACCTCTGAAGATATGGATTGCATGCCTGGAATTTCAATCATGTTGCATCTGACCAGATGTGGACAGAGCCTTTCCAAATTCTTTATCATTCCTCGTGTGTTACCCGTTAAGCAGTATATATCGACGACGGTGCTGAAATTACCAGAATTACCAGAGGACATGATCATTTGCATACTTGCCAATCTTGAGATCCCTGATCTTATTCGTGCAGGTTCAGTCTGCTCATCTTGGCGCTCTGCCTACGTTTGGGTCTGCAAGCTTGGGCTTTGTAAGCAGTCACAGACACCATACTTACTATACACATCCGAATTTGAATCTCATGATCAGAATGACATATTTCTTTACAGCCTAGCAGAAAAAAAGACCTACATAATGTCGCTCCCGGACCCGCCTATCCACGGTAGGCGTATCATTGGCTCCTCCCATGGCTGGATCATAACAATTGATGATACGTGTGAGTTGCACCTCCTCAACCCCATCACAGGTGATCAGATCGTCCTACCTTCAATCACAACCATTGAGCAGATTGAGCCGGTTTACGATGACAATGGTGTTGTTCACCGGTACCGGTTAGCGTTTTACACTGGTGAGAATGTTGACGAAAGACCCAGGCATTACAACACCGTCAGGTGTGAAGAGTTCCAATACTTAGGCTTCCGAAAAGCATTTTTGTCAGCTGATCCGTCCACGGAAAACTACTATGTTGTGCTCATTCATAGCCCATGCACACAACTTTCATTTGCAAGAGGTGGAGATGATAGATGGACTTGGTTGCCACCGCATTATAATTTTTCAGATTGCGTTTTTAAGGATGGTCTGTTGTATGCCTTGACTCTCGGGGGAGAAATCCATGTATTTGATCTCAGTGGTTCTACGATAACACAAAAAATAATTATGGACGAAGTCATGGGTGAGTACAGTGAGACGATGTACCTTGTTCAAGATCGATTTGGTGACATGTTGCAAGTTTGGAGGGATGAGGATGAAGAACCACTGGATGAGGATGAAGGATCACTATATGGGGATGAAGAACCACTCCACGAAGATGAAGAATCATTGTATGAGGATGAAGAATCACTACAGGAATATGAAGAATCATTGTATGAGGATGAAGAACAATTGCATGAAGATGAAGAATCACTACAGGAGTATGACGAAGATATTTCGGATCTTGAATCAGAACCTGAATCATATGCCCGGTATATCCATAGGTTCAAAGTTTCTAAAGTGGATTTCGCTGCAAAGAATCTTGTTGAAAGAACTAGCTTGGGTGAGGATTTACTATTTCTTGGATATAACCAATCACTTTGTCTACGTGCTGAAGAACATCCACAGTTAAAGGCAAACCATGTCTACTTTAGTTTCAGACACAGGAATGGACGTGATATTGCAGTTCTTAACTTAGAAAATAACACCAGTGAGGAAGTTTTGCCCCATCAGCATTGCTTTAACTGGTCTGGCCTTGTTTGGACAATACTAAATCCTCGAAAGATGATTTCGGCATAACACAATAACTAGGTCTTGTATGTGTTGTTTCTTTGTGGTCTTCAATTATGTACCTTGTTTCTACGGTTCTAATATTGTCCATGAATGTATTTTGTAACTTACCACACTCCACACATTTCACATGTATTAATAAGTTGTCTTGAATCAAGTTGTATACAGTATAGTGAAAGAGTAATTGTAACATAAATGATATTGCATTACCATAAGAGACGGGCGTGGTTGGCGGGCGCGCGTGCGGGTTGGCCAACCCATGTGCACTGTGGCTGTACAGACTCTTTACGTGTACGCTATCTATCGATGTTTTACACCGGCAATTAGTGGTATAAAGTTTACTCAATTTTTTTAATATTTTATTTTTTATTTTTTGCTGTGCATGTGGGGGTGGGGGCAGTCACTGTGCATAGGGGCAGCTCGGACGCGTGCGCTACCAAAGCGCACGCGCCTAGGACCTTTTGCAATAAGACAGCTAAAAGAACATAAGCAAAACAAGACAGGGAGTTTGTGTGAGGAGAGAGAGAGAGAGAGAGAGAGTAACTGTGACCGTAAATTGATACGAATCTTAACTGAGTCCACTTGGCAGGATGGCAGGGCTAATTTTGAGATGCCTATTTAAACACCTACAACGCTTGAGTTTGTGTGTTTGTGTGAGCAGAGAAAGAAAAGAGTAACTATGACGGTAAAGTGATATAGATTTTAACCTAGTGCACTTGGCAAGATGGCTAGACTAATTTTGAGATGCCTTATAAAACACCTACAGTGCTTGAGCCATCATTGGCAGAGGTGAGTTCGATGCAGCCCCGAGCTCCAATAGGTCGCTTATAGGCGAGTGTCTGCTAATTAAATCTGCTAATCAATATGACAATAACATCGAATGAAAAACTTACTAGCAACATGGTAGTCTCACCCAAAGTGGTGGTTAGTAGTTCGACGGGCCTTGCTTCGGCGAGAAGTTTTTCATGCGGGGAAAAGCCTCCACCGCCGGCAGCCACTTGCTGTTGTCTCTGCAGGGGTAGTGCCACTCGGGGTGTGGCAGCAGCCTAGAGCACTCGCTCCTCGTGATAGAGCTTCCTGTCGTCCAGGAACTAGATGTCGTCGTTGAAGTCAACCCTCGGATAGTCGGCCACCTTGTATGATCTGAAGCAGAGGAACAACATCCTCCCATCCTACGAGTGCAGCTCGTTCCAAGCGTCTGTAACACCCTAAATTTATCTCCATATAAAAATAATTGTGAAAAAGAAATTTTAAAAATTAAATTAAAAAACCCAAGGAGTGAAAATAAGAAAAACAAAGAAAAATCTATAGCAAAATGGGCTTAGAAATAATTTTATAAAATTCTTTGCTCAATCATCTATTTTTTGGAATTTTCTAGGATTTATTTGATTAAGGAAAGTATTTTTGGTGAATTAAATAAGTTTACAACATTAAAATAAAAGAAAAAGAAAAGAAAACCCCTTTCCTGTGCTTGGGCTGAATCCAGCCTAGCACTGTTCCTTTCTCTTTCTCCCCACGCGCGGGAGTCTGGCCCATGGCCTACATGGCCTACATCGCCCTTGCCTCACCGACAGGTTGGTCCCACCTATCGGATCCGTCTTCCCTGCGGAGACCGAGTTGCTCCAGAACGCTGCCGCCGAATCTGCTCCAAATTTGCTTGTGTCAGTTGGGTTCGGATCATATCAATTGAGGGGTTTTGATCCCCAAGGTCTCCTCTCTCTTTCCCCTCAAGAATCATGGCGTAAAACCTAGGGAATCGACAACGGACTCGTGAAGCTTCGGGACTCCGAGTAGAACCCTAATCTGCCGCGTAGTCAAATCCGAGCTGATCTCCCTCTTCCGCCACTATAAATACCTCCCAGTGCCCCTCTCTCTCCTTCCGCCTCAACCCAAGCCAGTTCGCATCGCCTGAGCCCTAGCGTCGCGAAAGCTTCGCTCCGCCGTCGCCGCTGACCTTCAGTCTAGCGCCGCTATCGCCCTAGTCACCACCAGCGCTCGCCGTCACCTCGGTCAGCATCACTTGAGCATGAGGGAGCTAGGCCACCATTCCCCGGCCGTTGAAGACCCTTGGAACCTCGTCACCGCCAAGGACCCGAGGAGCTCTGCCACTAGAAGCTCGCCGTCGGCCTCTCTCGTTGCCGTTCACTGCCTGTCTACCCACGGTGAGAATCACCACGATCTCTTCTATTTGTTCCCGTCCTCGCCGCGCGCCACCGTGCCGTTGATCACCGGTGACCATTGGTCCCTGTGCCACCACCGTCGCCACCGTCGCCCGTGCTGACTCGGCTGTCGATGTGGCTGCTGCGTAGGCGCCAGCTCGGATCTAATCCGAGCCGTCGATTGCCTGATCTAATCTCAGTCGTCGGATCTTCTCGGTTAGATCTCGGCCCTTAGATTGTTGGATCAAACCATAGCCGTTGGATCTAAGTTAGATTAAATCTTAGCTCTCCGATCTATCTTAAAATGTGGATAAATCTCGGTCGTCCGATCCGATCCCATAAAATTCTAACCGTCGGATCGTCTTGTGAACCTCGGTGGACTCGGTCCACTATGGACCAGACCCTTCCCTCTCGCTGCTAGTGGGCCCCACCAGTCAGCCGAGAGCTTTCTCTCTTCGATGACATCATAATTCCTTGACCCGAATTAAATTAATTCAGTAATGACGCAATAAATCAGTTTTATTCTTTCAAATAGGCTTTTAAAGGGTTTAAACTTCTAAAATTCATAACTAATTCATTTGAACTTCGTTTGGGGTGATTCAACTTGCAAAATTCTTTAAAAATCAAGATCTACCCATTAAAAATAAATATAATATTATACTATTCATATGTGTTGATGTACTAGTTTGCTCGTTTTTGTTTATTGCCTTTAGCCGCCGACGTTCAGGAAGAGCCGCAGTTTCTCGAGAAGAGTTCCAAGGCTTGTGTGGAGTAGCAAGGCAAGTCACGCAGATTCCTAAATCCCTTTGAGCATATTGTGTCTATATTTAAAGCTATATTTTTCCTTTCAACTCTACATTTATTTCGGAATGTCATCGGTAAAGGAAAACACTAATCCTTGTGTATGGCCCTTTGATTTGATTACTAGATATTGTACCTATGGGATAAATATGACTAGCTGACTTTATTTATTGGTTAGCTAGATTACCTCTAGGACTTTGCTTAGCCATGCTTAGCAAATTATAGAATAACTTCTAGGCTGTAACATTAACTTTGATTAAATATTTAGTTCACATGAAATGATGATTCCACTTACGACTGTGATCGTGCAAGGCTAATTTAATGGTTCACTAAAATAGGGATAAATGGTGGGTTGCAAGCACCAGGGTTGTGAATGTTGCTAGCGGTGCTCGTGACAGTTAAGGACTGGTTCGCAGACTACTTGTTGCAAAGCAACACTCGTGCTAACCACAAGCTAAAATGGGATAGCAGGAGTTTGAAGTGTGCCGAGTTCAATAGGAGGCACCAGGGCGTGTTTGTGGTTGATATAAGTCCACACATGGCAGTGACAATAAAACCATGCTTTGGGTGTCGGGCCATCTCACGGAAAGGTACTTGATCACCCCTACCGGAGACTGGAGGCTCTCCTATTGGGCTAGTTACATGGATAATCCTATCACAATTCCTTTCCGAGGTACCGTGGTGGTATCTAGGCATACAGTGATGTGTTGTGGAGTTGTGTCTTGTGGGTAAATTGGTACACCTCTGGCTATAGTAAAACTATTCGAACAGTCGTGCCCACGGTTAAGGGCGAGCCTAGCAATGTTTTCTGTGATTAGTCTCACATTAATTAAATTTTGAGTATTAAAGGATGAATCATGGTTAGCTCCAGGTTGGAGTGGTTGGGCCTATACCATTTGGTGAATGGTATAGCGTTGGATAATATTGATCAATTATTGATGTTTTACTACTATCCCAAATGATTTATTAAATGCTGTTTAAGCAAATTGAGCCCTATTATGCCATCCTTTGTTATCCTGTGCACTTGCATATTTGCTGTGTGGCTTGCGGAGTCTTTCATGTACTCACATTGCAATCAACAATCATCATTCAGAGGAGTACTTTAGCGAGGAGGACTGCTTGGAGGATTAAGCAGGAGTCCCGGTCAAGTTTGTGGAGTGGGTTTCGTCATGTTGTCTTAGTCCGTTTACCACTGTTAGAAATTTATCTTTTTGTGAGGTACCATTCGCCTCTGTAATAAATACTTTCGATATGTGTCACGCCCTAAAAATCGGTCTATTTAAAAATTATTTTGGGTAAATCAAAATACAAGAATACACTAGAAAATTTTTGTTTGAGAAATGTGTTTGAATAAAATTTTGAAACTTTCAATATTAAAAATCCCAAGTTGAAAATTTTAAATAAATACTTGGATGCTTTTATATTCCCGGGGTTTTTGGTCAGAATATTTTAAGCATTTAAGTGTTTATAATAATAAACTCCTTGTGTTTCGTGGTGGCATTTATTTCTGGTAAATTCCCCATGATTTAATAAACTCTCTAAAATTTTCTCGAAATTTTTGAAGCTCCAGAATTAATTTTAATGGGACAAAGATCATCTTTATAATTAGATAAATCTATAATAAAACCCCTGTCTTTTCCCCTATTCGGATCGTTCCGGTTCAGTCCTTTGGAATCTCTCCGTTCATCGTGAACTTTGACTCCTTTTTCTTCTAGGGTTTCGTGTCACTCCCGGAACCCTAAAACCTCCTCGACGTTTCGATTCCCAAAATATACCGATATTTCAAGTGATCGAATGTTTCCTAAACTATTCTCTCCCCCGGTCGTCCCGAAGCCCAGCGCCACCGTCTCTTCTGCTAGCCGCGCCTCTAGCCGCAGCTCCTGGCCGTGCCGCCGCCGTTGGGTCATCGCCAACGTTGTGTTCCCGCCACACCCAGCGTCGTCGCCTCTGGAAGCTGCACCAATGCTTGGAGCCAGCACCGCCGCTTGGCTACGATCATCGCCATCCTTCGCCGCCTCGAGGTGAGGATCCCTTGACGCCGGCCCCTGCTGCTTTTCCTTTCCCCGAAGCCGCCGCTGCTTTACAGGTCTATCTGTGCGCCGCCCTGCCGACGGTCGTCGCCGACATGGGTGAGCCTCCTGTCCCTCTCAGTGCCTCTCATCGTCAGCACCTCAGTTTCCTCTGCTGCTCCCGTCGCGCCGCCGCTGCCCCATCATCGCCTTGCACTGTCTCGACGTGCCCTGAAGCCGCCGCCCCTCTTTCTCTCTTCCTCCCTCGGCGCCCCGTTCCCTCCTCAGCCCGACACCGCACCAGTCTGTCGACGTCGCCGCGTCGGCCGTGCCGTTGCCGTCTCTTAGCCGCGTCACCCGTGCTGGTCGTCGTCCTGCCTGCCGGATGCCTCCCTCCGTCCTCACGGCCGTGTCGCCGTAGTCTTCATCGCTTCGTCGCCGGTCGTCGCCCTCGTCTGCCACTGGTGAGCTCGCAAGCCGATCTTGCTCGCCGTCCCCGTTTTCTCCACTCCGATACCCTGTGTCTTGGTCGTCGATGCCGCCCATCGCCTAGCCATCGGCCTCGCCTCCGTCTCTTCCAGCTTGTCACGGCGCCCAGCTCCTTTTCCCTATCGCCGGCTTGTCACCGTCATCGTGGTCGTCCTCTCTGCCAAGCCATCACCGGTGTCGTCGCCTTCGCCCCGTGCGCCTGCCGTGCCGCCCAACACCTGAGCCGCCTGCTCTGCGCCTGCTCTGCTGCCTGCTCTATGCCTTGTGCCAGCCTGTCTCCTGTTTTGTGTCCTACCGCTGGTCGTCGTTGTTGCGCCGTCGTCCCGGCCGACGAGCCGTCGTCGCCATCTCCGCGATGCAGTGCTACCGGTGAGACCCGTGTTCCTATCGGTGACGCCTTCTTCTTCCCATCTAGGCCGCCCTGCCGCGTCGCAGTTGATCGCCATTGTTGCCACCTCGCTGATCGGTCGTCGCCGGCGCCTCTACTTCCATCCCCAAATCGGGCCACCGCTCCTCTTGGCCATCGTCGCACTAATTTCTTCTACTGTCCTGACGCTGTCATCCGCCGCCGCCGCCGTCGAACATCGCCCGGCGTCTCCCGTCGGCCCTTGCCTCGCCGCCCCGCTGTGCATGCGCCGCGCCGGCGCCATGGCCAGAACACTGCTCGCCTCATCCCAACTCCACTGACGGGTGGGTCCCGTCTGCAGCCATTTCGTGGACGACATGTGGACCCCGCCGGTGGTGACCCTCATCTGTGTATGACAGTGGGCCCGGTTCATACTTCCCTGTGACATGTGGACCTCGGCGGTTCCATCTCTCTGTGTGTCACTGCATGTGGGCCTTAGTGACCAGCCTTTTCCTATGACACAGCCATGCGAACTCGAGTGGTCAGGACCTCAACCGATTCCAGTTGTTGGATCGTTCTGATCCAATCCATCTGATCCATTAGATTCAAATAAAATGTCAAACCAATCTCGGCCGTTTAAATCCATCTAGATCAAATCCCAGCCGTTGACTCTTTTTAATCCGCCATTGCCCTGTGAGCCCTAGCCCAATCCACCACTCCAGCTACTCCTCAGATCTATGAGCCATGACTATGATAGTAGGCCTCACTCTCTTTTCAAGTGCCAAAAATAATCCTTTTAGTGTAATCCCGAGAGAATATTCCCGAGAGTATTCTTTTCCAAATCCTTTCAGATCTATTCTGAATTCGATATTCCAAAAGCCGTATCTTTTCATTCTGAACTCCGAATTGACCCGTTCTTCTTCCTAATTTCATATAAAATTATAATCTACTTGTTTGTATAATTTTTATGTACTATTTATTTGGAGTTTCTTAGGGTTTTTATCGTTTTGCGTGTAGTATACCGTAATCGCTGTTCCGGGGGATCGCGAAGTCTACGGAAGAGTTCGGAAGAGCAATCGAAGATGTTTTGTCGCAAGGCAAGTCACACATTCATCCTTGAGCATGTTGAACCTACTTTGTGAAATATTTTAGATTTATAAATAAATTGCATATTGTGCCAATTACATGGAATATGGGATAACCTATTCACTTACTTGAGACCCTGTTTATTTGTTATCCATTCCTTGATAACTTTGGGTGATAATTTGACTAGCTTAGGTCTCATTGGATGACTTGGCTAGAGATAGGACCTGCTTAGCCATGCTTAGCAACATAGCTCACCTGGGAATTAAATAATATCTTTTTTATATGACTCGACTCAATGTCGAAAAAATGGAACTTTGAATAGGCTGTTGTTAAATTACTAAATTTGGACCTAAATGGTGGGCTGTGGGTGTATGGTTTTGCTTGTCACACCCATGGCAATTAAGGACTAGTTTGCGGGAACCACTTAGGCAACTTCCCGTACTTGCCACAAGCCAGCGTGGGCAACGGCTAGGCTTGAAGCGTTTCTTCTCCCTCTCCTAGGCACCGAAGAAGAGGGTGGGCGTGATGGAGTTGGGTCGGCCCGGGGTAGGGTTGATCGGCTGCCGGATTCACCGTGGCGCAAGGGAGGTAGCCTGGCCAATATGGCGTGCCCTGTCGGCAGGTGCAACCTCAGCATGGTGTGGATGGTTAGGGAGAGGTTGTGTGAACGGTCCTGTCACTGACTCTTGCAGGGTGTCGTGGTGACACATCGACGCATGAAAACGTGTGTGAGGCTGTGTCTTGTGGGTAAAGTTGTACACCTCTGATCAGAGTAAATCTATTCGAATAGCCGCACCCATGGTTATGGGCACATTGGCCAAGACTCACCATGATTAGTCTCACCTTAGATAATTAATCTGGCTTTATAAAACTGGTGTGGTGGAAGGTGTCAAGTCCGGTCAACGTGGTTGAGTTGATCGGGGGTGACCGGTTAGCGTGGTGTAACGCTAGCCGGTGGAGACTGGTGAGTGTGGTGTAACTCTCATCTGTTACGCCTGGTGGACGTGGTGTAACGTTCATCAGCGCGGCCTGGTCAACGTGGTGTAGCGTTGATCAGGAAAAACTGGTCAACGTGGTGTAACGTTGTTCGGTGGTGACTGGTTAACGTGGTGTAATGTTAATCAGTGGAGACCGGTTATCGTGGTGTAACGGTAACCGGAGGTGTCTGGTGAACGTGGTGTAGCATTCACCAGTGGAGACTGGTTGACGTGGTGTAGCGTCAATTAGTTGGGAATGGTTGGGCCTAGTTAACATGGTGTAACGTTAATCGGTGGAAAATTAATATTGTTAAATTAATCAACTTTTTACTGTTTGCGAACTACTATTGTTTATAACTACTTTTACGCAAATGAGCCACCAGCCTCTCTTTGAAAACCTCGTGCACAAATGTATCATTGGTGTGGCTTGTCGAGTACGGTGGGTGGTACTCAGCCTTGCTATATTCCCCCTTTCCAGAAGTGAAGACCTTGGCTTATACCCCAGTTGAGCTTGCCTGTGGTGTGGAGCTGAAGTCACGCTAGTTTCGCCTTTCCGCTGCTGTTTTCTTCTGTGTGAGGACTAAGTGCCTCTTCTGTAAGTATTTACGCTTTATTTGTGTTTGGACCTATTTATTGATTTGTCATTTTGTGTACCCTGGCTTGATTCTTGGACAGGGATTTTAATACACAAAATAGTTTGAAAATTGGCTAAATTTCTGAGTGTGACAATATGTAAACAATTACTTTGATTATCAACTTGGTCATGTGTGCCTCGGTTGATTCCTGGACGAGGATTTACACACAACTCCAGAATTTTGGATAGAAATTCTGGGTGTGACAGCGTCCAAGGTGGTGGCTCCACCTTCTCGAACACCCTGAATGCCGACGAGCATAGGCGAGAGGATCACAAAACGAACCTGGCCACCATGAGGGATTCCCACGGCCATAATTGCACCCACCATGCAAGAAGCAATGAATCACCATGGATGGTATCTCCATATTGCTGTCGTCGTCTTCATGGTGAAGCCCTGTACTGGAAAAACATAGAGGTTTTCTTCTCCGGTGAGGAAATTGAATGTATGAACGCATGAACTAGTCTCCAGGCAGAAGTGGTAGGTGGCGGTGGTGACACAGTGTTCGTTGTCCGGCGGCGAAGAGACGGTCGAGGTTACCACGGCCATGCCCACATCAGAGAGGTGGAATCGCTTACCATTGTGGAGGCCGAGAAGCACGTAGTCCTTAGTCTGGCCGAAGGCAAGGAAGACCAAGCCACCTTCGTAGGCGCTGAAGTAGCACGCGTCATCCAAGAGGAGCAAATTGGCCGCCTTGGTCCAGGCGTCTGCTAGCTACCCATCGATGGCCGTGCATATGAAGTTGACCCGCTCCTCTCCCTGGATGATGGCCTGCTCCCGCACCGTGATGACAGCCTCTGTGTTGAGGACCTTCCTTCTCTTGAGCGGCGAGCACATCCGCTTTGAGCTCTATGTCCACCTGTTGCAGCATGATTTGCTCCCCCCAGGAATTGATCTCAACCTTGCGGCGCTGGAGCTCTTGGGCGCGCGGGAGCAAGTCCACCTCTCTGTGGAGCACGGCCTCCTCCCGCCTGACGGGCACGTCCTCTAGGGTCCTTGTCTCCTGCTGGTGCAGGCCGCCTGTTCCTCGCCCATGGCTAGGTCTTGCGTGCAATTGTTCGTTACCCACTCACGCTGGGCAACGATTTCCTCATGTTCCACCGCTCGCCGCATGATGAAGGCGAGCTTGCTGGCTAGGCCCTCAGCCATCCACTGGGGGCCGCCTTGTCCTCCCGAGCTCCTGCCAACGTCCGCCTCAGGCCTCCCGCACGGCACCGCCTGGATTGGTGGGCTAGTGCCCTTCCCGGTAAGGCGGTGAGTCCATCCTGAAATCCGCGTCACCTTTTTACTGAATCCGTAGTGAAATTGGAGGCCGATGAAGATACAGATTCAGATTCTACTCCCCAAGATCGTCTCACGCACGAATTGTTTTCAGGTACTGGAATATATATATAGACACACACACACACACACATATAAGTAAAACTTCATAGCACAACGTGACAACAAATTTGCTCATCGACTAGATTGGAATAGAGAAAAAAAGGAAGGAGAGCATCAGTACACCAACCTCTGAAGATATCATGGATTGCATGCCTGGAATTTCAATCATGTTGCATCTGACCAGATGTGGACAGAGCCTTTCCAAATTCTTTATCATTCCTCGTGTGTTACCTGTTAAGCCGCATATATCGACGACGGTGCTGGAATTGCCAGAATTACCAGAGGACATGATCATCTGCATAGTTGCCAATCTTGAGATCCCTGATCTTATTCGTGCAGGTTCAGTCTGCTCATCTTGGCGCTCTGCCTACGTTTGGGTCTGCAAGCTTGGGCTTTGTAAACAGTCACAGACACCATGCTTACTATACACGTCCGAATCTGAACCTCATGATCAGAATGACATATTTCTCTACAGCCTAGCAGAAAAAAAGACCTACATAATGTCGTTCCCGGAACCGCCTATCCGCGGTAGGCCTATCATTGGCTCCTCCCATGGCTTGATCATAACAATTGATGATATGTGTGAGTTGCACCTCCTCAACCCCATCATAGGTGACCAGATCGTCCTACCTTCAATCACAACCATTGAGCAGATTGAGCCGGTTTATGATGACAATGGTGTTGTTCACCGGTACCAGTTAGCGTTTTATACTAGCGAGAATGTTGACGAAAGACCCAGGTATTACACAACTGTTAGGTGTGAAGAGTTCCATAACTTAGCCTTCCAAAAAGCATTTTTGTCAGCCGATCCATCCACGGAAAACTACTATGTTGTGCTTATGCATAGCCCAAGTACACAACTTTCATTTGCGAGAGGTGGAGATGATAGATGGACTTGGTTGCCACTGTGTTATATTTTTTCAGATTGCGTTTTTAAGGATGGTTTGTTGTATGCCTTGACTCTCGGGAGAGAAATCCATGTATTTGATCTCAGTGGTTCTATGATAACACAAAAAAAATTATGGATGAAGTCATGGGTGAGTACAGTCAGAAGATGTATCTTGTTCAAGATTGATTTGGTGACATGTTGCAAGTTTGGGGCGATTATAAACCTCTAGTGGGAGATGAAGAACCACTGGATGAGGATGAAGAACCCCTGCACGAAGATGACGGATCACTAAATGAGGATGAAGAACCACTCCACGAAGACGAAGAATCATTGTATGAGGATGAAGAACCACTATAGGAAGATGAAGAACCATTGTATGAGGATGAAGAAGAACTGGACGAAGATGAAGAATCACTAGAGGAGTATGATGAAGATATTTCGGAACATGAATCAGAACCTGAATCATATGTCCGGCATACCGCCAGGTTCAAAGTTGATAAAGTGGATTTCACGGCAAAGAAACTTGTTGAAAGAACTAGCTTGGGTATAATCAATTACTTTGCCTGTGCGCTGAAAAACATCCAAAGTAAGGCAAACCATGTCTACTTTAGTTTCAGACACAGCAGTGGACGTGATATTGCAATTCTTAACTTAGGAAATAACATCAGTGAGGAAATTTTGCCCCATCAGCTTTGCTTTAACTGGCCCGACCCTGTTTGGACAATACTAAATCCTCGAAAGATGATTTCAGCATCACACAATAATTAGGTCTAGTATGTGTTGTTTCTTTGTGGTCTTCAATTATGTACCTCATTTCTATGGTTCTAATATTGTCCATCAATGTATTTTGTAATTTACCACACTCCACACATTTCATATGTACTAATAAGTTGTCTTGAATCAAGTTGTACATAGTATAGTGAAAGTGTAAGTGTAACTAAATGTAAACGATATCACAGTACCATAAGAGATAGCTAAAAGAACATAAGCACAAACAAGACAGGGAGTTTGTGTGAGGAGAAAAAGAGAGTAAATATGACCATAAATTGATACGGATTTTAACTAAGTCCACTTGGCAAGATGAGACGGCTAATTTTGAGATGCCTATTGAAACATCTACAATGCTTGAGTTTGTGTGTTTGTGTGAGCAGAGAAAGAAAAGAGTAATTGTGACGGTAAATTGATACAGATTTTAACCTAGTGCACTTGGCAGAATGGCTAAACTAATTTTGAGATGCCTTATACAACACCTACAGTGCTTGAGCCATCGTTGGCGGAGGTGAGCTCGATGCAGCCCCAAGCAAGGTCGCCTATAGGCAAGTGTCTGCTAATTAAATCTGCTAATCAATACAGCAATAACATCAGATGAAAAACTTACTAGCAACATGGCAGTCTCTCTGAAACCGGTGGTTAGTAGTTCGACGGGCCTTGCTCCGGCGAGAAGTTTTGCTGCTAAGCACTATAACAGCCCCCTCTGTCAGCTATAGTAGTAGCTGTACCTGAGCTAGAGACTTACCCTAATAGTGGGTTACTGGGTTTGTTCCCCCCTAAACAGGTGTAGTGCTGCTATAGCCTCCAAATTTACACAGAGCATTTCACTTGCTTAGAAAGGAAATCCCACCATTATTTTCAGCATCAGAGGAATCCTCTTCATCACCTTCAGCTGATGCTACTCCATTTTCTTCAGGCAAACTCTCTCCAACTGGCTCAAGGATTGCTGCCACTCGTTTCTTTAAAGGTTTTTTTTTCATGCCTGGGATATTTACAAGACTGCTGCTCAAACAACACGAGAATTAGTTCCTTGTTTGTATGCTTTGGTCAAGGCACTTTTATTAACGGCTGGTTGAATACCATCCATAGAATTCAATAGACCCTACAGAATAAAATATGTATTCAGATATACCATTATAACCAAGTTAGCAAGTTTACTCAATTAAAAGATCATGCATTAGTGCTTTCAAAAAATTATTTTAAATATTGAAGTTAGGTATACACTTACAGGGTGAGATATGAACCAAATCACAGAAAAAACTGATTACTTTTAATGGCAATGTAATTCAGACGCATAAACCCACCTATATGTTTATTCCGCTAATGATGCGATTATTGTGGCCCTAAAAGATTCAGATAACAAACGCTGCCTTTATTGTATACTGTTGCAAAACTTTTATTCTTCTCGATTTCAGATCTACACAAACACATGCTTACAAATTTCAATGCGGTTCTCAAGAAATCTTTGTGGTTTCCATAACGCATTGTGTGCGAATTCAATGCATGTGCAAATTCACTGTCCCCTATAGATTCAACAGCATCGTCAAGAAAATTCATTTGTTTAACCCTACTGTCATCCTTCCCAACATTAATAGGCCGATAATTGATATGGTTTTCCTACAACGGGCATGTATTAATAAATAGGCTTAATCATACAGGAATGGACAAAAAGAAGTGATTGCAAATGGTTACATGATGTTATAGTAACCTATAACGATAGAATTGAAACATGATAAACAACAGCCATAACAATTAAACACCAAAAAGGCTCATAGCCATGGTTCAAGAAGGTGCTAGGTGGCTATGGAGGCCATGGCCCTGGGTAACTCATCACAAGCGTATGGGCTACTCGGATAGAGGATGGGCCTAGCCTTGTAATTAGAGATATGGTAGAACCCGACAGACTTTGCCTTGTACAATAAGGAATATACAGTCCTAGTCGGGCAAGCTATATCTCTAAGAGGAGATCCCTTGGCCGTAATCTGGTTGGGACTCCTACCTTATAACCCTATCCCCCAATATATAAGGGGAGGCAGGGCTCCCTTGATGGCAGGTTCACCAGAACAACACATAATATACATCCTCAAAGTAATACACCACAACTGGACGTAGGGTATTACCTCACATCGAGGACCTAAACTAGTATAAAATCTTCTTGTGTTCCTTTGCAATCCACCGAGTCTCGATCTGACGAGTAGCCCTATATTTATATTGCCGGTGTAAAACATCGACAGTTGCCGCGCCAGGTAGGGGCCTTGGTGAGATCTACATCTACAAGCTCGATGGATCCAACAATCGGAGTCGACAGCGACAAATTTTCCCCCAGAGATACAATAACTTTCGGAAGCCTCGACTTCATCGCCGATTAGCTCGGCAATCTCACCTTGGTCAATTCGAACTCGATCCGACCTGCTAGGGAACAACAGGCCGACTTCACGCCAGTCGGCCCACTTGGCGCTGTAGCAACTATCGTCGACTTGCTGCGGCGATCTTCCACTTGTCTGGGTCTTGGGACAACTCTCTCCTTCGGCATCTGACTTGCGCTTGGCCTTGAGCTGGCCTGGGTCGGGCTAGGAAGGGGAGAGATCGTCAATCTCCCGTGTAGACTCGGTAACGCCGCGGATCTATATCCAACGCGGCAGACCCGATCCCCCACGGTTCAGTTTGGACATGGCCTAGAGCTGTTTCAGATTGGATCTAGGGAGGTCAGAGTCATATTTACTCCGATGAACTACTCGGATTCCGACTCCAAGTCGGACACCGGTTCGAACACCAGTTCGGACAGTAGCATGGGAAGTCTCCTTCTACCCCGTGAGATCTTCATGGCCTCAACTCATCCATAGGAGGTGCGTCGACTACAAGAGCAACAAGAGGAGGAGACTCACCAACAACAACAACAACAGGAGGCCGATCGCAATGCTCGCAACGATGAGCTATGTAGGGCTGGTGTTGACGCCGAAAACCCGCCGGGGGCCGTCCGGCGTCTGGAAGACACGCGAAGGCCTGGGAGATTTGCTTCACTCCAGTGCAGGTCCTAAAGTCTTGAGGTTCGTAGGCGTGCCAGTCAATTTGACCCTGCAATTGACAAGGAGAGAAGATATCAAATTCGTGAGCCAATCGGCTGGAAGCCAGCTTGGACTCATCTCATCGGCCGATGACCGATACGCACTGTAGCACTTATACATCGGCTAAAAGCCGATGTCGGCAAGAGCAATAATATAACAATAAATAAGTATTGTGCTAGCCGATCATCGAAGGGATGCTCAAAAATCGGCTATAAACTTGGTAAAATAAACGAGCAGAATGCATAAGTAAATAGATTAAATAAATCCCAGCCGATCATAGTTTAAAGTTACTGATATTGCTGTGAAAATGCTACCCGCGCCCGTGCCTGGGCCCTTGCTCACATCGGCTCCCGGGGTCTTCATCCGCTGTCCGTGCCCGTGCCCGGGTTCTTATCTATGCTCATGCCCGGGTCCTTATCTGAAGTCGTGCCCGGGAACTTGTCTGAGGTCGTGCCCGGGAACTCGCTTGTGCTTGCATTCGGATCGGCAGAGTAAACCAATCGGCTAGCCCTTAGCCGATCGTAACAGTAATGTAGGCAAGAATATATAACAAAGCAAGCAGTATAATCGGCTGTATTTAAAAAGAGATAACTTATCGGCTAAGCACTCTGATAACAACATCGCATAAAATCCATCGGCTTATTAAGAATAACGTTATTATTCGGTCTAGTAGATCGGACCCAACCGTTGCAGCACTGTTACTGGGAGTAGCTTATCGTCAGTTTGTGCTGCATCGGTTGGGTCCGACCTACTAAACTGTCGCGATAAGTTGTTCCTGCTGGGTTGATGGTTTTTGCGCAAGCGTTTTATCGGAGTGCATAGCCGGTAAGTTATTTTCATCACGATCGCATTATATCTATCGGCTTATTGAGGCATTGATATCATTGTCGGTCTGTGCTGCAACGGTTAGGTCCGATCTACTAGACTGACGATAATAGCTTTACTCTTAATAAGCCGATGGTGTTGTGCGATGGTGTTATCGGAGTGCTTAGCCGATAAGTTACCTGTTAAAGCCGACTACATTTATTCATCGTTTTATCCTGTACTCGCTTTGTTAAGCAATCGGCTAGTTTACCAATTATTTATTATTTACGTTATTGCATATTTTATTATATGTTCTTGCCCGTGTTATTGTCACAATCGGCTAAGGGCTAGCCAATGGGTTCATTCTGCCGATCCAAGCACAAGTACAAGCAGGTTCCCGGGCACGACCCCAGGTAAGGGCCCGGGCATGAGCCCGGGTAAAGACCAGTATATGGGCCCGGACAGCGGACGAAGATCTTGGGAGCCGATATGAGCAAGGGCCCGGGTGCAGGCACACCTTCATAACAATACCAGTAACACTAGATCGTGATCAGCTAGGATCTATTTGATTTGTTTATGCATTATACTTGTTTATTTTATCTAGTTTATAGCCGGTTTTCGAATATCCCTTCGATGATCGGCTAGCATGACATTTGTTTATTATTACATTATTGTTCTTGCCGTCATCGGACCTAAGCCGATGTGTAAGTGCTACAGTGTGCATCGGCCATCGGCTGATGAAACGAGTATAGATCGGCTTCCAGCCGATTGGCTCATCGATCTAACATTTTCCTCCTTGTCAATTACAGGGTCAAATTGACTGGCACGCCCTACGAACCTCAAATTTTAGGACCTGCACTGGAGTGAAGCAAATCTCCCAGGCCTTCGCGTGTCACCCAGACGCCGAACCGGAACCCGGCGATTTTCGGCGTCAACACGCTTTTGGCACGCCCGGTGGGACACGAAGTTTTGAGCCCATGGCTGGAAAAGAAGTCAAGATGGACAACGTAATTCCGGTCACCATGGAAGATCTAACTGAAGAACAAAAACAGCAAGTTGAACAGACCGTGACAAATTTCCAGAAGCTGTGTTTAGAATCCTTCAGTATGACAAGACAAGGGCCGATTCAGAAGTCTCAGTTTCCAAAACCAGTACTGGTAGGAGAATCGAGCCGCACACAACCTGAGAGTCCACCAATTAAGCCTTTACAGGAGATGGTCAACGAGGCTGTGCACCACGCACTCATCAATCAGTCAGGGGTCTTAGTAAATACATTGCACAACCTTATCAAGAAGACTGTTGATGGTTCGATTGCCCAAGAGCCAACTCGGGTCCTGTTTTTCTCCCACCGAAGATAGAGCCAGGCCAAGTTAATTACAACATTAGCAGAGATGTACCAGAACACTTGTTCGCACAAAACCAGGCCGGGGCAACAGGATATCCTCCTGGATATCACCGATCTATTTATTATGGGGATATCAGCAGAACTATCCGGGAGGAGGAGCCGATCCAGGTACTTGCCAGAGGGAGTATCACAGACAGAATCGGCAACCAACCCCGCCGATGCAGTATCAGCAGTATCAACAGGAGAATGCAAGAGAGGAAGATTTGTCGGCACGGGTTGAGGAAATAGTAAGGGAGCAGTTCGGGATCAAAGCCCAAGGAGCAAGCGTTCATGTATCGGCACCATATCCTGAGTGGTTTGACAGGGTTCCGTTGCCACACCGATACAGGGTCCCGGATTTCTCTAAGTTTCAGGGCAGGACAACACATCTACAGTAGAAACATGTCAGCCGATTTCTGCGCAGTGTGGGAAGCATCGCTGAAGAGGCCCTAAGGGTTAGTTTTTCCCCTTATCATTATCTGGATCGGCTTTTACATGGTTCTCCTCGTTACCGCCGAATTCTGTTCGGGTGGGCCGATCTGGAGAAACAGTTTCACAAATATTTCTTCGCTGGATTCACGAGCTGAGACTGTCAGATTTAACATCGGTTAAGCAGCGACCAGATGAAACAGTACCGGAATACATTCAGCGATTTCGGGATATCAGAAGCCGGTGTTATAGTTTAACTGAGCGATGGCATCTGGCCGATTAGCTTTTCAGGGACTCTTGGCGCCAATCAGAGAAAGGTTTCGTCTCAAGAGTTCGAATCTTTGTCGCACCTAGTACAGAAGGTATCGGCTCATGAAAGCCGGTTTCAAGAGGCGAAAAAGGACAAGTACCAAAGGAGAGTTGCTCGGTTCAGGTATATTCAACGGATTCAGATGATGAGAGTCCGACGCTGAGGTTGGATTGGCGGAGTGGGCCAAGAACAAGAAGTCGGTATCATGCCCATGGGGGGTCAAAGATATTGGCAAAGGGAACGATATGATTCGATGTGAAGTAAAGCCGATAAGATCTTTGATTGTTGTTGCAGGAAAAGCAAATACAATTGCCGCCAAACCACGTGATTCCATCAGCCGAAGAACTTAAAAAAGAAGAAGTATTGCAAATGCACAACGCGATATCGCACCATACTAACGAGTGTAGGTTTTTTCGCAGCAGATTCAGCTGGCCGTTGAGCAAGGACGAATTAAGTTTGAAGATAAAAAACCAATGAAGATAGATGGGCACCCGTTCCCCGTAAATATGTCTATGCGGGGTCATCGTCCAGGACCTCAAGCCGATGAAGGAAAACGTCAGAGTAAATCAAGGATACTTCATCAGGTATGATAGAGAAGTACTCAAGGTACGATGAACAGGGGGAGGACCGAACAATATAATCCGCATTGGAACTGCCCGTTTTTCGTTTCTGCTGGGATCAAGGATGAGATTGCCATCAGCTGAAATTGCCCCGAGTGCAAGCGGTACAGGGAATCGGCATGATCGCCAGCAGGAGTGTTCGCGGATCGGTCGCCTGGGAAAAGAACATCGGTTCATAGCCGATTGGGGCCGATCCATGAAGAGTTCTCTTTGAAGAAGATGAAGAGGAAGCACATGGGAAACAAGTCCAGAATCCCTCAGTGGTGTCCTAGCGGCATATTCACGAAGAATCAGAAGAGAAGGCACAACGGCTACGACACCGAGAACAGCAAAGGAGCAATGCCAGGATCAAGAGGAGGTTGATCATCGTCCCAAAAAAGACTAGGCAAGTTTGGCAAGTGAAGAAGAAGACGATGAGGACGTATCAGCACCGGTAAATATGGTGTTCTTTTTTTGCCTCGGGAGTATAGAGCGCTTCATCAGATGAAGAAGGAGATGAGGAGTTTTCGCTCAACTAACGCTGCAATCTGATCAAGCTATATTTGATAACCTGAGAAAGTCAGAGCATCGGCACTTAAAGCCGTTATACATCAAGGATACGTAAATGGAGCCGATGACAAAGATGTTGGTTGATGGAGGAGCCGCGGTTAATCTCATGCCTCATGCTACGTTCCGGAAATTGGGGAGAACTACCGAAGACCTGATCAAGACAAATATGGTGTTAAAAGACTTCGGTGGGAATTCATCTGAAGCGAAAGGCGTATTAAACGTGGAGCTGACAGTAGGAGTAAGACATTACCCACCACGTTTTTTGTGATTGACGGAAAGGGGTCGTATAGTTTGCTCCTCGGCAGGGACTGGATTCACGCGAACTGTTGCGTGCCTTCGACAATGCATCAATGTCTAATACAGTGGCAGGGAGATCAAGTCGAGGTGGTGCAAGCAGATCGGTCGACCAATATTGCCATGACCGATCTACCAGTCTGGGAAGCCGATGTGTTGACTGCTTATCCGGAAGAGTTTGGGAAGGAGATTACCTCAAGGTTACTAGTCAGGGGATACAGCCGATCCAGCAAGTCGGCTCTGAATTGTTACTCTGATGGGCTCTATTGAAGACTTCGAGGGAAATTGGGGCAAGGATTTACGTCGGCTGATGATTTGGAAGAGATTGATATAGGACCAGGAGATAGACAAGGCCGACGTATATAAGCAAAAAATTAAGTCCTGAGCTACGAGAAGAATTGATAGCCTGTTGAAGGAGTATCGGATTGTTTCGCCTGGGAGTACCATGAGATGCCAGGATTAAGCCGATCAATTGTTGAACATCGGCTACCTATTAAACCAGGGTATCGGCCATTCAAGCAGGCTCCAAGGAGATCAAGGCAGAATTATATGACCGATCAAGGCGAGATCACAAGGTTGTACGATGCCAAGTTCATAAGGCCATGCCGATATGCTGAGTGGGTTTCTAATATCGTCCCGGTAGAGAAGAAAAATGGAAAATTGAGGATATGTATTGATTTCCGGGATCTAAATAAAGCTACCCCCAAGGATGAGTACCGATGCCGATAGCGGATTTGTTGGTGGATGCAGCGTCAGGCCACAAGATTATCAGTTCATGATGGCAATGCAGGATACAATCAGATTTTCATGGCCGAAGAGGATATACACAAGACTGCGTTCCGATGTCCTGGAGCTATCGTTTGTATGAGTGGGTAGTAATGACTTTGGATTGAAAAGTGCCGGTGCAACCTATCAAAGAGCAATGAATTATATATTTCATGATCTCATCGTTTGTTGGTGGAAATTTACATTGATGATGTGGTGGTTAAATCTAAAAGTGGGGAAAGCCATATAGCCGATTTACGAAGAGTGCTGGAGAGGGCCAAGAAATACGGACTAAGAATGAATCCAATAAGTGTGCTTTCGGTGTATCGGCTGGGCAATTTCTGGGTTTTATGTTTCATGAGCGAGGGATTGAAGTTATCAGCGGGAGTATCAGAGCCATTAAGACCACAGAGCCACCAAGCGATAAGACAGAGTTGCAATCGTTGATCGGCAAGATTAATTTTGTGAGGAGATTCATATCAAATTATCAGGGAGAATTGAGTCTTTCACGCCGTTATTGAAGTTGAAAAGCCGATCAAGAATTTGTGTGGGGGGCAGCGCAGCAGAGGGCGTTTGACGAGATCAAGAATTATCTTAGTTCCCGCCTGTTTTGATTCCACCGCAGGAAGGAGTGCCGTTCAGATTATCTTGTCGGCCGATGAGAAGTCCATCGGTTCTGTTTTGATCCAAGAATTTGAAGGTAAAAGAGCGAGTTTGTTCTATCTAAGTAGGAGACTTTTGGATGCTGAGACGAGATATCCAGCGGTGGAGAAGTTATGCTTGTGTTTATATTTCTCGTGTACTAAGTTGAGGCATTACATCCTATCGGCTGAATGTACAGTAGTTTGCCAGGCGATGTGGTCAAATATATGTTGTCGGCTCCAGTCTTGAAGGGCGAGTTGGCAAGTGGGTTTTTGCCTTGACAGAGTTTGACTTGAGGTACGAATCGGCTAAAGCAATCAAGGGACAAGCAGTGGCCGATTTTATTGTCCAGCACAGGGGTCTCACGAGGACTATGTGAGCCGATCCGTGGTCTTGTTTTTTGATGATCGTTTGCAGGCATGGATCTGGTATCGGTTTGGTTATTGTGTCGCCTCGGGGGGCAAGTTTTGAGTTTGCTTTTACAATTAAGCCTTATCGACTAACAATCAGGCGGAGTACGAGGCGGTGCTGAAAAGGACTTCAACTATTAAAGGAGATCGGGGCCGATATTATAGAGATTATTGGTGATTCTTTGTTGGTGATCAAACAGTTATCTGGAGAATATGAGTGCAGGGATGATGTTTTGAGGTCATATTATGAAGAGTGTGTGGATTTGTTGAGGATTTCAAGATGTGTCAATGAATCATATTCCCAGAGAGCAGAATTTGGAAGCCAATGATCTTGCACAGATTGCTTCAGGATATCGGCTGAATAGGCAGGTTGAGGTGGAGATAGCCGATATTGATGTCCAGAACAAGGCCGATGACTGGAGACAGGAGATATTGATTACTTACGAAACCCGTCGCAGTCTGTTTCAGGAAGATTCGGTATAAAGCTACTAAATATGTGCTACTTGATGAGGAGTTGTATTATCGAACGTTTGAGGAGTTCTGCTTAGATGCCTAGATTTGGGAAGAAGCCAAAGTGGTTATGTGTGAAGTGCACGAAGGCATCTGTGGAACTCATCAATCGGCTCATAAGATGAAGTGGTTGTTGAGAAGAGTGGGGTATTTTTGGCGACAATGCTGGAAGATTGCTTTAGGTATTATAAAGGTGTCAAGATTGTCAGAAGTTTGGAAATATACAGCGGGCACCGGCATCGGCTATGAATCCTATCATCAAACGTGGCGTTCAGAGGATGGGGAATTGATATGATCGGCCAGATTTTTCCTCCATCAAGTAAGGGACATAAGTTTATATTGGCAGCAACAGATTATTTCACCAAGTGGGTAGAGGCAATTCCTTTGAAGAAGGTCACGTCCAAAGAAGCGATTGAATTTATCAAGGAGCATATCATTTATCGGTTTGGGATTCCTCAGACGATAACTACTGATCAGGGGTCTATTTTTGTGTCTAATGAGTTTCAACAGTTTGCTGCCAGTATGGGAATCAGGCTATTAAATTCATCGCCTTATTATGCTCAAGCCAATGGGCAAGCAGAAGCTTCTAACAAGAGTTTGATCAAGTTGATTAAGCGGAAAATTGATGAGCAGCCACGGCGATGGCATTCTACATTAGCCGATTCACTATGGGCCTATCGGATGGCATGCCACGGGTCTACTCGGGTACCGCCGTATCAGTTGGTATATGGACATGAGGCGGTTTTGCCGTGGGAAACTAACATCGGCTCTAGAAGACTTTCTTTGCAGAATCAATTGACGGCCGATGATTATTATAACTTGATGGCAGATGAACTTGAAGATTTAGCTCAGAATCGGTTGAGAGCGCTAGAAAGAATCAAGGAGAATAAGGCTAGGGCAGCTCGGCATTACAACAAAAAGGTGGTGAATAAGTCGTTTGCCGAGGGGACCTTGTGTGGAAGTTGATTTTGCCGATCGGGTCCAGAGATAATAAGTTCGGAAAATGGTCGCCTAATTGGGAAGGACCTTATCGGATTAATCGCTGTGTGCCTGGTAACGCATATATATTAGAAGATCTTGGCGGGACGGAGTTTGCTAAAGCACTTAATGGGAAATATCTCAAGAAATACTACCCTAGCGTTTGGATCAATTCTTAAATCGGTTAAGTACAGCCGATTTCTAAACAATTAGGAAAGCCGATGTTTTTGTACGTCGCCTAAAGACAGCCGATATCAATTGATATCGCCTTTAGATCAAAACAAGCGGAAAAGTTATCAGGACTGAGAGAGATGGGTAGTAGAGTCGATCTGGTTATATGACAGCAGAAGGGTGATCGGCATGTTCCAGAAAATCGACAGTTACGAAGGTTTAAGATTTACAAGAATTTTTGGATCACTTCAATTGCGTGCAGGCGGATCTGGTCAATCTCATCGATAGCACGGATGTCATCTTTGTCGGTGCCTGGGATGGTCTTCAGGTTCTTGCGCCGATGAATGACTTGACGCACTGTCGCGGCAACCTTAGCCTCTTGGTCTTGGATGGCTTGCGGTAGACCGATTAGCTGGGATTCTGTTGCTGTAAGGTCTTTACGAACTATTTCAAGTTCTGCCAGCAAATCGGCCTCCTTTTTCTTCAGCTGGTCTAACTTAAGTTGGAGCTCTTGGGGGGCAGCGGCCATGTCATCAAGCTTTTTCTTCTCTGCTTGGGCTAATAGCCGATCGGCTTGGATGTCTTCGGTAGTCTTCTGTTGGTCAGCGCGATCGGCTATGCGCTGTCTAAGCTTGATGAGTTTAAATCTATAGGATTCCAGATATGCTGCGGGGGTTAATGCGTCGACAAGTTCTTCGGGCAGATGGTGTTCGATTTCTGCGAATCTTGCCCGGATTGGCCCGCAATCTTCCGCTAGCGCGTCAATTGGGTTTTCCAGCCGACTGAGGATGCTCGTCAGATATTCACGTACGTCGGCTGGGAAGGATGGTTTGGTCGTTGCGCTGGTGGCTGTGGATTCTTCTACTTCTAGATACTTGCCGATGTCAAAGGAAAACAGATCGGCTATGGACTGCAAAATTGGCGTCGGTAAAGGGATCAGTAAAAAAAATTAAGAGCAGAGTATAGACAAAAGAGTTACCTGAGGTAGGACATCGGCGGCTTGCGCGACATCGGCTTCAGGGGGGTGAATAGGTTGTTCTCTGGAGGGGCCGATGTCAGCCGATGGAATAGAGACGGTTTCATCGACAGCTGGAGGACTTGGTGCAAAGAGTGGAGCAGCTGGTAGGTGGCGCCAAGGAGATAGTGCCCTAACGGAATTTGTTTCCTATCGGCCAAGCACTCTGCTAGGCATTGCATATTGGTCGTCGGGCCGAGGGTTGCGCCACCAAAGACGAACCGTTCCAACCACAAGTTCAGAAAAGCGACGTGCTCCCGATCATCAACTGGTCCAGTTCCTTTGTTGTGAAGAGATATGTACCTGGACCAGCCGCCGATGTTTTTTGTTTGGAGCCGGTGGGCAGGCTTGAACCGGAGTTTGAAGGGGTTGATGTAGCTTGTCGTCCAGGCAGGTGAGCATGGTCACATCTAGCAAGTGGGGTCATCGGCCCATGACCAAACAGAAAGGCATTGAGAGCATCAGACCAGAAGTACGAGGCCGATGCGAGCAGAGATTCATTCCTTTCCATATCGGCCAAGGAGAGGTTGATGCAGTGGCCGATGTGAGATTCTTCCCAATAGATCCTCTTTGCAGCCGATACTCTGATGTACCAATCTCTCCATCCAGGCATTCTGCTCGGCCAGGACCTGAAGCTGTTGGTCCAGTCACTGACCAACATGGCTGAGTTCTTGAAGGGAGTGCGTTGGGTTTCGCACTGATGAAATCGGTGGGATCTTCACTGCCCATGGGCCATGATAGAAAAAGCAGGGGTAATCGGCAGCGGAATCAAGATCTGGGCTTTGAGATGCTACAGTAGACAAGAACACGACGAAGAACGGGTGAAGAACATAGCAAATCGGTTCGTACAGATTGCAGATTGGGGAAAAGTAACCGGGTGAGAAGATTACCTCAGGAATTACAGATGCTGTTGCCATCGCGAAATAGGAGAGGTTGCAGGAGTCGACGGACGGAGAGAGAGGTTGCAGTGATTCGTCTAGATTCGCTAGAGCTTGGTGAGGATGTGGAAGATGAAGCGGTGGTGCTCTGGTGATGTGAAAGTATAAAAAAGAGGCAAAAGACGAAGCGTTTATAAAGGTATGACAGCGAGCGGGAATTGAGGCCGTTGCACTGTTTCAAACATTTATGGCAAGTGGGCTATCTTGGGCCGCCTTGGTATGGAAAATCTAGAGGCCCAAAGTTGGAAGAATTTCGGAATCCTACAGAGGAACTCCGAAATTGGGGCATGTGTTAACGCCAAAATTTGGTAGACCTGTATCATATTCGTCAAGAGGACGGTTGCAGTCGGATAATGGAAATTGATCCAAGAAGCAGACCGAGTCTGAGAAGGAGCCGTGAAGACCGCGCGTGGCAGTTAATTACTATAGTTATTAGGAAAAGGCTTATTTCTTTTAGGAAACCTGACCTCGTGTCCGGTCAGGTCTCGTTAGTGTTTTCTGTTATAGATAGGAAATCATATATCGTGTCCTATAAGGACTCATGTAACTCGGGGTATATATACGTATGCCCGGGGACCTTGTAATCTATCACAAAGATCAATACAAATTCGGCGCATCGCCACCCCTTCGACGGGATCCTGCTTCTCGAGCCGGGCTGCATCGGTTAGGTCCGAACTCCTGCGAGAGGGTAAGTCTCGTCACACCGACTACCAATCGGCTAGGACTTCCTCGGTTAGGTCCGATATTCTAGTCGGTTTATGGTAGTCGCTTACCACGATATATTTACTTTATCTATGGCTGCATCAGTTCAGTTTGATCTCATAGATTGATTAGGTATATCACATCACGTGTGCACAAGATTGTATCGACTTACTGGGAGCGATTTATCATCAGTTCGTGCTGCATCGGTTAGGTCCGACCCTACTGAACTGCTAGTGATAAGCCGATCCCGCTGAGCCATGCGTTTGTGTGCAGCGCTTTATCGGAGTGTATAGCGTAAGTTATTTTCATCACGATCGCATTATATCTATCGACCATTGAGGCATTGTTATCATTGTCGGTCTGTGCTGCAACGGTTAGGTCCGATCTACCTAGACTGACGATAATAGCTTTACTCTTAATAAGCGATGGTGTTGTGCGATGGTGTTATCGGAGTGCTTAGCCGATAAGTTACCTGTTAAAGCTGACTACATTTTCATTGTTTTATCTGTGTTCGCTTTATTAAGCAGTCGGCTAGCTTATCAATTATTTATCATTTACGTTATTGCATATTTTATTATTTGTTCTTGCCTGTATTATTGTCACAATCGGCTAAGGGATAGCCGATGGGTTCATTCTGCCGATCCAAGCACAAGTACAAGCAGGTTCCCGGGCACGACCCCAGGTAAGGCCCGGGTATGAGCCCGGGTAAGGACCAGGCATGGGCCCGGACAGAGGACGAAGATCTTGGGAGCCGATATGAGCAAGGGCCCGGTGCAGGCATACCTTCATAAAATACCAGTAACACTAGATCATGATCAGCTAGGATCTGTTGATTTATTCATGCATTATACTTGCTTATTATCTAGATTATAGCCGGTTTTCGAATATCTCTTCGATGATCGGCTAGCATGATATTTGTTTATTATTACATTATTATCCTTGCCATCATCGGTCTTAAGCCGACGTATAAATGCTACAGTGTACATCGGCCATCGGCTGATGAAACGAGTCTAGATCGGCTTCCAGCCGATTGGCTCATTGATCTAACATTTTCCTCCTTGTCAATTACAGGGTCAAATTGACTGGCACGCCTACGAACCTCAAACTTTAGGACCTGCACTGGAGTGAAGCAAATCTCCCAGGCCTTCGCGTGTCACCCAGACGCCGAACCAGGACCCGGCGATTTTCGGCGTCAACAACCCCTATCCCCTAGTATATAAGGGGAGGCATGGCGTCCCTTGAGGGTAGAAGTTCATTAGAACGACATACATCATCAAAGGAATACATCACAACTGGACGTAGGGTATTACCTTATATCAAGGGCCTGAACCAATATAAAATCTCCCCGTGTTCCTTTGCAATCCACCGAGTTTCCATCCGCCGAGTAGTCCTATAATCATATTGCCAGTGTAAAACATCGATAGTTGGCGTGCTAGGTAGGGGATTCGGCGAGATCTACATCTACAAGCTCGATGGATCCAACAACAGGAGTCGACGGCGACAAATTCTCTCCTAAAGATACAATCTCATTTGGAAGCCTCGACTTCGTCGCTGACATGATCGGCAACCTCACCTTGGCCGATGCAGATCTAATCCAACTGGCCGAGGAACCAGCCGACTCTACACCAGTTGGCCCACAAGATGCTGCAGCCACCCTCGTCGACGTGCTGTGGCGATCTACCACTTGTCTGGGTCTCAAGACAACTCTCTCCTTCGGCGTCCGACTTGCGCTCGGCCTCGAGCCGGCCTGGGTCGGGCTAGGAAGGGGAGAGATCGTCCATTTCCCTCGCAGACTCGACGATGCCATGGATTCACATCTCACGTGGCAGACTCGATCCCCTGCAATTCAGTTTGGACACGGCCCAGAGCCGTTCTAGATTGGATCTACGGAGGTCGGAGTCATCCTAACTCTGATCAACTACTCGGATTCCGATTCCAAGTCAGACAACAGTTCGAACACCAGTTCGGATACCAGTCTGGTGAGTTTTCTTCTGCTCCAAGAGATCTTCATGGCTTCAACCCCTCCACTGGAGATGCGCCGACTACAAGAGGAGCAACAGGAGGAGGCACACCGACTACGGCAACAGGAGGAGGCCAAGCGCGAGTCTCGCAACGACGAGCTACGCAAGGCTGGGCGAACCGCCCAGCAACAGATCCTCCAAACTCGAGTCGGCGACCATGATGTCTTCATCACGCCACAACAAAACGTCGTGGCCGCTGCAACTCTGCTGAACACGCTCCAGCTCGGGCCTGATCATTAGGTCACCCTGACAATATCCAAGATCAAGGCGATGATTACAGCTGCTGCCTATTAGCAGCACCAACAGTCGGGTAAAACACTTATACCGACCAACCGGTCGGGTTCTCTAGCGGCAATCTCATCCGCATCAACATGACGTCGGGTGGCCGGCTCAAGTCAGCCACACGAGGAGTCACGGCAAACATCACTCGGCAACACCAACAACAACAATCGACGGCATCATCAGAACGATCGCTGGTTCAACCAAGACCTCTGAGTCCATCTACAACGTGATCTCTGCCACGATATCCACGCTCGGCGCCGCCAATGCGAAGATGACGAGTGCCGCCGGCTGGAGGACAAGCATGAGCATTTCAGCCTTCACCATGAGCAGTTTAACCACTGCGGTCGGAGCTGGAGCCCTCACAAAGATGAAGGCGTACCAGCCTTCACCCAGGAGTGACAAGATGTCAATTGGCCGTCAGGCTTCAAGCCTACAGGGAACGAGAAATACGACGGCAAAACCAACCTCGAGTCCTAAGTCACCGTATACACCCTAGCATTTGGAGCTGCCGGAGGTGACCATAAAGCCATGGCTAACTACCTCCCGGTCGCCTTGGCCGACTCAGCGAGGACATGGCTAACAATGCTCCCTAGGCGATCAATCGGCTCCTATGGGGAACTCCGGGAACGCTTTATAGCCAACTTCGAGGGGACTTACGAGCGGCCATCTTTTGAGCACGACCTCTACCAGCTGCACCAAAGGAAGAACGAGTCACTCCGTGAGTTCATCAAAAGGTTCTTCGAGAAGCGCAACCAGATCCCAATGATCAAAGATGAGGTTGTCATCGCTGCCTTCCGCAAGGGAGTCAAGGACGCCCCATTCATCGCGAAGTTCACTTGGAAGCCTCCAGCCTCTGTCAGGGCCCTCTTCGATATGGCGAACAAGTATGCCAACTTAGCAGAGGCGGTTGCTGAAGCCCTCGACGAAAAGAAGGAGTCCCGACAAAAGGACCAAAAGGCGCAAGCTGATAACGAGCCATCATAGAACAAGTCTGGCAACCGCAAGCGGAAGTCGGACAACGAGGTGGCCAACGTGGAGCGCACTTGGTCATGGCCCCCAAGGAACAACGAATACCAGAAGGTTATGAACGGGCCTTGCCCCTTCGATCCCAAGGGCAAGCACGCGGCCAAGGATTGCTTCATGCTCAAGAAGTTTGCCTCCGAGCAGACTTCATTGTCTGGCGTTGACAAGGACAAAGACAAGCCAGATTCGGGCCCGGCCGACGATTTTCAAGATCCCCAAGCTGAGCTCAACCACATCTTCGGAGGGCCATTTGCGTAAGCAGAAGCTAACAGCACGCGACGTCAATGCGGTCTCTACAACATACGCCCCCAATATTTGCGTTGGTCAGAAACGCCCATCACCTTCGACCGTGCAGATCACCCCGATCGGGTCTCGCACCTGGGATGCTACCCACTTGTCCTGGACCCGGTCGTCAAAAATATCAAGTTGAAGAAGGCCCTCATAGACAGAGGCAACACACTAAACATACTCTTCGCCAAGACCCTGGATGAGATGAAAATCCCTCGTTTAGAATTGCGGCCGAGTACTGCGCCCTTCCATGGGATAATTCCCAGACTATCTTCAAGCCCCCTCTGACAGATAACCATGCCGGTCACCTTCGGCACGCGGGATAACTTCCGCATAGAAAACATCTGCTTCGAGGTCACCGACTTCGAGACCGCGTACCACGCGATACTCGGACGACCAGCACTATACCTACATGGTGCTCAAGATGCCTAGGCCGGCCGGAGTCCTCTCCCTCTGCAGCGACGTCAAGCAAGCCTTCACATGTGACAAGGAAAGCTGTGAGTTGGCTCAATCGCAAGAGGCGGCAGTCGGACACAACAGCATTCGGCAAGCCATCACAACTAAAGTCAAGGATGACCAAGTTCTGGTGAAAAAAGCAGCAAAGTCGGTGATTTCAGTGGACTCTGACACGAAGAAGATCCCCCTGGACCCTTCCGACCCCTCCAAGACTGCTCTAGTCAGGACCATACTCGACCCCAAATAGGAAGATGCGCTCGTCACCTTCCTCTAATCCAACAAAGATATCTTCGCATGGAAACTATCCGGCATGCCGGGCGTACCAAGGGAGGTGATTGAGCACGCCCTCAATATCAAGACAGATGCCAAGCCAGTTAAGCAACGGCTACGGCACTTCGCACAGGACTGGAAAGATGCTATTCAGGAGGAGATAACCAAGCTCCTCACAGCTAGGTTCATCAAAGAGGTCTACCACCGGACTGGCTGGCAAACCCAGTTCTGGTTTGGAAGAAAAATAGTAACTGGCACATGTGCGTCGACTACACCGACCTTAACAAGGCGTGCCCCAAAGATCCATTTGGTCTACCCAGAATAGATCAGGTGGTGGATTCAACTGCGGGGTGCGAACTTCTTAGCTTTCTCGAAGATTCAGGATGAAGTTAAATCCGGAAAAGTGCGCCTTTGGTGTGCCATCCGGCAAGCTACTCGGCTTCATTGTCTCGCATCGCGGCATCGAGGCCAACCCGGAGAAAGTCAATGCAATCATGAATATGACACCCCCGACTAGCCAGAAGGACGTCCAGAAGCTGACAGGCTGCATGGTGGCACTCAACCAGTTTATTTCCTGACTAGGCGAACGGGGTATGCCCTTTTTCAAGCTATTAAAGAAAGCAGACAATTTCCAATGGACTCCCAAAGCCTAGCAAGCCTTCAAAGACTTCAAGAAATTTCTCACATCACCACCCGTGTTGGCATCACCGATGCCCCAAGAGCCACTAATGCTATATCTGGCAGCAACCACTCAGGTAGTCAGCACGGTGTTTGCAGTCGAGCGATCCGAACCGGGTCACATACAGAAGATACAATGGCCAGTCTACTTTGTCGGCGAGATCCTTGCCGACTCTAAGATGAGATATCCGCAGGTCCAGAAGCTACTCTACGGCCTACTTATTACTGTCATATCAAGTCACAGTGGTCACATCATATCCACTCGGGGACATCCTGCATAACCGCGAGGCCACCGGCCGAATCGCTAAATGGGCGCTCGAGTTGATGGTGTTCGACATCACCTTCAGCCACGGACAGCAATCAAATCACAAGCTCTAGCCGACTTCGTGGCCGTGTGGACAGAAGTTTAGATGCCTACATCAACAGTGAAGTTAGAGTACTGGATAATGTACTTCGACGGTTCTCTAAGGATCAGCGGTGCCGGGGCCGGCGTTGTACTGACGTCCCCCACCGGCGAAAAATTCAAGTATGTTCTCCAGATCCACTTCTCAGCTTCCCACAACATCGCCGAGTACGAGGCACTCATCCACGGGCTCTGCATTGCTATATCACTTGGCATCCGTCGACGGGTTATGCGTGGAGATTCCTAACTCGTGGTCAACCAAGTGATGAAAGACTGGACATGTCTCAACAACACCATGGCAGCATACTATCAGGAGGTCAGAAAACCAGAAAACAAGTTCAACGGGCTGGAGATAACACATGTCCTACGACAATACAATGATGCTGCAGACGAGTTGGCAAACATGGGATCCAAGCGAGAAGTGGTCCCAACAGGGATCTTTGTCAAGCAACTTATGGAGCCGTCAGTCAAGAAGAAACCAATGCTAGAGTAGCCAGGAGGTGAACCTACCCTAGCAACTAATGAAGTACTAAACATATGTCAAGATTGGTGGACTCCTATTCTCAAATTCCTCCTGGACGATGAACTCCCAGAAGATCGTGGTCAAGCCGAACAAATCAAACGTCGAAGCAAAAGTTTCCTAATAGTCAGAGAAGACCTGTACCGAAGAAGTGCATCCGGTGTCCTCATGCACTACGTCACCACCGAGGAAGGCAAGCAGATTCTGCAGTCGATCCACTCGAGCATATGTGGCAACCATGCTGCATCCAGGACGTTAGTCGGAAAGGCTTACCGGCAGGGATTTTTCTGGCCAACAGCAGTAACAGATGCAAAAGACATAGTTCGCACATGTGAGGGTTGCCAGTTCTATGCAAGGTTATGTATGCCGAGTCCTATTGTATCCCTAATTACAAGACTAGGCCCATCCTCTGTCCGATTGGCCCAAATGCTTCTCATAAGGTACCCAGGGCCCATGGCCTCCACAATAGTACATAAGCACACATGAACAGTATAATATTATATGTGGCCTCAGCAAGAGCGGAGAGGCACAGGCGACCGTAGGCCATGGGCCATAGCCTATGCGCGGAAGGGATAAGTGCACAGTGTTGGGCCTAAATTGGCCCAAAGGCAGAGAGGGGATTTTAATTTAATTTTTCTTTTATTTAATTGTTGAAATGCTTGTTTCATTTATTAAAAATACTTTCCTTGCTCAATTAATTCCTAGAAAATTCTAAGAGGGCAGAACTACCCTGAGTGGGACATAGCCATTCAGCAAGCGAGTCCTTGGTGCTAGCTGAATCCGTGGTGGAAGGCAAACCCTCTTCCTTGTAGTGGTGTTGATCTTGGCTCCTCTAGGGGGTGTTTCTCCTTTGGCCAGTGCCAGCTCTCTCTTCAAACGATCCACTCAGTTTTGCAACCTGCAGATCTTGGTGCGGTTCTTGTTCTCCCATTCATGAGCTACGATCACCACATCCGTGTGAGCATTATCCATGGCACTTATCATCCTCACTAAGCGTTGCATGGTAGCGTTGTTCTCTGCCTCAGGGCTCTGGTAGCAGCTATACTCATCATTGTGGGTTCTGGAAGGATGGTAGCGATAAGCGGTATCCCTCAAGTGAATGGCGTAGCGATGGTGAAGTTCCCCAATAGCCTCCAATGCGAATTCTTGACATGCATGCTCGTAATTCCTTCCTCTAGCTTCGAAGATCATGGATGGCACCACTTCACGCTCACTTGAAACCATTAAGCGAACACGGCACTTTTCTTCACATGGGTTGTGAGTGACTTGTCTGTACTCAGAGGCTGGGTTGAAACCTATGGCGAAGGCCATATCGCGCAGCTCCTTGACGAAACCTCCAACTCCAAAAAAATGCATAGACTCACGGTTTGACATCTATAAAGCATGAAAGGAAGATTAATGTTTTCAACTAAGTTAACAGAACAAGTTTGATTTAAATAAAAGAGGAAAAGAGGGGTAATAAAAGTTTCAAAGGAAATTAAGAGTAAATTTAAGTGCCATAAAAGAGAAGTTTTTTTTAACCGGTTGAGAAGAGGAAATGTAAAATTAAATGATCATAATCAATACAGTAATGGATGTACAATACTAATTAATTGAATAGGATACTAAAAGAAAATTGTGCAACTAACCAATGAAGATTTTATAAGTTTTTTTAGAAATATTTTATTTTTGGGAAGTTAACCAAACCATTTTTTTCATGTACCGTTAACTTTCCTAATTTTAAAAGAGAAAAGCAGAGAGAACTATTCTAATTTTAGAATCTTTTCTATAAGGCTCTTAGGGGTACAAAGGGGCTAATCCTACGGTCAAGGTGGCTCTGATACCAACTTGGCACACCTAGAATTTCAATCCAAAATTTAGGTGCTTTGTTGTGTGTAAATCCTTGTCCAAGAATCAACCGAGGCACACGAATGGCATAGTTCATATCAAAGTAAATGTCTTACATAATCAAAAGTATTCATTACAGAGGCGAATGGCACCTCTTAAAATAATAAAAATCTAAGCAGCGGAATTAAACTACGGACAACGCGATGACTCCCACTCCACAAGCACATGACCAGGCTCCCACTTAGTCCTCCAAGAAATCCTCCTCGTTGAAGTACTCCTCTGATGATGATTGTTGATTGCAAGGTGAGTACATGAAATACTCCGCAAGCTATACAACAAATATGCAAGTGCACAGGTATCCAAAGGATGGCATAATATGGCTCAAGTTGCATAAATAACATTTAATAAAGCATTTAAGAAAGTAATAAAATAAGTAATCATTAAACAATATTAACCAACACCATACCTGTCGATGTTTTGTCTCGGCAATAATTATATGGGGCTATTCGTCACACCGAAACTCGATGGACTTCGAAAGACAAGACGATTTATACTGGTTCAGGACCTCGGGGTGAGGTAATACCCTACTTCCAATTGTGGTATATTCCTTTCGCAGTATGTGGAATCATCTGCCCTAAGGGGCTCCCTACCTCTCCATATATACTAGTGGGATGAGGGTTACAGGGTAGGAAACCTAGTCAGATGCGACCAACGGCTTTCCTTATCAGTACATAGAGTATCCGGCTAGGACTATATCCCTTTCCTTGTCATGCAAGGTAATACGAAGCCGAGTCCTACTCTATCTCCAATTGTAGGGACCGGCCCACCCTCTGTCCGAGTGACCGTAATTACCTTCCTTGAGGTACCCGGGGAAAGCGACTTAGTTGTTCGGTATTGCACAAGTTGGGAGTGGGGATGCCATCCCTGCATTTGAGCTTTTGAGCCCCTGAGCATGTCACTTGTCATTCTGATAATCTTCAGTTCTAGGAGGTCGAGGACTATTGCGATCAACTACCACAATGAAGTCCCTAGATTTCCGCTTGCGGTTCCCAGGCTTGGATAGGGTTGCGTCGTCTGTCTCCCGTCACTCCTTCTGTCGGGGCTTGTCGTCAAGTGCCTCTGCCACCGCATCGGCTAAATTAGCATATTTTTTTGGCCATCTCGAAGAGAGCTTTGATGGAGTTGGGTGGCTTCCGAGTGAACTTGGCGATGAACAGCATGTCTCTGACTCCCTTGCGAAAGGCGGTGATAATGGCCTCATCCTTGATTTCGGGGATTGAATTTCTCTTCTCGAAAAAGTGCTTGATGAAGTCCCGGAGAGACTCGTTATTTCCCTGATGACACTGGTATAGATCGTACTCGGATGCTGGCCTTTGGTATGTCCCTTGGAAATTGGCCATGAAGCTCTCACAGAGTTCCCCCCAGGAGCCAATAGAATGCCTGGGAAGCCCCGTCAACCATGTCCATGCCAAGTCGGCTAGGACGACTGGGAGGTAATTCGCCATGGCCTTATGGTTGCCTCCAGCTGCTCGGATCGCCAAGGTATACACTATAAGCTAGGGTTCCGGGTTGGTCTTGCCGTCGTACTTCTCTATACCAATCAGCTTGAAGCCAGATGGCCAGTCAACTTGTTGTAGCTCGTGGGTGAACGCTGGTACTCTGTTATCTGAGTGGGGGCTTCGACTCCGACTGCAGTGATGAAATTTCTCATGGTGGAGACCGAAGTGTTTGTGTTCGTCTTTAAGTTGGCGACGTTCATCTTCCTTGGGTTCTTGGCGTCAAGCGTTGATGTCATGGCGGAAATCCCGCCGCAGTCATCCTCGTACATCCTGGTTGTCATGGCAGTCGTCATGATGGTGCCACCGTCGGTCATTACTCGGATTGCTGAGTGACATATGTCGTGACTCCGAGTGATGCTGACCAGAGCCCGCTGCTTGGTGCCGTGCTTGATCCTTGCGATGGTCGGGGTGGCCTGGTGGTCGGGCCCGAACTGCAAGGTGTCCAATAATGTGGCAGCGGCCATGACGTTCTGTTGTGGGGTCACTAAGACATCATGGTCACCTACTCGGGTTTGGAGGATTTCTTCTTGAGCTGTCCACCTAGCCTTGTGCAAGTTGTCATTGCGAGCGTCGCACTCAGCTTGTAAGCGTTGTGTGTCTTCCTCCTTTTGCTCGCGTAGTTGGCGAGCCTCCTCCTCTTGCTGATCGCGTAATCGGCGTGCATTTTGTGTTGGAGTTGATCCCTTTGACGCCATGAAAACCTTGCGTGGTGGAGAAAAGCTTCCTGAGCTGCTGTCTGACTGAAAGTCAGATTCAGAGTAGTTTAGCAGGGTGATGATGACCCCAACCTCCCTGGACTTGATCTCGAGCGGCTCTGGGCTGTATCCAAGTCAAATTTTAGAGGATTCATTGTTGCGGCGTTGTTGAGTCCGAGTGGAAAATTGACGTTCTCGTCTCCCTTGGACCCGATCTTGATCGGCTCGAAGCCAAATCCGAGTCGAATATCAGGAAAGAGAGTTGTCCCAGAACTCGTAGATCTTGGGTGTTACCGAAGTAGGATGTTGAAAACTATTGCGGAGTTGAGTAGGCCAACCGGCGCTGAGTTGGCTTGCTCCCTGGCCGATCGGGTTGAAACCGAGATTGTCGGCGATGAAGTCGTGGCTCCTGAATCTGATGGCTTGTCTAGGAGAGAGGTTGATGCCATCGACTCCTATGGTTGGATCCATTGGGCTTGATGACGATGATCTTGACGAAGCCCCTACCTGGCTTGCCAACTGTCGATGTTTTGTATCGGCAATAATTATATGGGGCTATTCGTCGGATCAAAACTTGATGGACTTCAAAAGACAAGACGATTTAGACTGGTTCAGGCCCTCGGGGTGAGGTAATACTCTACTTCCAGTTGTGGTGTATTGTTATCGCGGTATGTGGAATCATCTGCCCTAAGGGGCTCCCTACCTCTCCTTATATACTAGGGGGATGAGGGTTACAAGGTAGGAAACCCAGTCAAATACGACCAAGGGCTTTCCTTATCAGTACATAGAGTATCCGGCTAGAACTATATCCCTTTCCTTGTCATGCAAGGTAATATGAAGCCGAGTCGTACTCTATCTCCAATTGTAGGGACCGGCCCACCCTCTGTCCAAGTGGCCGTAATTGCCTTCCTTGAGGTACCCGGGGCCCATGGCCTCCACAATACCGCTACCCAAAGCAGTACAGGGCCAACCACTCCAACTTGGAGATATCAATATCCCATCATTCATTGTTAAAGTAAAGTAGTGTTAGACTAATCACGAAAAACATTACTAGGCTCGCCTATAACCATAGGCATGGCTATTCGAATAGTTTCACTCTAACCAAAGGTGTACAACTTTACCCACAAGACACAACCCCACAACACGTTATCGTGCCCCTCAATACCACCATGGTACCTCGGAAAGGAATTATGATAGGACCCTTCGCATAATATGCCCAATAAAAAACCACCAGCCATGTCCCCAGTAGAGGTGGCCCAACCTCCAACCTAGAGAAACTCTTGGCTCCCAAATATATGGACTTATTGACACTGCCACAGTGGATTTATTGACACCTACCACCTATTAGTTAAACACACCATGGTGTCTCCTACTAGGACATGCTACACTACAAGTCCAGCCGTTGCCCATTATGGCTTGAGGTTAGTACGGTAAATGCTTCGCAACAAGTTGTCCGTGAACTGGTCCTTAAGTGTCATGAGCACCACTAGCAACGAACACAGTCCCGATGCTCACAACCCACCATTTAGTCAAATTTTAATTGCCCATTAAATTAACCTCACACGACCACAGTCATGAACTGAATCATCATTTCATGTGAACTCATTAGGGTAATCAATGTTTAAATGACAGCCCATAAGTTATACTATAGTTTCTAGGCATAGCTAAGTAGAGTCCTAGAATTAATCTAACTAACCAATAATTAAAGCTAGCTAGTCACATTATTCCCATGGGTACCATAACATGTAATCAAGTCAATAAGGCCATAATCAAAGATCAAGGTTATCCCTCCAAATGACATTATAAAAATAAATGCATAGTTGAAGGAAAATATAGCTTAAAACATAGGTACAATATGCTCAAAGGTGTTGAGGATCTGTGTGACTTGCCTTGCTAGTCTGCAAATGCTTCCAAACTCCCCTTGCAAATCCCTGACTCTTTTGAAATGTCGAAGGCTAAAGGCAATAAAGAAAAACAAGCAAAATAGTACATAAGCACACATCAATAGTACAATATTATATTTTTAATGGACAGACCTTGATTTTTAAAGAATTTTGCAAGTTGAATCACCCCAAACGGAGTTTGGATGAATTAGTTATGAATTTTAGAAATTTTAATCCTATTAAAGCCTATTTAAAGAAAGTAAACCAATTTATTGCGTCATTTATGATTTATTTTAATTCAGGAAAAAGGACACCAATTCAGCACTAGATTAGAGGGTGGCTGACACCTGGGGCCCACAGGTTAGAGAGAGGTGGGCCTCGCGCCTATGGTAGACCGGGTCTACCGAGGATTCATAAGGATCCAACGGCTTAGATTGAAGCGACGAAGATTGAATGGCTCTAATGATCTTGGGCTTTAATGTCGATCGGATGGCTGGGATCAAAACATGGCAATCAACAGCATAGATTGACCTCGATCAGATTGGGCCCGCAGCTGATGCAGCGTCTGACGTGGTATCCATGTCAACAATGGTGATGGCGGCGGCTCGGGTCCCTATGGTCGTCGGTGATCGGTGGCACAGCAGGGCACAGCGAAGGCATGGATGGATAGAGGGGAGAGCGACAAGTCTTACCGTGGGTGGAACGACGAATACGGCGGCAAGATTGTCCGGCGGTGAGATTTTACCGGTGGGGCTTCTCGGGTCCTCGGCGGCGACGCTGCTCTGGCGGTCTCCGAGGGCTGGGAGGTACCGGCCTAGCTCCCTTTCTGTCCGGCGGTGCTAACAGGGGCAGCGGCGAGCACTGGCGACGGCTAAGACGACGTCGATGTTCAACTGGAACATGGTGGAGGCGGAGGATTGGTTCGCTATGGTGCTAGGGCACTCTGGGCTAGGACGAGCTCAATTTCTAAAATTCCTTTTTCACATAATTTATTTAATTAGGGAATTTCGGGGTGTTACAACCGGCCTCCAAATTAGGCCGGCTGGTCACCACCTCACTTGGAGGCCTTCTGGACCCCTTTTTTTGGGGGGAGGGGGGACAACCGTCCCCATAAATTGTGTGGCCAATGACCAAGAGGCCGGTCGATCTCGTCCAATAAAATTGATTGTGATGTGCTGCTGATGAATGCTTGCCGCTTACTTTTGGGAAGGCCATGGCAGTTTGATCATAATGCTACCCACGTTAGTGGTATGACCTAAAGGCAATCATAGAGATGATTGTATCACATACTATCATTATGAATATATAAATAAAGTGATCCATGAGATAGATAACTTATTATTGATCAATGAGTATTTGACTTATTTATGAGACTCTTTGTATGATATGTTAGTATTTCTAAATGATCCCTGATTATATATCACATGTGGAACGGATATGATTCTAAGATCAACGTATTTATTGATTGGTGATCATGTCTCATGGATAATGGTATGGAGATACCAAATCTATAATGTGGACACATGTTAGAGAACATGTTGTTACCTAGACCCAACCTGAGACACTACAAGAGCTATATATGATGTGCCATCAGTTCGTCTCAAGTAGCGTTGGTGTGGAACCCTTATTCCTGAGATTGTCAAGGTTCCCAACATGTGTAATGGTTTACTTTGAGGCTGCCAAATGTTACTCCATAACTAGTTAGTTATAAAAGTAGCCTACAGGTTTGTTATGAAACATGTAGTATGATGTGAATAATCAAGATCGGAATTGCCCCTTCTAGTTAATGGGAGAGATATCTTTGGGCCCTTGATGCAATGGATTATAGAAGTGCATTGCTATGCCAAGTGATTAAGAAGTCAATCACGAGTTGAGTAATATATCACATCATATAGTGAATGATTGAGCTATTGAAAGATGACACACATCTCTCCTTGAGCATAATCGATATCGTGTGGCAAAGGGGTTCATGCATGTATACAGTATAGGTTTAGCAGATATGATCTTTGTGTACACTCGGCGGTTGATATAGTCACACCCTAAAATTCCTTAATATTTAAATCTTGTGGAAAATACATTTTTTGAATTTATTAAAATGCCCAAGGAATGAAATAGTAAAAGTCTATGAAAGTTTTCAACAGGAAAATGGCCCAGATAAACTGTTAACAAATACTTTGCTTAATCCTTTAGCTCCTTGAATTTTCTATGAAAATTTTCAATAGGAAAATGGCCCAGATAAGTATTTTTAATAAATGAAAGAGCATTTCATTAATTATTTTAAATGGAAAATCCTTTAGAAAATCCTTCGGAGCCGTTGGGCCGATTTTGGCCCATTCCATCTCTCTCCCGCACGGCCTGCCTTTGTTTCCCTTCCTCCGCGCGTGCCTACGGCCCACTGGTCCATCTCGCTGCGTGGACCCGAGACAACATGCTAGCTTGTCTCCCCGCAGCCGCTCACTGATAGGTGGGGCCCACCTATCAGCTTCATCCCCGAGCTCGGGATGAGAACGCTGTTCCTCTCCAACTCAGCTGCCGCTTCAATCCCATGAAATCCGATCGATTCGGTCACGATTTTCTCCAATCAGTTGAGGGGAAATATTCCCCTTATCCTCCTCATCCAAACCCCTTTAGAATCGGGCAGAATCCCCTATGTTTTAGACGAGTTTTCGAGTACGGATTACCGCTGTCGTTGCCATAGCTTGTGTCGCCGCAATCCCATGGTATCTAGGGCGGACTCCTCCTCCCTGGGCTATAAATAGCTAGCCCAAGACCCCCACCACCGAACCCTAACCTTGCCTGTCCTTACTGCACCGCTTTTAGCCGTCGTCCGTGAGTTCTTAGCACCACCGCCGCACTGCCATAGCTCAGCTGCTACTCCTCGTTGTTCCAGCCATCACCGGTGCAAGCCGTTGCCACCTTCGGGACCGCCAGAGCAAGGCAAATCCTGGCCACCCCTTCGCAAATGCTGAGGACTACCGGAGCACCGCCGTCATTGACAACCTGAAGGACCTCGCTGCTTGGCGCTCACCGCGGGCCATTTCCCATCGCCGTTCACCATCGTTCCCGCTTCAGTGAGCATCGCCACAATCCCCTCTACCTACCTATGCCCTCGCCTTGCTGCGCTGCACCGCCGTTCACCAGCAACCATCGGTTCCCGTGTCACCACCACCAGTCTGCTTACGTGGCAGATGTGTCACCGCCAGGTCAGCACTACCTCAGCCGTCCAGCCAACGTGGCCGCTTAGTCTCGATTGTCCGATCTAGGGCTAGATCGATCTGAGCTGTCCGTTCCTGTGCACTGTTTCGGTGAACCCGTCTCCTCGCTCTGCCTTGTGGGGCCCACATGTTAGCCACTGGATCTCACTCTCTCCCCCTTGGGCTGACGTCATAAATCCCTTAATAAATTCTAAAACACATATAGTATACTTTAAAATTTGGAAATTCATAACTAATTCATCCTAACTCCGTTTTGGGTGATTCAACTAGCAAAATTCTTTAAAAATTGATATCTATCCAATAAAAATATAATCTTATACTGTCGATGTGTGCTTATGTACTGTTTTTCTTGTTTTTGTTTATTGCTTTTAGTCGCTAACGTTCCGGAGGAAGCAGGATTCTATAAGGAGAGTTTCGAGGCCTTCGTAGAGTACCAAGGCAAGTCACACAGATCCTAAATCCCTTTGAGCATGTTGAACCCATGGTTTAAATCTATATTTCTTTCAAATATGCAGTTATTTTGCAATGTCATTGGGAGGGAAACCCTATTCTTTGTTACGGCCCATTTGCTTTGATCACCTATTATTTGCACCAATGAGATAATGTGACTACCAAGCTTTAATTATTGGTTAGCTAGAATAATTATATGACTATGCTTCGCCATGCTTAGAAACTATAGTGAAACTTTTGGGCTATCATTTAACTATTAATTATGACATATGGATGACATGAAATCATGATCTAGTTCAGGACCGAGGTCATGTGTGGTTAGTTAAATTGGACAACTAAAACCTAATTAATTGGTGGGTTGTGAGCACATGGAATGTTGTTGATGTTAGTGGTGCTCATGACACTTAAGGACTGGTTCACGAGCCATCTTTGCCAAGCAATACTCATACTAACCACAAGCTAGAATGGGTAATTGTGTGGCCCGATCTTTCAGTGAATTGAGGAGAACTACAATTTGGGAGAAACGTTGATGACCTAACTACAACCGTACGAGACATTGTGTTGTTGCGCCTTACCGATCGATACACCTCTCCGAGGGTTGTTGATCTTGCTGCTGCAGATCAACCTTATTCCTATAAGCAAATCGAAGAAATGAGCAAGAACAAGATAAAATCAATCTAATATTGCAAATAGGAATTGAATACAAACGATAAGGTGGGGTTCTATAACGGGAAAACGGTGATCTAACTGATCACGGCTTTGCCCGGAAAAGTAGCAGTGGCTAAACTTTAATCCAAACAAAACCCGAGAAACCCCAAAGGGGTAACTAGCTATTTAGGGAGATGGGAGGATAACCAAGGGGTCCCTCGGGTCGTGCTCCACCAGGTTGGGGTGCAATCAACTTGGGCCCCACTTGGGCCGGGGTCCTAGAGGAAGTTACAAGCCCATAGGCCCATTATAGGTGGCGCAGCACCTTGTTTCTGTGAGTGCTGCCAATTCAGATAGAATTGCAAGGTGAGGCTGGATCCGCTAGAAAGAGGACTCCGACATCTTTCCATCAAGTACTCATGGCCCCAAAATGAAGCTCGTATGCAAATTTGGCGACCGTTTGAACTCAGCGCTGTGTCGGGAGGCCAAATTGGATTCCAGAAATTCGGAGGCTTGATCTCTTTGTCTTTGTGTTGACATATGATGTGAGCAATCATTGTAAGCACACGTGTCATGGTCACATCTTGGCAGGAGTTGAAGTGTGACACCTTCATTCCGGTTGCTCCCCTTCTTCAGAACCAACCTGCTCATTTAACTCAAAACAAGACGAACTTGAGATAACATTATTAGTCATTATACTACTCTGTAGTTCGTTATTGTCTTGCACAATAATTGGAGGTTCAAAATCTGAACAAATATAAACTCTATGCACCAAATATATTCCTTGATCATTGTGTGTGCCAAATATATGAAAAACAACACTAGTAGTACATGGCACCTCATATCTAGCAAATAATTTCTTCTTCAAATCATTGAGCTCACAAAGTTCGTCGAACTGAACATAGCCCAAAGTATTTAAAGAAGCTAGCAATTCACGTTCCTCGTTCTCATTACCATGGTATATAACATGCTTAAAATCAAGACATAAAGAATCAACAACAGAAATAGCATGTTCATTCACAAGTTGTGGAATGAATATAAGTGAAGCATTATCATACAACTCTTCTTTATCACAAGCAATAGCAAGCAAATCAATTTGTGACAAAGGCAAATCTGCAGTGGCCACTATTGGTTGCTCTATCATAGCATCAAAAGTGAACATGTGTAATTTAGCTTGAGAAAACACACCTTAATTAATTTCAGCATCACTTAGCTTACCTTCCTTCTCAAGCAATGCCACTGGCATCTCAAGTATTTCATTCTCCTCCTTTTGGTAAATACATTTAACTTCCTGCAAAACGTTAGTAATGCAAGGCACAACCATAGCTTGTGGCTCCCTCATGTTTTTAATTTGACTTTCAGCATCATATGCAAGCTCTAATAAATGGGAGAGAGAATTATAAGTTTCGTGCACAAGAATATCATGAATTTCTTTATTAATTCCACATAAGAATCTCATCTCTGTAGCTTCCTCGCATTCATCTAAACCACAACGCAATAGATAAGTATGCAAATCATGACAGTATGAAGTTACGGTTTTGCTACCTTGTTTCAAACATTGAAGTTTGTTGAACAGAATATCAGCATAGTACATGGGAACATAAACATTTCTCAAATATCGTTTCAAATCTTTCCAAGATTGAGGTATTTTATCATGCCTACAAAGATGTTTCCAACGATATGAAGCACTTTTAACTAGAACACTAGAGGCAGACATAACCTTTTGTTTCTCAAACAAATTATGCTTTTTAAATTTTTTGTCTACTGCTATCTCCTATTCAATGTATGCATGAGGATCATAGTTTCCTTTAAAATAAGGTAGTGCACATACCTTATATGCATCATGTTGATCACTCTTCTTGTCTCGACAAAGATGTCAAAGTTGAGCACATTCATCTCCAATCGCCTTGCATACTCCTGCCATGGTTAGTAGAAAACAAGATCATACACAAAAATATGCATGCTACTATAAACTACTAGGTAGTGGAGGCACAAATTCACACACACTCAAGCTTTATACCGAGCTCTTACAAATTCTTACTAATGCAAGCCAAATGGTGACCACACCGACTCAACCAAGACCCAATGAAGGTTGGATGTATCCATGTCTTGACAAACACTTTCCTGTACAACAGCAATCAAATCTATGGAGCTCTAGGTAGGCTTAAATATGTAGCAAAGGATAGCAAGTGCTCAAATCAGAAAATGCAAAACTGAATAATTGTTCAAAGTCGGTACCGTGCTAGTCCTAAGCTAGAATGTACTAGAGACGCGAGCCTACACACCAACGATACCATAGCACGATTACACAAAAGATGCCGAACAAAACAAAGAGAGTCACTCATTTGAACAAAGGAGATAATGCACAAATTCTTCTATCTTTTTTTCACTTCTAATTTTTTGCCTCTTTTTTTGTTTTTTCTCTTTTTTCTTATTGGTGTGGCTTTTATCTCTCTTTTTTAAGCACCTTTCTGCCTTTTTTGAATTTTTAACAAAAGGAAAAAGGACCAAACTACAAAAATTATAAGGACTTAAATGTAAATATAAAAAATTACAGGGACTCAAACATAAAAGTGTAAATCTAAAATTGGAACTATATGAAAATGGAATGCTGACATTATGCCAGTTCCATTTTTGCAAACAGAATTCAATTCCGATATCGAAAAATTTTCATCAAGTTGTTTGACACTGGAAAACTTGACAGGTGGGAGAGAGGACTCGGACTTGCGTGGTGGAGAGGACTTGGGAGAAAAGCTTGGCCACAATGTGGACGTGGAGGAGAGAAGGAAAATGGTCGCATAAGAACAAAAAAACAGATCGAGGCTTCCTTGTTCTTTTGATCTTTCTATTCCAACTTGGCCTCAAAAATAGAAACCAATCGAAACAGAAACCGAATCGATCTACCTTCTTCTTCCACACGTGCAAACAGAAGCACGGCTATGGCAGAAACCCTACCAACTTGACAACTTCAAAACCGACGATAGAAACTTTTGAAAACTACAAAAATGAAACTCTGGCAGCGACACGATTCTATTTTCGAAGGTCCCGGTGACAACAAAGACAGCGGCGCAGCGGTGACAAAGATGGTACTAAATGTGACAAGAACTCTTTTTTATCTAGGTACTCTAGGTAACAGTTGTGCTAAAACCAGCAACTCGACACGATGATGCAACTGAAAACTCAATAAAGCAAAAATCCAAAAAGAACAATGCAGCGGCTCAAAGATGTCTAGGTAATGGATGCAACTTTTTTTGTACGACTTTTTCTGGTTATGGGTAGATGAATACTCACCGAGCAACGAAAGCTCTGATACCACTAGATAAGAGCAGGTGTGTTCCGATCTTTCAGTGAGTTGAGGATAACTACGATTTGGGAGAAATGTTGATGACCCGACTACAATCGTATGAGACGTTGTGTTGTTGCGCCTTAGCGATCGATACACCTCTTCGAGGGTTAATGATCTTGCCGGTGCAGATCAACCTTATTCCTGCAAGCAAATTGAAAAAACGAGCTAGAACAAGATAAAAACAATCTAATAATGCAAATAGGAATTGAATACAAACAATAAGGTGGGGTTATGTAACGGGAAGACGTTGATCTAACCGATCACTACTTTGCTCGGAAAAGTAGCAGTGGCTAAACTTTAATCTAAACAAAACCTAAGAAACCCTGAAGGGGTAACTAGCAATTTAAGGAGTTCGGAGGACGACCAAGGGGTCCCTAGGGTAGTGCTCCACCAGGTTGGGGTGCAATCAACTTGGGCCGGGGTCCCAGATGAAGTTACAAGCCCATAGGCCCATCATAGGTGGCGCAGCACATTGTTTCTATGAGTGCCACCAATTTAGATAGAATTGCATGGTGAGGCTGGATCCACTAGAAAGAGGACTCTGACATATTTCAATCAAGTACTCATGGCCCCAAAACGGAGCTTGTATGCAAATTTGGCCACTGTTTGAACTCAGCGTTGTGTCAGGAGGCCGAATTGGATTCCAGAAATTCGGCGGCTTGATTTCTATGTCTTTGTGTTGACATTTGATGTGAGCAATGGTTGTATCCACACATGTCAGGGTCACACCATGCCGGGAGTTGAAGTGTGACATGTTCAACTGGAGGCACCAGGGCGTGTTGTGGTAGTTATAAGTCCACGCATGGTAGTCATAAGTTCATGGTTTCAGCATTGGGCCATCTCCCTGTTAGGCACCTGATCAGTCCCTGTCAGAGACAGTGGTTCAGCGGGTGGCTCTCTTGTTGTGCATGTTACATGGATGGTCCTGTCACAACTGCTTTCCAAGGTATCGGGTTGGTATTGTGGCGCATGGCAACGTGTTGTGGGGCTGTGTCTTGTGGGTAAATTGGTACACCTCTTGCTAGAGTAAAACTGTTTGAATTGGGAGTGGTTAATGGGTGGCCTAGCAATGTTTTTGTGATTAGTCCCACTTATAATAAATTAAATTGGACATGAATTGGATTAGCTCTAGGTTGGGAGTGGTTGGGCCCGTACTACCTTGGAGGGTAGTACGGTGGTGATTAATCTTGTTTAATGATTACTTGTGTTATTACTCTCTTAAATGTTCTTATTAAATGCTATTTATGCAAATGAGCCCTATTATGCCTTTCTTTGTATACCTGTGCACTTGCATCTTTGTTGTGTGGCTTGCGGAGTATTCCATGTACTCACCTTGCAATCAACAATCATCAGAGGAGTACTTCAGTGACGAAGTATTCTTGGAGGACTAGGCTAGGACCTTGGTCAAGCGCCGGTGGAGTGGAGTCATCATGCCTGTCACTAGTTTACTTTCTGCTGCTAAGACATTTATTTATTTGAGAGGTGCCATTCGCCTCTGTAATAATTATACTTTCCGCTGCTAAGACATTTATTTATTTGTAATATAATTACTTTGATTATCAACTATGCCGTTTGTGTTCTTTGGTTGATTCCTTGATGAGGATTTATGCATAATTAAATCACCCGAATTTTGGATGGAAATTCTGGGTGTGACAAGTTGGTATCAGAGCCTCCTTAACTGTAGGTTAAGCCATTTGGTACCCCAAAGAGCCTCCTGAATAAATTGAGATTTCAAAAATTTAGTTCTACCCTCATCTTTATTTTAGAAATAAAATCTTAAATTAATTATGGTCATAAAAATGATTATTCCCTTCCAAATCTCAATTTGAAAATTTTGCTAAGTTTAAAAAAATTTCTTGCCCTGATCAGTTTAAACAAACTACAATAAATTTCTAGATTTACTTCTTTAATTCAAAAAAAATTTAGAATTTTGTTTCTTTAATTCCAAAAAAAACCCTTTATGTTACTATTTTGGAAAAACAATAAATAATTAACTAAAATTTTCAATTTTTCTCTAAGCTTCCTTTGTTACTTCTGCACCCATTTACTTTAAAGCCCGTTGTTGTAAAACAAAATTGCCTCTCTAATTCTTCTATGGATGCCAACGAGACGAGAGCCAGAGTACTGCTTGAACGTCGGAGGATTCGTGATGGAGCTACACGCCCTATCCCTTCCTAGTTCTAAACTTCGACACAGCCCCGGAGTACATGGTGGTTCCTAGTGGTAGCAGACGTGACATGCAGGTCAGCGTATCACTACTCAGCAACAGGAGTGTGGGTGCCATGGGCCCCGGGTACCTCATGACAAGCATATGGGCCACTCGGATAGAGGATGGGCCTAGCCTTGTAATTAGAGATATAGCTAGATTCGGCAGACTTTGCCTTGTATAGAAAGGAATATACAGTCCTAGTCGGGTGCGTTATATCTCTAAGAGGAGATCTCTTGGCCGTAATCCGGTTGGGACTCCTACCTTGTAACCCTGTCCCCCAGTATATAAGGGGAGGCAGGGCGCCCCATGAGGGCAGGTTGAGTTGGTTCGCCAGAATCACCACCGCAAATCCTCAAAGGAATAACACCACAACTGGACGTAGGGTATTACCTCACAACGAGGGCCTGAACCAGTATAAAATCTCTGCGTGTTGCTTTGCAATCCATCAAGTTTCCATCCGCCGAGTAGCCCCATATATTTATTGCCGGTGTAAAACATCGACAGTTGGCGCACCAGGTAGGGGCTTCGGCGCGATCTACATCTACAAGCTCGATGGATCCAGCAACCGGAGTCAACGGCGGCAAACTCTCCCCCGGAGATACAATTGCATTCTGAAGCCTCGACTTCGTCGCCGACCAGATCGGTAATCTCACCTTGGCTAACTCGGACTCGATCCGATCTACTAGGGAACCGGCCGACTCCGCGCCAGTCGGTCCACACGACGCTGTAGCAACCCTCATCGACTTGTTGCGGCAATCTTCATCTTATCCGGGTCTCGGGACAACTCTTTCCTTCGGTGTTCGACTCGGACTCGGCCTTGAGCCGGCCAAGATTGAGCTAAGAAGGGAAGAGATCATCAATCTCCCGTACAGACTCGGCAATGCCATGGATATCTTCAGACAACATCCGACGCGGCAAACCCGATCCTCTGGAGTTCGACTCGGATACGGCCTAGAGCCGCTTGAGATCAGATCTAGGGAGGTCGGAGTTATAATCACCCCCATCAACTATTCCGACTACGACTCTCAGTCGGACTACGACTCTCAGTCGGATTCCGACTCTAAGTCGGACAGCAGTTTGGCAAGGTTCTCCCTGCCACGAGAAATTTTCATGGCATCCAAAGGCTCTACTCCTACTCAGGAATCACACCGACTACGCGAGCAGCAAGAGGAGGAAGCACGTCGACTGCGAGAGCAACAAGAGGAAGAAGCAAGACGCCGGCACGATGCTCTACGCAGGGCCAGGCGGACTGTACAGCAACAAATCCACCAAACCCGAGTCTGCGACCACGACGTCTTCATTACTCCTCAACAGAACATCGTGGCCACTGCGACTCTACTGGATACACTCCAGTTCGGGCCTGATCACCAGGCCACCCCGACGATCGCAAGGATAAAAGCCATGCTTACCGCTGCTGCATGTCAGCAGCACCAACAGTCGGGTGATACCCTCATACCGACCAACCGGTCGACATCCCCAACGGCAATCTCATCTACCTCAAAGCGATGCCGAGCGGCTGGCTCCAGTCAGCCGCATACAGAGGCACGTCAGGCGTCACTCGGCAACCCCAATGACAACCGGCGACGTCAAAGCAACCGTCGGGACGATCAGGACCTCCGAGACCGACTACGGCGTGACCTTAGGAAAGACATCATCACTCGGCGCCGTGAATGAGAAGAAGATGAGCAACGCCAACTCGAAGACAAGAACAAGCGCTTCGGCCTCCACGACGAGCGGTTTCGCCACCGTATTCGAAGTCGGAGCCCTCATGAAGACGAAGGCATACCGGCCTTCACCCAGGAGCTACAACAGGTCGACTAGCTGTCGGGTTTCAAGCCTACAGGCATCGACAAATACGACGGCAAGACCAATCCCGAGTCCTGGCTCACGGTCTACACTCTGGTGATCCGAGGAGATGGAGAAAATCACAAAGTCATGGCTAACTACCTCCCAGTCGCTTTAGCCGACTTAGCGAGGACATGGCTAACAGGACTTCCCAAGCAATCAATCGGCTCCTAGGGAGAACTCTGGGAATGCCTCATCGCCAACTTCCAGGGAACATACGAGAGGCCGAGTACGACTTATATCAGTTGCATCAAAGGAAGAACGAGTCTCTTCGTGACTTCATCAAGAGGTTCTCTGAGAAAAAGAATTCAATCCCAATGGTCAAGGATGAGGTCATCATCGTTGCCTTTCGAAATGGAGTCAAAGACACCTCGTTCATCGACAAATACACGCGGAAGCCTCCTAACTCTATCAAGGCTTTATTTGACATGGCGAACAAGTATGCCAACTCAGCTGACGCTGTGGCTGAGGCCCTCAATGACAAGAAGGCACCCTGACAAAAGAAGCGGGAGGGCACCGACGACACGGTCCCGACTAAAGCCGGGAATCGCAAACGCAAGTCAAGCGGCTTCATTGTGGCAGTCGGTCACAACCATCTTCGACCTCCTACAACTGAAGACTATCAGAACAACAAGTGACATGCTCGGGGGCTCACAAGCTCAAACGCAAGGATGGCATCCCCACTCCGAAATACCGAATAGCTAAGTCGCTTCCTGATAAATAATTTTTCACTTGGCCTTGCCAATGCCGCAGCCGCTTACACCTAATAGGTGTACAAGCTGCACTTTTTTCTGTTTTTGCTCTTAAATGATTGTAAAAGTATACGAGTAGCATAAATCCTGATCCGTGAAACTTTGCTCCATGAAAGACGAACTCAAGTCACCCAAAACGCGTGTCTGGGAAAGAGCCATGAGCCAACTCCCGACGCTCGGGGGCTATGATTAGTCGGGCAGAGTGCTTAAACGTAAGGGGTCAACTACTCGGAGAAATTAATATCAATAAGAGGAAGAACTCATATTTACATATATTGTAAAATACATTTTATTCGGGTGATTGTTTTCATCATCAGATGCTACTCATCCGATATCTTTATAATGCAGGGCCAGTTCCGGATACGCGTGACAGGAACTCAGGGCTACGAGCCCATCTCCTATGCTCGGGGGCTGGACCAGTCTGCCAAGGATCACTCGGAATGCTCCATGAGGGCTATTGACCGGGTAGTCATGCCAGTCGGGATGTCATCTTCCCCGGCTACGCCCCATATGGGCCAATAACCAACCACCGGCGACAGTCGAAGCTCGGATACCACTTGGCTAGGTGAGGTACGCCCCATGAGGGTTGCCAGCCAAATCCTACGCTAATGCTAGGTTCGGGTACCTCATCCGGTCACAACTTCACTGGGTAAAGTACGCCCCATGTGGGTCGCTAGCCGAATCCTACGCTAATGTGAGGTTCGGGTACTTTATTCGGCTAATAACCGACCTCCGGCGCCAGTCGGAGCTCAGGTATAACTCTGTTGGATAGGGTACGCCCCATGAGGGTCGTCAACCGAATCCTACGCTAATGCAAGGTTCAGGTACCTTATTCGGCTTTACCCAAGTCAGAGAACACTTACATCGTCAAAGCGCATCCGAAGTTCTGATGCACTGCGTCACACCTGAGCAGGGCAAGCAGATCCTGCAACATACCTACTCAGGCACCTGTGGCAACCAGGCTGCATCCAAAACATAAGTCGGAAAGGCTTGCAAATAAGGATTTCTCTGGCTGATTGCGGTTACCGACACTAAAAAACTCATCCTACATGCGATGGATGATACTTCTATAGAGCTATGCTGGGTAGGTCGGCTCAGGCCGGCCTATTTGGTAGCAGCCACCAAGATATGAGTTCCTACAGTAGCATGCTCCATGTGGGCCGCCCGCAGGCTGAGTTGAAATTATAGCGCTGGTGATACCAATAGGAGCCGATGAGGTAAATAGATATGCTTCATGAGAGCCTTATTGCTAAACATATACGTTTGGGTATCTGTTTTATCCACCAAGTCTCGAGGATATATCCTTACATGGATCACAAGCTGGTCTTCATTAAAATTGGGGATGCAGGTATCTTTCTCGAGTACACCTGACCACGCCATGGATTTATTTTCATAAAGTGGTACTCGGCCTACATGCGTGGCCATTAGTTGTCTTGAGCAACATTATTCTAGCTGATATGACGCTGAAGAGTCTAACTTTCGAGTAGTGCACTACTCGGGAGAGACTATAAATTTCTCATTCCCGCTGACATGACGCGGAAGAGTCTAACTTTCGAGTAGTGCACTACACGGGAGAGACTATAAATTTCTCATTCCCGCTGACATGACGCGGAGGAGTCTAACTTCTAGGTGGGACGCCACTCAGGAAAGATATAAACTCCTCTTTCTAGCTGACATGACGCTGAAGAGTCCCATATACGAGTAGTATCCTACTCGGGAAGACTATAAATACCCGTTCCGACTGACATGAAGTCGAAGAGTCTTACATACGAGTAGTTCCCTGCTCAGTAAGACTATAAATCATATTCCGGTTGACATGATACCGAAGAGTCTCATATACCAGTAGTAATCTACTCGGGAAAGACTTCCAGGTTAAAGATCTTTGACTTTATGTTTAATTGTCTTCACAATTAAGCACAAAGTCGTGGGCTACACCTAATAGGTGCACCTATTCGGCGCACACTATTCATACTTCTACATGGAGCCCTTCATAGCCTCGCTGCCAGCTGATATGAAGCAGGACTCGGGAGAAGAAGCACTCGGAGAAAGAGTACTCGGGAGCAATGCACTCGGGAAGACTTCACCGTGGAGGATGAGCACTCAGCATCAGCTGTGACTCAACTTATGAAGGTCTCAGGGGTTACTGTGGGTGCCATGGGCCCTGGGTACCTCATGACAAGCATATGGGACACTCGGATAGAGGATGGGCCTAGCCTTGTAATTAGAGATATAGCTAGATTCGGTAGACTTTGCCTTGTATAGTAAGGAATATATAGTCCTAGTCGGGTGCGTTATATCTCTAAGAGGAAATCCCTTGGCCGTAATCCGGCTGGGACTCCTACCTTGTAACCCTGTCCCCCAGTATATAAGGGGAGGCAGGGCGCCCCATGAGGGTAGGTTGAGTTGGTTCGCCAGAATCACCACCGCAGATTCTCAAAGGAATATCACCACAACTGGACGTAGGGTATTACCTCACAACGAGGGCCTGAACCAATATAAAATCTCTGCATGTTCCTTTGCAATCCATCAAGTTTCCATCTGCCGAGTAGCCCCATATATTTATTGCCGGTGTAAAACATCGACAAGGAGAGATGTACCGTCCATCAAGTATCAAGCTAGAGGAAGAAACTTCGAGCACGCCTGTCAGGATGCAGCATTGGTAGCCATCGGTGATCTGTGTTAGAGGTTCAACTCATGACTGGCAGCTTTGTCTTAACATTTCCACCTGTCCCAGCATTTCAACTCTGAGTTTAGCACGTATGAGAAACCCTAGAGGAGAACTATCTAGTGGTGGACCGACTGGTGCAGATATTGAGTGCGATGGACCGTGCCCACTCCAATGTGGCCATTGCAACTCATGACCAGGAGAACCACAACCGCGTCATCATCATGGGACTGGAGAGGCAGATCTAACGCTTGGAGATGGAGATTGCTGCACTAAAGGAAGAGGCGTCACCACCAGGGATCAAGATTCGCAACACTTCTAGGAAGAGGAGTCGTCCGCCAGCCATCTTTCAGCTGGCGGAAAGGAAGACTTAGGCTATGGGAAGCGACGCGCTGCTTCGTATTGGAGCTCCTCCATTGGTGGACCAGGAAGACGGAGAAGAAAAAGGAGGCTTGTTCGTAGAAGCTGGTGAAGGATCGTCATCTAAGAAGCCTTTCGTCGATGGTTCTTGTAGCCGTTCGGAGGATGAAGACGACAATGGGTCTGAGTACGACTCCAACACCAGAAGAAGCCGTACTCCTCAGTAGAGTCTACCCTAGTGGCGTTGTGTTAGCAGTTGTTTTGCTTAGGTCTTGCTTGTGAGTGTGGTGTTTAGGTAGCAGTTTATGTCCGTAGGAGATGATGTAACTACTAGAATTAGGTGTGTTCTTTTGCTAGTGTGGTGTGAGACTCAAGTAATATAAATGTTGAATTACTTAGTTCAGATCAATATAAGTTGAAGTTTAAATAATATGTACCCATATCCTAAGAGCCCCTTTGCTTTTCTTGTTTATGCTCTACTCTTTACAGATGGCTCTTACTCGTAGTGGGAACAACAACCAACAAGATGGCAATGACAACAGAGTGTCGTCCTGTCAGCATATTCCCAATGGACCCCCACCATTGCATGAGAACCCTACATTGGCACAAGTGCTTGCCAACCAAAACTAGCTCATGGTGATGCTAGTCCAACAGATGCAGAACCAGCAGAATCAAGGACCCCAACAATAGATGCCGCCTCCTCCTCCGCCCCAAAACAAGCTCGTAGAGTTCCGGCATGTGAGGCCCCCACCTTCTCTAACACGACCAACCCGGTGGAAGCTAGAGACTAGCTCCACACCATTGAGGAGAAGAAGCTGGATTCCTACAATGCACAGACCAAGAGAAAGTCTCGTTTGCCTCTCACCAACTGCATGGGCCCACATCTGAGGGGTGGGACCACTTTTGGGTCAATAGAGTCGAAGGCCAGCCTATCACATGGGTAGAGTTCACCACTGCCTTCAAAAAGACACATATCCCAGCTGGAGTGGTGGCCTTGAAGAAGAGGGAGTTCAGTGACAAAATTCCTCTATGAGTTCAACCGTCTTGCTCACTACGCACCCAAGGATGTTAGCACAGACTCCAAGAGGCAGGAGAAGTTCTTGGAGGGAGTAAATGATGAGCTCTCCATCCAACTAATCTTAGGAGACTACGCAGACTTTCAGAAGCTGGTGGATAAAGCCATTCGCTAGGAGGACAAGCACAACCGGATGAAACAGAGAAAGCACAAGATTACTAGCTTCCAAGCCCAGTAGTCAAGCAACCAGAGGCCGCGTGTTGCGGTGCCACCAGAGGCTCAACAAGGAGGATCCTCAACATCTATGCCCCTCCCACAGTGCCAGTTCTACAACAACACTACTAGTGGTGGTGTGGTCATCACCCATCCTCCTCCTTGTCCCGCTGCTGCACATGCTCAGAACCAGCCACCCAAGAAGGACGTTGGGGGAAAGCCCTTGACCTACTACAATTGTGGAGAGCCTGTACATTTTGCTTCACAGTGCCTGAAGCCAAAGCATCCCAAGCCAGTTGCACCAGGATAGAACTCCTCCAACGTGGTCAAGTTGTCTTGGGTACATTTCCTGTTAACTCCGTTTCCACAATAGTATTGTTTGATTCGGGTGCTACACATTCTTTCTTATCAAGGGGTTTTGCAAACAAACATGGGATACCCATCCAGAAATTAAGGACTCCTATCCTGATAAATACACCCGGCCATCAAATGCCCACAACCTAGAGTAGCCCCTTCGTAACTATAGAGATTCAAGGCACCTCTTTTCTGGCCGACTTGGTCTTGATAGAATCCAAAGATCTAGATGTCATCCTAGGGATGGACTGGCTAATTCGGCACAAAGGAGTTATTGATTGTGCCACTAGAAATGTTATCTTGACTTCTAGCCTCGGGAATAAGGTGACTTTTTGTGCCCCCTCTACCCAATCCTCCTTGGCAACTCTAAACTAGGCAACCCTAGCAGAAATCCCTGTGGTACAGGACTACCTGGTGTCTTTCCTGATGATCTACCCTGGATGCCACCCAAAAGGGACATTGAGTTCAGCATAGACTTGGCCTTAGGCACCGCACCTATCCACAAGAGACCTTATCGGATGGGTGCCAATGAGTTGGCAGAAGTGAAGAAGCAAGTAGAGGAGTTGCCTGCAAAAGGGTGTATTAGGCCCAGTACATCGCCTTGGGGAGCACCAGTTATTTTTGTGGAGAAGAAAGATGGAACCCAGAGGATGTGTGTGGATTATCACGCACTAAATGAAGTCACTATCAAGAACAAGTACTCTCTGCCTAGAATCGATGATTTGTTTGATCAATTGGAAGGAGCCACAGTGTTTTCCAAGATATATCTTCGCTCCAGTTATCACCAATTGAGAATCCATGAGGAAGACATACCCAAGGCTGCTTTTACCACTCGATATGGGTTATATGAGTGTACTGTCATGTCATTTCAACTAACTTATGCCCCTGCTTTCTTCATGAACCTGATGAACAAGGTGTTTATGGAGTACTTGGATAAGTTTGTGCTGGTTTTCATTGATGATATCCTTATCTATTCCAAGACCAAGGAAGAGCACAAGCAATATCTTCATATTGTGCTAGAAACTTTACGACAGTATCAGTTGTATGCGAAGTTCTGTAAGTGTGAGTTTTAGCTTCCGGAGGTGATGTTTTTAGGGCATGTTATCTCTGCAGGAGGGATTCATGTGGACCCCACCAATGTAGAATTTGTGACCAAGTGCAAGCAGCCATAGACAGTCACTGAGATCCAAATTTTTCTAGGTTTGGTGGGATATTACCACAGATTCATTGAGAACTTCTCTAGAATTGCGAAGCCTATGACCCGGCTACTCCAGAAGGATGTGAAGTTTTCATAGACACCAGAGTGTGAGCAGAGTTTTCAAGAGTTGAATAAGAGACTAGTATCTGCGCCCGTGTTGATCATGCTAGATCCCAAGAAGGGTTTTTATGTTTATTGTGATATGTCCCACCAAGGATTGGGAAGTGTGTTGATGCAGGAAGGGTTGTCGTGTATGCTTCATGGCAGTTACGGCCAAATGAGAATAACTACCCTACCCAGGACATGAAGTTAGCAGCCATAGTTCATGCTTTGAAGATCTGGCAACATTACCTCATTGGTAACCGCAGTGAAGTACACAGACCACAAGAGTCTGAAGTATATCATTGCACAACCGGATCTAAACCTTTGGCAATGGAGATGGTTGGAGCTAATCAAGGACTACGATATTGGAATTCATTCTCACCGAGGGAAAGTTACTGTAATACCTCGGGTGTCAGCAGTTATCCTCCGAGTTATGTGAAGAATTTGAGCGGATAAACCAGAGTGACGACCCTGACATTTTGGAGATTAAGAACATGAGAAAAGGCAAAGCTAGTGGGTTTCTAGAAAATGAACAAGGTACTGTGTGGTTCGGAGAATGAATCTGCGTGCCCGATGAGAAAGAATTGATGAAACTGATTATGGATGAAGCTCATGGTACTCAATACTCCATCCATCCAGGCTGCAGCAAGATGTACCAAGATCTTAAGGAGAAGTTTTGGTGGTCTAGCATGTGAAGGGAGATAGCTGAATATGTTGCTGTTTTTGATGTGTGCCAGCGTGGGAAGGCCGAACACCAGAAGCCCACAGGACTATTGCAACCCCTCAAGGTTCCAGAATGGAAGTGGGAAGAAGTTGGGATGGATTTCATCACAGGAGTGCTGAGAACTGCGTCAGGATATGACTCCATTTGGGTGGTGGTTGATGGACTCACCAAAGTAGCGCACTTTATACCAGTCTAGATGACCTACTCCGGAAGTAGGTTGGCAGAACATTACATGGCTTGAATCGTGTGTTTGCATGGCGTGCCACGAAAGATAGTGTCTTATAGAGGAAGTCAGTTTACCTCTAAGTTTTGGCAGAAGCTTCCAGAAGAGATGGGCACACGGTTAAACTTTAGCACCGCCTATCACCCATAGACTGTTGGTCAGACCGAGCGTGTCAACCAGATCCTAGAAGATATGTTGAGAGCTTGTGCCATAGATTTCGGTGGAAGTTGGGAGTCGATGTTTTTTATCGGCAGTAATTATGTAGGGCTATTTGTCGGACCTAAACTCAATCGATTTGAAAGGACACATGGGATTTATACTGGTTCAGGCCCTCGGTGTGAGGTAATACCCTACTTCCAGTTGTAGTGTATTGCTTTCGCGGTATTCTCTAGTGAGATTGTCATATGCCATAGGGGGCTCCCTACCCCTCCTTATATACTGGAGGGATGAGGGTTACAGGGTAGGAAACCCAGTCGGATACGACCAAGGGCTTTCCTTATTAGTACATAGGGTATCCAGCTAGGACTATATCCCTTTCCTTGTCATGCAAGGTAATATGAAGCCGAGTCTTACTCTATCTCCAATTGTAGGGACCGGCCCACCCTCTGTCCGAGTGGCCGTAACTACCTTCCTTGAGGTACCTGGGGCCCATGGCCTCCACAATAGCCCCTGAGACCTTCGTAGTTGAGTCACAGTTGATGCCGAGTGCTCTTTCTCCACGGTGAAGAAATTCCCTAGTGCTTTGCTCCCGAGTACACATTGTCCGAGTGATTCTTCTCCCGAGTCCTACTTCATGTCAGCTGGCAACGAGGCTATGAAGAGCTTCATGGAAATAGATGAATAGTGTGTGCTGAATAGGCGCACCTATTAGGTGTAGCCCCCGACTTTGTGCTTAATTGGGAAACAATTAAATATAAAGTCAAAGATCTTTAACCTTTAAGTCTGTCGATGTTTTGTATCGGCAATAAGAATATGGGGCTAGTCGTGAGACATAAACTTGATGGATTGCAAAGGAACACGAAACCATTTATACTGGTTCAGCCCCTCGAGATGAGGTAATACCCTACGTCCAATTGAGGTGTATTGCCTTTGAGGCTTCTCTGATGAGATTGTGCTATCTTTTCTTCTCTTGCCCTCAGGGGGTGCCTTGCCTCCCCTTATATACTGGGGAACTATAGAGTAGGAATCCCAGTCGGACTCCGACCAAGGGATTTCCTTCTAGGAATACAACATGCCCGACTAGGACTATATCCTTTCCTTGTTGTACAAGGTTATGTATGCCGAGTCCTATTGTATCCCTAATTACAAGGCAAGGCCCATTCTCTGTCCAAGTGGCCCAAATGCTTCTCATGAGGTACTCGGGGCCCATGGCCTCCACAAAATCTTTCCTGAGTGATATGTTTCTCAAAAATTGGACTCTTCAGCTATATATTAGCAGGAAATTTTGCTCAAGGCAATTTGGTTAAGCATGTATGCCGAGTATCACTATGAAGTAAATCCAATGTGTGATGAGGTGTACTTGAGAGATACCTACATCCCCAATTTTAATGGAGACTAGCTATTGATCCTTATAAGGATATATCCTCAATACCTTAAAATAATCAAGATACCCAAATGTATACACCCGACTGCAAGCTTAGCATGAAGCTTATCTGATTGTTTAATTGGTGCTTATAAAATAGCACCTACATCATGATTTTAACATGGCCAGCGGGCGACCCAATAGGGCATGCTATTTAAGAACTCATATATCTTTGGCCTACTACTGAATAAGCCAGCCCAAACCGACCTACCCAGCATAGCCCTATAAAATCCGAAGATTTTGATCATTGCTCAACCTGCCCATTGCTTTGGGGATGTGCCACCAAAGCGTAGCAGATTTTGATGCCAAAATCATCGTAGAAATATTTGAATATGCCGCCCATGAACTGAGTGTGTTGCCTAGAATGATGCGATTAAGGACTCTAGATCTATAGATTATACTTAGTATGCATTGCGCATATGATAGTCTGCAACTCCTGTACCGGTAGGTGAGTTTGCCAAACGAAAAATCGACATCCCTTGTATGACAAGACGAGTGTTTTAGCGTCGGTAACCATAGTTAGCCGGAGGAATCCCTATATGTAAGACTTTCCGACTTATGTTCTAGATGCAGTATGGTTGTCACAGATGCCCGAGTGGATAGATTGCAGGATCTGCTTGCCCTCCTTAGGTGTGACGCAGTGCATGAGAACTCTGGATGCGCTTTGACGATATAGGTTTTCTCTGACTATGATAAAGGCTTTGCTCCGTCGCTTGATTTACTCTGCTTCGTTGTAATCTTAAGGAAGTTTGTTTTCTAGTAGGAATCAAATGATTGGGGTCTTCCAATTTTGAAAAATAATGAGCACCTCCGTAGGTTCTGGGTTTGGTGCTATCCCTAACTGAAAGCCCCAGTACTGGCTTGTTTCCCTGTTTTGGCCAAATAGGTACCCGAACGGTGCGCTAGCACAGGATTTGGCTGGCGACCCTCCTGGGGCATACCCAACCCAACATAGGTGTGGCCAAATAAGGTACCTGAACCTCGCATTAGCATAGGATTCGGCTGATGACCCTCATGGGGTGTACCCTGCCCAGCAGAGTGATACCTGAGCCCCGACTGGTGCCGGAGGTCGGTTATTAGCCCCCATGGGGCATACCAAGGAAACGTGACATCCGTGTCTCGATTGGCGTAAGAACTCGGTCAGTAGCCCTCATGGAGCATTCTGAGTGATTCTTGAAGCGTCGCACTCCAAGTGTATCATGGCAGACTGGTCCAGCCCCCGAGCGTAGGAGATAGGCTCGTAGCCATGAGTTCCTGTTACACGTATCCAGAACTGGGCCCTGCATTATAAACATATCAGATGAGTAGCATCTGATGTATAAAACAATCACCAAAGAAAATCTAAATAGTTTACAATGTATGTAAGTATGTGTTCCTCCTCTTATTGATTTTAACTTCCCCGAGTAGTTGACCCCTTACATTTAAACACTCTGCCCGACTAGTCATACCCCTCGAGTATCAGGAGTCAACTCATGGCTCTTTCCCAGACACGCGTTTTGGGTGATTTGACTTCGCCTTTCATGGAGCAAAGCTTAACGGATCAGAATTTATGCTACTCGAGTATTTTTGCAATCATTAAGAGTAAAAACAGAAAATGTGCAGTATGTACACCTATTAGGTGTAAGTGGCTGCGGCATTGGCAAGGCCAAGTGAGGAATTGATGATCTCATCCCCTAGATCTGATCCCGACTGGCACTAAGCCGTATCCGAGTCAAACCATAAGGAAGTGAGTTGCCTCCTGGCCCATTTAGATGAGAATATTATATAAAGGAGGAAATATGTATCAGAAAATGACTTAGCTATTCGGTATTGCACAAGTTGGAAGTGGGGATGCCATCCTTGCATTTGAGCTTTTCAGCCCCCGAGAATGTCACTTGTTGTTCTGATAATCTTCGGTTCTAGGAGGTCGAGGACGGTTGCGATCGATTGCCGCAATGAAGTCCCCTGATTTCTGCTTGTGGTTCCCAAGCTTGGATTGGAACGTGTCGTCCATCTCCCGTCGCTCCTTCTATCAGGGCTTGTCCTCAAGTGGCTCTACCACTGCGTCGACTGAATCAGCATATTTATTGCCCATCTCGAAGAGAGCTTTGACGGAGTTGGTGGCTTCCGAGTGAACTTGGCGATGGATGGCACGTCTGTGACTCCCTTGCGTAAGGCAGCGATGACATCCTCGTCCTTGATTTTAGGTATTGAGTTTCTTTTCATAGAAAAATGCTTGATGAAATCATGGAGGGACTCGTTCTTCCTATGGTGGCACTGATATAAATCGTACTCGGAAGATGGCCTCTCATACGTTCCTTGGAAGTTCGCGATGAAACATTCACGGAGTTCCCCCCAGGAGCCAATTGACCACCTGGGAAGCTCTGTCAGCCACGTCCTTGCCAAGTCAGCTAAGGCGACTGGCAGGTAGTTAGCCATGACCTTGTGATCGCCTCCGGCTGCATGGATTGCCAAGGTGTAAACTGTGAGCCAGGACTCCGGGTTGGTCTTTCCACCATACTTCTCTATTTTAGTCGGCTTGAAGCCAGATGGCCAGTCGACTTGTTGTAGTTCATGAGTGAACACTAGTATTCTTTCATCTGGGTGAGGGCTCCGACTCCGACTACGGTGATGAAATCACTCGTGGTGGAGGCCGAAGCGCTCACGCTCATCTTCTAGTCAGCGGCGCTCATCCTCCTCGTGTTCTCGGCGTTGAGCGTTAATATCGTGGTGGAGATCCTGCCGTAGTCGTCCTCAAGCGTCCTGGTTATCACGGCAGTCGTCATGACGATGCTGCCGTCGATCATTACTCGGACTGCCGAGTAACGTATGTCGTGACTCTGAGTGATGCTGACCAGAGCCAGCTGCTCGGCACCATGCTGAAGTAGATGAAACCGCCATGTCTGAAGCCATCTTATTTGACGGTCAGTGTCTCCAGATTGTTGTCGTAGCTGACAAGCCACAGCGGTGATCATTGCTTTGATTCTCGCGATTGTCGAGGTGGCCTGGTGGTCGGGCCCGAACTGCAAGGTGTCAAGTAATGTGGTAGCGGCCACAACGTTATTTTGTGGGGTCACGAAGACATCATGGTCGCCTACTCGGGTTTGGAGGATCTCTTGTTGAGCAGTCCGCCAAGCCTTGTGCAAGTTGTCATTGCGAGCATCGCACTCGGCTTGCAGGTGTCGTGCGTCCTCCTCCTGTTGCTCACGCAGTCGGCGAGCCTCCTCCTCCTATTGATCGTGTAGTCAGTGTTCATCTTGTGTTGGAGTTGATCCCTTTGACACCATGAAGACCTCGCGTGGTGGAAAATAGCTTGCCGAGCCGTTGTCTGACTGGGAGTCGGATTTGGAGTAGTTTAGCGATGTGATGATGACCCCAACCTGCTTGGACCTGATCTCGAGCGGCTTTGGGCCGTATCCAAGTTGAATTCTAGAGATTGAGTCTGCCACATCAGATTGGAATTAGAAATTGTTGCGGCGTTGTCGAATCCGAGTGGGAAATTGACGATCTCGTCTCCCCTGGACCCGATCTCGATCAGCTTGGAGCCAAATCCGAGTTGAATATTAGGAAAGAGAGTTGTCCCAAAACTCGTAGATCTTGGGTGTTACCAAAGCAGGATGATCAAAACTATTGCGGAGTTGAGTAGGCCAACCGGCGCTAAGTTGGCTTGGTCCCTGGCCGATCGGGTTGAAACCGAGTCACACAAGGTGAGGTTGCCGAGTTTGTCGACTGGAAAGTCAAGGCTCCCGAAGCTGAGTGTTTGCCCAGGGAAGAACTTGACACCGTCTACTCCGATGATTGGATCCATCAGGCTTGATGATGATGATCTCGACCAAGCCCCTACCTGGCGCACCAACTGTTGATGTTTTGTATCGGCAATAATTATATAGGGCTATTAATCGGACCTAAACTCGATGGATTCGAAAGGACACATGGGATTTATACTGGTTCAGGCCCTCGGTGTGAGGTAATACCCTACTTCCAGTTGTGGTGTTTTGCTTTCGCGATATTCTCTGGTGACATTGTCATATGCCCCAGGGGGCTCCCTACCCCTCCTTATATACTGGAGGGATTAGGGTTACAGGGTAGGAAACCCAGTGAGATACGATCAAGGGCTTTCCTTATCAGTACATAGAGTATCCGGCTAGGACTATATCCCTTTCCTTGTCATGCAAGGTAATATGAAGCCGAGTCCTACTCTATCTCCAATTGTAGGGACCAGCCCACCCTCTATCCAAGTGGCTGTAATTGCTTTCCTTGAGGTACCCGGGGCCCATGGCCTCCACAAGAGTCTGCCTTATGCCGAGTTCTCCTACAATAATAGTTACCAGGCAAGCCTCCAGATGGCCCCTTTTGAAGCTCTATATGGGAGGAAGTGCCGTACACCGCTCCTTTGGGATCAAACAGGAGAAAGGCAAGTATATGGAACAGATATTCAAAGGGAAGCTGAAGAAAAAGTGAAGAATATACAGGAGCGTCTATGAGTGGCCCAGTCTCGTCAGAAGAGCTATGCTGATAATCATAGAAAAGACCTCAGCTTTGAGAAAGGTGATTATGTATACCTCTGAGTCATGCTGCTTTGAAGAGTTCATCGGTTTCAGATTAAAGGGAAGTTGGCACCGCATTACATGGGGCCATACAAGATAGTGGGTCGAAGAGGAGAAGTCACATATCAATTGGAGTTACCTCCCATCTTGACAGGTGTGCATGATGTTTTCCATGTGTCCCAATTGAACAAGTGTCTACATGTGCCTACTGAGGAAGCCGGCCCAGAATAGATAGAGATCCACGAAGATCTGACATATGTCGAGAAACCCATCCGTATATTGGAGACCAATGAGAGAAACACCCGAAGCCGTGTGATCAGGTTTTGTAAAGTACAGTGGAGCAATCAGTCCGAAGAGGAAGCAACCTGGGAACAGTGAAGATGAATTAAAGTATGCTCACCCACATCTCTTCGCATAATCTTCTGAATCTTAGGACGAGATTCTGTTTAAGGGGGTAGGTTTCTCACACCCTATAATTCCTTAATATTTAAATCTTGTGGAAAATACAATTTTAGAATTTATTAAAATGCCCAAGGAGTGAAATAGAAAATGCCCAAGGAAAATGGCCTAGATAAACTTTTAATAAATACTTTCCTTAATCCTTTAGCTCCAGGAATTTTTTGGGAATTAATTGAGCAAGAGAAGTATTTTTAATAAAAGAGCATTTTAGCAATTATTTTAAATGGAACATACTTTAGAAAATCCTTCTGAGCCGTTGGGCCGATTTCGGCCCATTCCTTCTCTCTCCTGCTCGGCCTGCCTCTGTTTCCCTCCCTCTGCGCGCGCCTGCAGCCCACTGGCCTAGCCCGCTGCGCGAGCCCAAGATGGCCAGCTGGCCTGTCTCCCCGCAGCCGCTCGTTGATAGGTGGGGCCCACCTGTCAGCCTCGTCCCCGAGCTTGGGACAGGAACATTGTTCCTCTCTGACTCGGCCGCCGCTTCAATCTTGTGAAATCCGATTGATTCGGTTCCGATTTTTTCCAATCAGTTGAGGGGAATCATTCCCCTTATCCTCCTCCACCGAACCCCTCAAGAATCGGGCCAAATCCCCTAGGTTTCAGATGCGTTTTCAAGTTCGGATTAGCGCCGCCGCTGCCCTAGCTTGCGCCACTTCAGTCCTGTCGTATTTGGGGCGGACTCCTCCACCCAGGGCTATAAATAACTAGCCTGAGACCCCCACCACGGAACCCTAATCCTGCCCATCCTCGCCACGCTGCTTTCAGCCGTCGTCCGTGAGTTCTTAGCACTACCACCACACCACCATAGTTCAGCCGCCGCTCCTCGCCGGGGCCGCAGGAGCAAGGCAAACCCCGCCCACTACTTCGCCGCCGCCAAGGACTGCTGTAGCGCCGCCGTCGTCAACTACTCGAAGGACCTCGCCACTTGGAGCTCGCTGCCGGCCGTTTCCCATCACCGTTCACTGTCATTCTCACTTCGGTGAGCATCGCCGTGATCCCTCTACCTCCCAATACCCTTGCCTTGCTGTGTTGCGTGGCCGTTCGCCGATGACCATCGGTTCCTGTGCGTAACAGCCGTAAAAATGACTAAATTTTAAAACCGTTTTTATTTTGTGTATTTTCAAAAATCCACATCGAGTTTATCGTTTCATTCAATTTTAAAATGTCTTTCTTCATTCGTCGTAATTTCTTCTTCGTTTTCTTTTCTATTTTCTCGGAAGTGCAATTCATCCATCAATCCATTCATCCGTCATCCTAAATTCTCGCGGACGAGTCTGCGTTGTTTTCGGGTCATCGACCCATTTTTCTTCCGCCTATCATCGACCCAGTCCATTTTTCTTTTCTTCTTCCCATCTCTTTCTTTTTCTTCCCTCAAGCCGCCAGCCCAGGCCAGACCAGAGACAAATCGGGCCCAGCCCAAGCCGGCCCATCCTCCCTCCACCGCCTCTGCCGAGAGACAGAGCGCAGCCATCGCTGTCACTGCTTCTGCTCTCCTCGCCATGCAGCTGCTTCACTTAGCTGAGTAGAGCACACGCGTCGTCTCTCTGCTCATCCTTCCAGAGTTTCTCCAGTGTCCAACCGCAGCTCGAACTCGCCGGAAGCCACACTAGACTTCGTGCCACCATTCACCATCGCCAGAGCAAGAACGGCGAAGCCCTAGCTTCAGCCGCCTCCGCTTGATCCTCAAAATCCATCGCCGTCATTGTCCATCTCTCCAAATTGAGGTATCCATCATTTTCTCCATGTCCAGGAGTCTCTTCCCCTCTCCTTCCGTCGCTATTCTGCCACCGGGTGCACACCGGCGCCGCCCGCGCCATGCTGCCCTGTTCGGCTGCCGCCTGCCGCTCGGTGCGCCGCCGCCTCGGCTCCTCCCAGCCAGAGCCACTGCCACCACAGGATCCCCCTCAGTCCCCTAATGCTCTCAAACCCCTATGCCCCAATCGGAGTTCACCGGAGCCGCCGCCACCATGAGCGCCGCCGCCACCAGCTTCTGCTCGCTGCCACGCGCCTCACCGCCGGCTCTTCCACTGCCACTGACCTCGGGAATGGGGTCGCCATGACCCCAGGACCCCAAAACCGATGCCCCTTGTTGGGAACCGGCCTCCTCCGCTGCCGGCACCTCTGACACCGGCCGGCTCTTATAAGCAAAGAGAGAGAGAAATGAAAATCCTAATTTCCTATTAAAAATAATTCAGAAAAGGCTCTATTCACTATTTCAACTGGTTTATTACTCTTTTGCCCTCTAAATCAAAATCCGAGACTTATTCTTGACTCCTTGATTTATTCCGAATCCATCCGTGACTGTTTTGTCATGATCCGAGCATCCGTTGACGAAACCCTAATTTTGGCTCTAGGGTTTTTGCTCGACGCAACTTCGAAAAAATCCCAAATTTCTTCCATATTTCCTCTTTTAATATCCTGTGCACTTTCTGAATTTTTGGCATTTATTTGGAGTTATTTGCTTATTTATTTTATTTGTGTATCGATAGATTCCGCCGCAGTAGATCCAATCAAGGAGTTCGAGTCCGTAGCTGACGCACATGCCTACGCAGTCGTAGGAGGAGACGATTGGTACGACTACACCGATCCCAAAGGCAAGTCATACATCCTCTGATTAATAATTGAACCCGATCTGGAGCTAGGTCATATTTTGGGTAGAGTACTACCTTGAAGTACTTATATAGCATGCATGAGTTAATTTTCTAAAGTATTTCGAAATAGATAACACCTTTTATTTGATATTGTTATAAATGTAATGCCATGCCTTGAGTTGAGCCCTATATATATCTTTGATAACTCTAGGTTAATCCTGTTTTTATGAACATATTGAATATTATATGAAACTGTTATTTTATGTGATAGTTTTGGAAGTATATGATATATTTAAAGTTTTAAGGACATAACCCCCTTGTGCCAGTATAAGTGATAGAGTTAGCGCCCATCCGCACGATCGAGGTATTTAGACCAAGTGTGTACTGCTCCAGTGAATTGAACTTCTACAGCCTTTCAGTGTATTGTCATTTTAGGCTTTAACGTGTGTAATGGCCACTGAGTGATGTAAGATTATTTGTTTATATGAGTGTGGGTGCTGCGGTGCCCTTTGCGGTCTTTGAGGACTACGTGTTCCTCCTAGTCGTGCAATAGTGGGTGGACGAGTCATCAGATTGGTGCACACCCTCGTGAAGGCCAAGTTGAGGCCAACAGGCGCCTTGTCCTATAACCTGCTAGGCAGAACAGAGATGAGCTTGGGGTAGTACTACACTTTGTTATCTTCAGCCTAGCTAGCTGTGGGTATCGTGCGGGTAAAGCTGGGTAGACGCTGCAGAGTCATTTGGTATTCGAATACGCCGTGCTCCTGGTAAATGGAGATATGTCTATGGGTGAATCTAGAATAATGGCATGAGTAGAATTGTGATAATGGTTTAAATTGTGAGATGACATGCAATATTAAATCCTATAAAACTAAATTTGTTTATAAATTGGGATGTTTGTGAACTACTGATAAGGTTTAGAGTTAAACCAGTTCCCTTCTTTGTTATATCCTGCATCACTATATATTTTCCTACATGGCTTGTGGAGTATTTATGTACTCAGTCTTGCATATTTTGGGCTCCAGCCATTTAGGAAGAAGTTGCAGGTGAAGTCGAGGAAGCCGTCGATCCGCTAGATTGGGACGAAGACAAAGGCTTCAAGTTCTAGGTCAACTCTACACTTAGGCCGTTCCTGTGGTGCAGAGTTGTGTGTTTTGGTTGTACATGTATGGCCATAGGCCCGTTGTGTGCGTGTGTTGAGTTTGGGTTGTACTAGAACCTAGTCGGTTTTATAATTAATCAAAGTTCTGTTTCTGTATCATTCTATGCGTAACTGAATTTCATGGGCGGTTATGTGTGTTGTGGGACGTTTGGACCCCCTCTAAATGGTCCCCACAGGAGTGGTATCAGAGCATAGGCTTGACTATAGGTTGACCTAAGTTGGTTAGGAAGTGTTTGAAAATCTATTTTGAAACTTGAAAAGAATTGCAAAAAATGAGTTATTCTTCTAATTGACTCTCTTCCGTCTTGATTTGTTTTCCTGTCTATTTCTTTCTTCTTTCCTTAATCTGATTTTGAAAAGTTTTAGTTGATTTTTTCCTCACCCTATTCAAGGTTCGATTAGTTGGTCAGGGTGTAATAGACACGATTCAAAGAACTCGGGAGTAAAGTTGCTTTGGAGAGGAGCGTTGAAGTGTGATAGCTTTGTTAAGTTAGGGTTGATGCTAGTGTATGTCAACCTGTGTCAGTCAATGGTTCGTCTGTCGATGTTTTACACCGATAATATGATTATCGGGCTACTCAGCGAGGGGAAATCCAATGGACTGCAAAGGAACACAAGTACTCGTCCTCCACGGTTAAGATTGCCCGAGTGCATTGCTCCCGAGTACTCTTTATCTGAGTGCTTCTTCTTCCCGAGTCCTACTTCATGTTAGCTGGCAGCGAGGCTATGAAGGGCTTTATGTAGATGTATGAACAGTGTGCGCCGAATAGGTGCACCTATTCAATGTAGCCCCCGACTTTGTGCTTAATTGTGAAGACAATTAAGCATAAAGTCAAAGATCTTTAACCTTGTAGTCTTTCCCGAGTAGATTACTACTGATATATATGAGACTCTTCGGTATCATGTCAACCGGAATATGATTTATAGTCTTGCCGAATAACATGCCACTCGTATATAGGACTCTTCAGCTTCATGTCAGCTGGAATAGGGGGGTTATAGTCTTTCCCGAGTGGCGTCCCACTCGAGAGTTAGACTCCTTAGCGTCATGTCAGCTGGAAAAGATATTTATAATCTCTCCTGAGTAGTGCACTACTCGGAAGTTAGACTCTTCAGCATCATATCAGCTGGAATAACGTTGCTCATGGCAACTGGTGGCCAAGCATGTAGGCCGAGTACCACTTTATGAAAATTAATCCATTCTGTGGTCAGGTGTACTCGAGAAAGATACCTGCGTCCCCAATTTTAATGAAGACCAGCTTGTGATCCTTATAAGGATATATCCTCGATACCTGGTGGATAAGACAGATACCCAAACACATGTGTTTAGCAATTAGGCCTTCATGAAGCATATCTGTTTACCTCATCGGTTCCTATTGGTAGCACCAGCACTAAGATTTTAACCCAGCCTGCAAGCGGCCTATATTGAGCGTGCTACTGTAGAAACTCATATCTTGGTGGCCCAGTGTCAACTTTGCAGGCCCAAGCCCATTTAGTCGGCACAGGCTCTATAAAGGCTAAGGGAGAGAGAAAAGATTCCTCATCTTCCCCATGCGACCAATCGTTTCATCTTCCCAACTCCACGCCAAAATTTCGCTTCCCGCTCCGCTAGGGTTCGCCATTGCTTGATCCCCCCCACCGAAGCTCAAGTGATTCCGCATCCGCTTGTCGATTCCAAGCCCCTGACTATATTTCCCCCAAATCTCTTGTTCCCCCAGCCATGCCAAAGGTTCTAGATGTTGTTGGGGTGTCAGACGATGGGTGGCCGATCTCGGACTGCAGCCGGGCAAAGCTGGAGAGGTTGGAGAAGTCGCTACGGCTGCAGAGCTGCGACATTATCCGCTGGCGGCCGGCCGAGGGTGAGTCAGTCCCAAATCCCCAATCCGGCGAAACTGTTGTTTTTGCCTCTTTCTTTGACCGGGGTTTGTTTGTCCCTTCTTCCGAGTTCCTTCGCCGCCTTCTTAATTTTTACGGATTGGAGTTGATGAATCTGAATCCCATCTCGATCTTGCAAATCTCAATATTTGTGACTCTCTGTGAGTGCTACTTGGGTGTGGAACCCCACTTCAATTTCTTTAGGCATCTATTCCACATCAAACCCCAACCTTCCAAGAATATGGTTTAGGTGATTGGGGGCGCTGGCCTTCAGTTAAGAAGTGAGATGAAGAAGGTGTATATCAATCTTCCTTTGAAGTCTTCCTTGAAAGGCTGGCACAAGGAGTGGTTTTATTGCTCCGATCTGGTGCCCTCGTTGCCTGCATTCACTGGGAAGCCCCCGACAATCTCGCCCAATTGGTCATCGGACCCGACCTTCGAAAAGATGGGCCAGGTGCATCAGTTGCTGGCCAGGTTGGAGAAGTTCAAGGAAGCCGGCCTGACTGGCCCTTGGGTGGCCAAGCGTTTCCTGACCTGGCACATTCAGCAGCTGAAGCTGAGGAGCGAGTTCTGCTGGGGCTATCAAGGGGAGGATGACCCCGACCGAGAAAGCCGAGAGGTGATCAGCCAGCAAGAAGTGACCGAGATCTTGTTCACCTATTTCTCCAACGGGGTGATCGAGACCGAGGACGCGGAGCGCTGCATCATGGCTTATAATTGGAACCGGCCCCGTCCCGAGGTAACATCTGCTTCTCTTCCATAATGAATGCTTGTAGACATATATCCATGATTATCCAGCATTGTGTGATGTATATTATGGAATCGTTTGCAGTGGTGCAAGGAATTTGATGATGACTCCCGTCCGTTGTTGGCCACGAAATCAAAGAAAAGGCCGAGAAGTACTCCTGCCGCCCAGCCCGACTCCGAGAGAGCGGGGAAAAAGCCCATTGTAGATCAGGGCAAGGGGAAGGTTGTGAAGCCGAGTGCCGTAGCCAGGAGTTTAAGGATAAGGGACCCCGCCGGCACAGCACCCAGGCCATCGAGTCCCAGATCGGGACCAGCGCGGTTGAGCTCAGCAACATCGAGCCCAAGCCAAGCGCGGCCGAGTACAAGGTCGACCCCAGCGCCGCCGAGCACCCAAGCGCCGCAGCCGACCACACCGCGAACGGGACCGACCAGGACAGAGGTGCCGCCACCGACTGCCTCGCCCTCAGGCCAATCAGCCAGCGGCCCTCCAGTGCTGCCCCCTGGATCTCCCGGACAAAAGCTCAAGTCCTCCAAGAGGTAGGCCATTCTGGGTCTTCTGAAAATCATGTTCAGCATTGTTGCACCTTGATGCTTGACTTGTTATGTAGGAAGTGGGTCGACATAAATCTTAAGGAGGCTGCACCGACTGCCTCTGCTGTCGACCCTGCCCCCGCTGATCTAGAGCCAGCGAACACGCCTGCTGAGCTGGCGGTGGGCCCAGTCGTAGAGGCTATGACCGTTCCGACTGCAGGGTTGGCAACCCCGGGCGAGCAAGGGGCAGTTCCCGAAGCTGCTGCTTCAGCCCCTGAGCCGGCGCCTGTTGTCGAAGCCATGGTTGCAGCTCCTAAGCCAACTACTGAGGCCCTGGAGGCCGCCGAGTTGGGGGCCAGGAGTCCGTCACCATCCTGGTCGTCATCATCGTCGTCATCGCTCTCTTTTTTCGGATAAACTGGAACTCCCCAGGCTCGAAGCTCCTCCTCGCAAGTTCCCACGGACGTTCCACTAGACGGTGCCCGATGGAATAGAAAAGTGTTATAAGCATGACGAGGTTGTGATGGAGAGGGAGCGCAAAAGCTTGCTGTGCGCTACACTAACCGCGTCCTAGGGGATCCAGGCATGACCTTCGTCGTACTGTAGTCTTGGTTATCTTGCTCACATGAGTGATCTGACGACTGACTTTGTTTCGCTCTGTTTTTTCCCGAGTAGAAACTTGTTGATCGCTCGGAGAAGATGAGTGAAGTCTTGATCCGGGTCGCCCCTCAGCTCCAAGAGTTGGACCAGCTTTGGGCCTTGAAGGCCGAAGTAGAAGGGCGCAGCCAGGAGAGGGAGTCTTGGCTGAGGGACTCCGTTACTCAGCTCAGGGCTACAAATTGGGACCAGGCCAAAGAGATAAGAGGTAAGCCCCCGAGATGTATCTTTTTGACCAGATCCTTAGTATATTTCTCTAGCTGTGTTGTTCCCGACTGCCCAGTGCTGTCTTGACTGCAACGTCAAGTCCTTGACTAATCTGTCGTGCAGCCCTCGAAGCAGAGTTAAAGACCCGAACAGAGGGAGAAATTCAGCTGAAGGAGGCCAAAAGAGCCAGGGCCAAACTTGAGAAGGACAAGGCCGACCTGACAAGGGCCAAAACCGAGCTCAAGAAGGGAAAATTTGAACTGGAGAAGACCATTGCCAAGTGGGAGGCTGACTACAAGAGTAAGTCTTCGTCCTGACATTAATCTTAACCAATCCATTGATTACTCCATCTGCAGCTTTGTTTAACAAGTTTACTTGTGGGTGAACCCGGGTAGCTACTAGAGCCAACTCCCAGATCTAGTTTCAGGCTTTCGCAGAAGAGATCAGGGCAGTCAAGGAGTCACAGGAAACCCTTGCCGAGTCCGTGAAAGGGCTCCTTGACTTGATGGATCCTCGCCCTATGGGGACCAGCTCCAGCACCATCTTCCAACTGGAGGAGCGCCTTAAAGATGCACCGAGTGCCCTAAAGAGGTACTCAGATGAGCATGTTATTGTCGGGTGGCCCAAACCCTGGCAATGACCAAGTCCATCTACCCAAGGGCAGATATTGAAGCCATCGGGGAGGGGTTTGCCGAGGAGACGACTCCTGAGCAGGCGCTGGAGCTGATAGCCAAGGTGAGGCCAACTGCAGAGATTATCACCCGGGACCTAGGTATGTAAAAATAGTACATCATGCAGTCGGTGTGTATATATGTTTTTTGTAAGAACATGTGTAAATATATGTGCAATGCCACCAAGCTTTAGACTATTACTCAGTTGTCATTAGCTTTACTCAACCATATAGCCTACACCGAGTTAATCTATAGGAACTTAATAAAAGCGTTCACCACAGAAAGCTATACTCGGGCAGGCATAGAAAGGTCATAGTAAAACTTCATAACTTGAGTAAAATAGGCTCATATATTATTGACAAAGCACATGTAATACATGCAGCCCCCGACTCACTACTCGGTTGAAACAAGCGGCGTAGTGAGTCAGAGGAAAACTGTACACATGAAATTTATAAAACTCAGGTATAGAAAGGACGTAGCTATTCTATATTCCATGAGTTACCAATGAGGGCACTGATGCGAGGTTCGGTCCCGATCTTTCGATGGAGAAGGTAATCACGATTGGTGGAAGAAACCGACGTTCACGGCCCGACTACAACTATCCGCGATGTTGCGCCTTAGCGACCGATACACCGATTCCAGAAGGTGAACGCGATCTTGTGGGGCGCGATCAACCGGCCACGAGGGCTCTCGTCCTGCAAGCAATCGTAGAACAAGCAAGAGCGAGTTGAACAAGCACTGAATTGCTAATCAAATATGAAGTTTCAATCTGAAAATACAAGAAGTGGGGTTCCAATAACAAGAAGACAGGCGATCTAGTCGACACGCGCGCTTCAAGCGAAGTAGCAGTGGCTAAACTTCAATCTATCAAAACCCAATCTGCTGTGGCGGCTCTAGAGACATATAAATAGATGGGAGGACGACCAAGAGTGTGTTGGGGTCGTTCTCCAACCCTAGGACGCGCCCCTAATGGGCTCAACTTGAAACACAGCCCACGGGCCAAAATAAGGTGGCGCAGCACCGTAGACAGAAAAGGTCTTGGTAGTATTTCGACGTTTCTGGACGATTCTGATAAGATATGGACGTGAGGCCAGATCCATTGGAAAGTAGACTTTATAAGCTTTCCATGAAGTACTTGAACGTCCAAAACGGAGCCCGTACGAAGTCGTGGCGGCCATTAGAAGTTGGTGCTGTCCTGCAGTCCGAATCCAATCGGCGCGACTCCCTCTCCTGGATGGTATTCTCCTTGTTCTCCTTGGTTTCTAAGCACCACAAGAGTACACGGGTTTCCATGGTCTAAAGAAACCGAACATGAACTTAAGAGTGAACTTACTTGATGATTTAATTGACGTGCACGGGCGCGAGTCATAGGACCTTGTGTAGGTGTAGATGTAGGTGAGGATGTATCGATGGTGTTGATGTCCTCATCAGGCACTGTCTTCGGTCTTCAGTCGGTAGGCGCCTGGCCATGTGACCTCGGCTATAATGAACGGCCCTTCCCAGATTGGGGATAGTTTGTGCCTGTCTTTGGTGGTTTGTATTTTTCTCAGGATGAGATCTCTGACCAAAAAGGCGTGGCCACGGACATTGCGATTGTGGTAGCGACGCAGGCCTTGAAGATACCTTGCTGACTGGATTGTTGCGATATCCCTCGCTTCTTCCAACTGATCTAGTTCGACCAATCGGGTATTGTTGGAGAAGTTTTCTGAATAAGTCCGAACTCGTGGAGAGCTGAACTCTAACTCGGTTGGTAGCACAGCCTCGGCACCGTAGACCAGAAAGAAAGGGGATTGCCCTGTTGCCCGACTAACCGTGGTTCTGAGAGACCAGAGAACAGATGGGAGCTCTTGGACCCACCGACCCGCGTATGGTTGTAGTCGGTCGAATATCCTGGCCTTGATACCTTGTAGGACCATACCGTTGGCTTGTTCATCCTGCCCGTTGCTCCACGGGTGTGCCACAGACGCAAAGCAGATCTTGATGCTGAACTCATCACAGAAATCTTGAAACACGCCGCCCGTGAACTGAGTACCGTTGTCGGTGATGATGCGGTTGAGGACCCCGAATCGGTATAGTATACTCATGATGAAGTCCTTTGCTCGTGCCGCTGTTATGGTTGTGATGGGTTTGGCCTCAATCCACTTGGTGAATTTATCCACTGCGATGAACAAGTGTGTGAACCCTCCTGGCGCTTTCTTGAAAGGCCCGACCATGTCAAGCCCCCATACTACAAAGGGCCAAGAGATTGGGATTGTTTGGAGCTCCTGGGCTGGGAGATTGGTTTGTCTTGCGTAGAACTGGCAGCCCTCGCATGTGCGAACAATGTCTTTGGTGTCTGTTACTGCTGTTGGCCAGAAAAATCCCTGCCGGTAAGCCTTTCCGACTAACGTCCTGGATGCGGCATGGTTGCCACATATGCCCGAGTGGATCGAGTGCAGAATCTGCTTGCCCTCCTCGGTGGTGATGCAGCGCATGAGGACACCAGATGCACTTCTTCGGTACAGGTCTTCTCCGACGACTAGGAAACTCTTGCTTCGACGTTTGATTTGTTCAGCTTGACTGCGATCTTCCAGGAGTTCATCGTCCAGGAGGAATTTGAGAATAGGAGTCTGCCAATCTTGACATATGTGCAGCACCTCTTCTGTTGCCAGGGTAGGTTCGTCTCCCGACTGCTCTGGCACTAGTTCTGCTTGACTGACGGCTCCATGAGTTACTCGACAAAGATCCCTGTCGGGACCGCTTCTCACTTGGATCCCATATTTGCCAGTTCATCTGCTGCGTCGTTGTCTTGTCATAGGACGTGTGTTATCTCCAACCCGTCGAACTTATTTTCCAGCTTGCAAACCTCCTGACAGTATGCCACCATGGCGTCGTCGAGACATGTCCAGTCCTTCATGACTTGGTTCACCACGAGTTGAGAATCCCCACGCACAACCATCCGACGTATGCCGAGTGATATAGCAATACGGAGCCCGTGGATAAGTGCCTCATACTCGGCAACGTTGTGGGAAGCCGGGAAGTGGATTTGTAGAACATACTTGAGTTTTTCGCCGGTGGGCGATGTCAGTACGACGCCAGCCCTGGCGCCGCCAATCCTTACAGAACTGTCGAAGTACATTGTCCAGTACTCTAGCTTCGCTATTGATGTAGGCATGTGAACTTCTGTCCACTCGGCCATGAAGTTGGCTAGAGCTTGTGATTTCATTGCTGTCCGTGGCTGAAAGGTGATGTCGAACGCCATCAACTCGAGCACCCATTTAGTGATTCGGCTGGTGGCCTCACGGTTATGTAGGACGTCCCCGAGTGGAAACGATGTGACCACTGTGACTTGATATGCTTGGAAATAGTGCACCAGCTTCCGGACAATGATAAGTAGGCCATAGAGCAGCTTCTGGACCTGCGGATATCTCATCTTCGAGTCGGCAAGCACCTCGCTGACAAAGTAAACTGGCCATTGGAGTTTTTGGATGTGATTCTGTTCGGATCGTTCGACTACCAGCACCGTGCTGACTACCTGGGAAGTTGCCGCCAGATATAGCATTAGCTGTTCTTGGGGCATCAGTGATGCCAACACGGGGGGTGATGTGAGAAATTGCTTGAAGTCTTCAAAGGCTTGCTAGGCTCTAGGAGTCCATTGGAAGTTGTCTGCTTTCTTCAGTAGCTTGAAGAAGGGCATACCCCTTTCACCCAATCAGGAAATAAACCGGTTGAGTGCCGCCATGCAGCCTGTCAGATTCTAGATGTCCTTCTGGTTAGTCGAGGGAGCCATATTCATGATTGCATTGACTTTTTCCGGGTTGGCCTCGATGCCGCGATGCGAGACGATGAAGCCGAGTAGCTTGCCAGATGGCACACCGAAGGCGCACTTTTTTGGGTTCAACTTCATCTTGAATCTTCGAAGATTGCGGAAGGTTTCTTCCAGGTCAGCAATGAGGTCTTCTTTGGATTTGGTCTTGATCACCACGTCGTCGACGTAGGCCTCCACGTTGCGCCCGATCTGAGTGTGTAGACACCGCTGAATCGCCCGTTGATATGTTGCTCCAGCATTTTTCAAACCGAACGGCATAGTGATGTAGCAGTACACTCCAAACGGCATGATAAAAGACGTCTTGAGACAGTCCTCCTCCTTCAGGTTGATTTGGTGGTATCCCGAGTAGCAGTCGAGAAAACTGAGAAGGTCGCACCCTGTAGTTGAGTCCACCAACTGGTCTATTCTTGGTAGACTGAATGGGTCTTTGGGGCACGCCTTGTTGAGATCGGTGTAGTCGATGCACATGCGCCATTTACTGTTTTTCTTCCGGACCAGAACTGGGTTTGCTAGCCAATCCGGGTGATTGACCTCTTTGATGAACCTGGCTGCGAGAAGCTTGGTTATCTCCTCCCGAATAGCATCTTTACGGTCTTGAGAGAAGCGTCGTAGCCGTTACTTGACTGGCTTGACATCTGTCTTCATGTTGAGAGTGTGCTCAATCACCTTCCTTAGTACGCCCGGCATGTCAGACGGTTTCCACGCGAAGATATCCTTGTTGGCTTGGAGGAAGGTGACGAGCGCGTCTTCCTATTTGGGGTCGAGTTCGGTCCCGACTAGAGCAGTCTTGGAGGGGTCAGAAGGGTCCAGGGGGATCTTCTTCATGTTCGAGTCCGCTGAAATTCCTGACTTTGCTGCTTTTTTGGCTAGAACTGGGTCTTCCTCGACTTCAGTTGTGATGGTTTGCCAAATGTTGTTGCGTCTGACTGCCGCCTCTTGTGATTGGGCCAACTCACAGCTCTCCTTGTCGCAGGTGAAGGCTTGCTTGACGTCGCTGTGGAGGGAGAGGACTCCTAATGGCCCTGGCATCTTGAGCACCATATATGTATAGTGCGGTATCGCCATGAATCTGGCGAGCGCCGGTCGTCCGAGTATCACGTGGTACACAATCTCGAAGTCGGCGACCTCGAAGCAGATGTTTTCTGTGCGGAAGTTATCCCGCGTGCCGAAGGTGACTGGCAAGGTAATCTGCCTGAGTGGTGTTCAAGACAGGCCAGGAATTATCCCGTGGAAGGACGCCGTACTTGGCCACAGATCTGAACGAGGAATCTTGATCTCATCCAAGGTCTTGGCGAAGAGAATATTGAGCGCGCTGCCTCCATCTATGAGAACCTTCTTCAATCTGATATTCTTCATGACCGGGTCCAGGACGAGTAGGTAGCACCCTGGGTGTGAAACCCGATCTGGGTGATCTGCACGGGTGAATGTTATTGACGTCTCTGACCAGCGCAAGTATTGGGGGGCGTCTACTGTGGAGATTGAGTTGATGTCGCGCGTTGTAAGCTTCTGCTTCCTCTTGGATTCGTAGGCAGATGGCCCTCCGAAGATATGGTTAAGCTCGACTTGGGGATCTTGAAAATCGTCAGCCAGGCCCTGATCTGGCTTGTCTTTGTCCTTGTCGATGCCAGATGATGAAGTCTACTCGGAAGCAAACTTCTTAAGTATAAGCAGTCTTTGGCCGCGTGCTTGCCCTTGGGGTGGAAGGGATAGTGCCCATTCATGACTTTCTGGTAGTCGTTGTTGCGTTGGGGCCATGACCGAGTTCGCTCTATGTTGGCCACCTCGTTATCCAACTTCCACTTGCGGCCGCCGGTCTTGTTTTGAGATGGCTCGTCAGTTTTCGCCTTTTGTTCTTTCTATCAGGACTCCTTCTCGTTGAGGGCCTTTGCGACCGCTTCAGCCGAGTCGGCGTATTTGTTCGCCATGTCGAAGAGAGCCCGGACAGAGGATGGTGGTTTCCGAGTGAACTTCGCAATGAACGGAGCATCCTTTACTCCCTTGCGAAAGGCGGCGACGACAGCCTCGTCTCTGATCATTGGGATCTTGTTGCGCTTCTCAAAGAATCTCTTGATAAAATCGCATAGAGACTCGTTCTTCTTCTGGTGTAGTTGATATAAATCATGCTCAGAAGACGGCCTCTCGTAAGTTCCCTGAAAATTAGCGATGAACCGCTCCCTGAGTTCTCCCCAGGAACCGATCGACCGCCTCGGGAGCCCTGTCAGCCATGTCCTCGCCGAGTCAGCTAGTGCAACTGGGAGGTAGTTAGCCATGGCTTTATGGTCACCTCCGGCAGCTCGAATTGCCAGGGTGTACATGGTGAGCCAGGACTCAGGGTTGGTTTTGCCGTTGTATTTCTTGATCCCCGTAGGCTTGAAGCCCGACGGCCAGTCGATGTCCTGGAGCTCGTGAGTGAAAGCTGGAACGCCTTCGTCTTCTTGAGAGCTTCGGCTCTGATTACGGTGGTTGAACCGCTCATGGTGGAGACCGAAATGCTCGTTTTCATCCTCCAGTCGGCGGCGCTCGTCCTCTTCTCGTTCATGGCGCCGGGTGTTGATGGTGTGGCGGAGGTCGTGTTGTAGGCGTACTCGGAGATCTTGGTTGGGCCAGCGGTCATACTGGTGACTCCGCCGGTTGTCGTTGTTGGTGTTGCCGAGTGACGTTTGCGATGATTCCTCGTGTGGCCGACTTGAGCCAGCCGCCCGGTGCCGCGCTGATGTAGATGAACCCACCGCTGGAGATCCCGACCGGTTGGTCGGTACAAGTATGTCGCCCGACTGTTGTTGTTGTTGCTGACAGTCAGCAGCTGTAATCACCGCCTTGATCTTGGCGATAGTCGGGGTGGCCTAGTGATCAGGCTTGAGTTGGAGCGTGTCTAGCAGAGTTGCAGTGGCCACGACGTTCTGTTGTGGTGTGACGAAGATGTCGTGGTGGCCGAATTTAGTCTGGAGAATCTGCTGCTGAGCGGCTTGCCTAGCCTTGTGTAGTCCATCATTGCGAGCCTCGCGGTCAGCCTCCTCCTGTTGTCGTAGTCGGTGCGCCTCCTCCTCCTGCTCCTCTTGTAGTCGGCGCACCTCGGGTGGTGGTGTTGAAGCCATGAAGATCTCGCGGGGGAGGAGAAAAATCGCCAGCCTAGAGTCTGAACTAGTGTTCGAACCATTGTCCGACTTGGTGTCGGAATCCGAGTAGTTTATCGGAGTAAGAACGATTCCGACCTCCCTAGATCCAATCTGAAACGGCTCTGAGCCTTGTCCAAACTGAACCGTGGGAGATCGGGTCTGCCGCAAGAGATGTAGATCCGCGATGTTGCCGAGTCTATGTGGGAGATTGGCGATCTCTCCCCCTTCTAGCCTGACCCGGGCTGGCTCGAGGCCTAGCGCGAGTCGGACGCCGAAGGAGAGAGTTGTCCCAATGCTCGGTGAAGTGAAGGATTGCCACAGTAGATCGATGAAGGAGATTGCGGCGTCCTGTGGGCCGACTGGCGCAACGTCGGCTGGTTCCTCGGCCAGTTGGATTAGATCTGCTTCAGCCAAGGTGAGGTTGCTGATCTGGTCGGCAACGAAGTTGAGGCTTCCGAAAGAAATTGTGTCTCCGGGGGAGAACTTGTTACCATCGACTCCGCTCGTTGGATCCATCCAGATTGTTGATGAAGATATCACCGAAGCCCCTACCTGGCGCACCAACTGTCAATGTTTTACACTGGCAATATGATTATGGGGCTACTCAGCGAGGGGAAATCCAATGGACTGTAAAGGAACACAAGGAAATTTTATACTGGTTCAGGCCCTCGATGAGAGGTAATACCCTATGTCCAGTTGTGATGGTATTCCTTTGAGGATGTATGTGGATCAATGATCTCGTGTGTTGTTCTGCCCTCAAGGGGCCCCCTGCCTCCCCTTATATACTAGGGAGAAGGGGTACAAGATAGGAATCCCAACCGGATACGGCCAAGAGATTTCCTTCTTAGAGATACATCTTACCCGGCTAAGATTGTATATTCCTTTTTGTACAAGGCAAAATCTATCGGGTGCTACTATATCTCTAACTACAAGACTCGGCCCATCCTGTATCCGAATGGCCCATATGCTTGTGATGAGGTACCCGGGGCCCATGGCCTCCACATCGTCCATCCGGTAGAACGTGGAGTCATGTATTGTATTTGCGAAAGGGCCATCCTGTTGTTTCATGTAACCTTTTGGGGTTACGTGGCACTTGATGTGCTATTGTGTTTCTCAATTTTTATAAGAAAAGCCCTAAACATGATTCTGTCTATCTTTCTCTGTTATTTTGTTGCTTCTTTATTTCATGCTATCCTAGTCTAAGTCTATTCAGTCTTTCCTTTTTACACCTTAACTAACGTTTTATAATGAAAAACCTCTTATAGGCCTATGTAAAGAAAAAAGATGTCAGGAACTGATGGAAATGGCAGTGCGGGTGAGCAACCGCCAGAACATCCAGTTGATCTTGCAAGGGTGATGCAGATGACGGATCAGAATTACAGCAGACTTTTTGAGCAAGTTATCAATAGGATGCCTCAACAAGGTGCCGCCATAGCTGAGGGATCAACCATGGGATCCAGGTGGATAGATTTTCAGAGGACTAAACTGTGGGCACCCCAGAAATGCATTATGGAGAGTAATTATTATGACAACGCGAAATATCTAGATGGATGGGATCTCAAATAAAAACCAATTAAGTACAATAACCATCCATCCTCATCGCAGCCTTGCCATAATATTTACCCAATCACAATACAATTCCAACGCGCCAAATTCAGAAATAAAGAGATATTTGGAGAGTTGATTCACCAGTCCGAAACGGCGAAGTGTGCCTGTCAAACCACACGAAGGCGGCAACCAAACACGATACACATTTCTGGGGACATGGTCTACGGTTGAACCAACATCCATGCATCTCATCATTTCTAAATTCATACTCATGTTCAGCTAGTCCCTAGGAAAGCGACTAGCCTCACACTTTCATCGCAAGCAATTGATAAACATCACAAGTACTCTAAATATGGATAAACGAGCAGCAGGGTTATATATATTACATAGAGGGCTCACACCCTAATTCATCACAAAGTAACCTAAAAGATAGCAGCGGAAAATATAAACATAACAGATAAACCAGTGGTGCCATTACCAAACCACAGGGCAACCGACTGGGAATAGAGCATAACTTCGACTACATATTATCCTCGCCACCCTCGGCAGGATAATAGTAGACCACTTTAGTGTCGTCAATATCCTCACCTGAAAGATATGCAGTGTGAGTACAACAAGTACTCAGTTAGGCTTATACAATAATAATAGAACAAAGGAGTAATGCTAGTCTCTACATCAAGGAGTATGGCTATGTCGATCTGATTTTGCATAAAGCTGATTTTATTGAGCAAGTAATACGTTTAAAACATAAGCAAATGTGAAATAGCTCAATTTGAAAATTTAGGACATCAAGCTTATAGTTCTAAAACTGGAATATAAATAAGCACAAACCATGCTCTAATCATCATCCATGGGCCACCATTGCCCAATTATATATGCTACACAACCATACCATTTTTCATGACTAAACCAAGTCATATTTAACATCAAAGCCTTTTATATAAACCCATCCATCCATGACTATCCTAAGTCATGGTATAACAACATAATCCCATAACCACATATCCCAAGTTGGATGCTAACGTGAGTGACTAACACATCAAGCGGTCGTCCTGTGACCGTGGACACGGCTATTCGAATAGTTCTTACTCTGATCAGAGGTGTATATCTTTACCCACATGATGTGATAGAAGCCAAACGGCTACACTCTAGTTTGATCCGTACCCGTCGGTACCCACACTATACACATTGAGTGCAGACTAGAGGTCACAACAAAACCTTTTGCACGCTTAGCCCCAACCACCTAAACCACGTATGGGCCCCCGACGACTTAGTCACGTGCGTGCGTGGTAACTAAGGTGGGCTCACCGACGCAGGAGGCACCTCCGGCCAGAACCAGGCACGCACGAGGTCCTCCAAGGACTCACCGTCCTCATGACTGACGGACGGGCGTAGATGGTCGCAGCCTCCCGTGCTACTGAGTTAAGCCGTCCCATTCCCGGCGTGTGGAAGTACGTAGGGTGATTGAATAGACGTCAACATGTTCGGTCCTTAACGACCCAGACGGAGCTACGTGCATCGGGGAAACACCATCCCATCATCGCCCTATCATCCGTTCAAGTCAAACATATTCTCAATTATTAATCAGAAATTATTCTTTGCAGATTTTAACCCATCCATTCGTATTAGACTAGTTTTGAACCGATAGCTCCATCTATTGGATTTTTCTAAGTCTAGAATTAAGCATGGATAAGCATTTGGTAAAATAAAAGTATCCCAAAGTCCTTAACCAGGGGTGACAAGGTAAAAGTATGGTATCAAAAATCAAGGAATGGAAATGCATACAATTGGGTAATATTGACTCTACCCGTTTTTTTCCATTTTAAATAGACCGAAATATGCATATAGATATTGCTTTCGCAAACAAAACCATTTATTGAAAGTATAGGTTCAATATGCTTAGATACTTGCCTTGCTGCTGCGATGGTTCACACTCAACTTTTGGTTCTTACTCCACGTACTCCGAATTGTCTGAATCTACCGATAAACAACAAATATGCAAATAAGAATCCAATAAACATGCCTATGCAAAAATGATCAATTAATTATGAGATAAATACAGTAGGTAGGGCATGTTCTAACAAGATTTTAGGAGGAAGAACCAAGTCATTTGCATCTCTGGATTGGGAGATACAAAAATAACAAGCGAGGAAGGCTGAAAATGGCAGTTTTGTAATTATTTATATTGTAACCTTGAGTTATTATATTTGACTGACATTTTCTATTAATATTTCAAGAAAGCATGTATTTTTTATATAAAAGAGCATAGCCTACTGGTTCCAACAAAACTTGGTTCACTAAAATTTGATTTAAAATGATTTAGTTGTGAATTTTACAAGTTTACCAAAAAGAGGGGTTAGAAATTACTTAGGTCTATTTTGGGAGGTAGTTTTGTCAAAACAATTTATCGACAGAAAAGGTTACAATTTTCTGAGTTAAACAAAAGTGGTTTCATATTTTTAGCAGTTAGGATGAATTTTCTAGAAATTTATAAACTTCTAGGTTATAAAGACGTATATAAAAGGTATTTTCATTTTTAGAGAAAAATCCTACACAGAAGTCCTATAAAAGGTATTTTCATTTTTATTTTATAACATTAAAGAGAACATTTTTATGAATCCAAGGAAATTTGGTTCACCTCAAAAGGAGTTATAATGGATTTTATAGAAATATTCCAAGTTTCTAGGCACAAAATAAGTTATTATAGCTTCATATTATTTTATAGATATTTTCTGTACAGAAGTGGTCATATTTTATTTCACAATATTAAAGTTTACAAATTTATAGAACTAACAAAATTGGTTTCACTCAAAAAGGAGTTAAAATGGCAAAGTTATGGATTTACAAAGTTTAACTATTTTTCTGTTGGAAAATAATTCCCTTAATTATTTTTCTAATTCTTCTTCTTTTCTTATTTCCCTTCCAGCCCGGGCCCACCTATCAGAGAGATAGAGCAGGGAGGCGCGAGGCGGCTTGGCCGCTGGCTCTGTTCACTGGCGCCGGCGGCGAACGGCGGCTCGGCTCGGGTGGTGGCCAACAGAAGAAAGATAGAGGAAGACGAGGCGAACACATCGGTGGTGGTCTTGTGGCCGACGGTGGCCGGAATCTCGTTGGCGGCGAGCTCCAGCGGCAGATGCTCTCGGGCTGACGAGGCCGACTAGGCTACGATCAGTTTCTGGCCAAACCAAAGCACGTTTTAGCGTCTAAGGGGTACCAGAAGGCTCACCGTGGGTTGCACTGGTCTTGGCAAGGCTGGAACAGCAATGGCGATGGCGACTGTGAGCACAGTCTGATGGCAGCGGAAATCTTTGGGCTCACATCATCGGCCTTCTCCCGGGGTACTGCGACTTAGCTCAGGTGCCGGATAGGTTAGAGACCTCTTAGAGATGGTTCTAGTGCAAGGAATCGGATTAAGGCTCACCGGCACGCGTGGCGGAGCTCGGCCGGAGATGAAGAAGATGACGACCGATCTCCTCGCTCAGGGCTTTGCAGTTCAATTCCTCTGGTCGGTGAGCTCCTGGAGGTGAGGCGACGCTGGCAGCGAGGTGGCTCGGCCCGAGATGCCCTGGGGCCATCGGAACAGCGATGTCGTCGCGGCGGCGGTTCAGCAGCGTAGAGACAGAGCACGGTGGCGGCATGGCGACTTCGGCTAGTGATCCAAAGGCTGCCGAGTACAAAAATGGAACTGTTAGAAGGTGTAGTTCATGTTCCCGAGGCTTAGAAGGGATGGAGCTCACCGGAGATAGCTCGAGCTCGGTCGAACACTCTCGGTAGCGGGGAAAATGGGCTTGCCGCCGGTGATCCTTGGAGGTTTTCTGGGTTTTCTTGGTGGGAACGTGAAGAGGAAGAAGAGGAGAGATGGCTGGTGAAATTTGAGGCAAAATGGCCGAGGTTTCCTAGGGGTGTGCTATCCAATGCGCTCTATGTACTGAGTGAGGGAGAGAAAGGAGGTGCTGACCTGTTGGCTCATGCAAATTGAGGTGGCTCCAGCTCTACAGTGCCCATGGTGGGTCCCACATGTAAGGCAACAATGTTCTACACACATTTGGCTAGGTTTAGTCTATGACTTGTGGGCCCTTGTAGTGGAATCCTAGGAAGAAGAGAGGAGTATAGGTAGAAGTTGGGTAAAACACACTGTCCCAAGACTTGCAGAGGCTTACAGGTGGGCCATGGTTTTGTGGGGTCCACCTGGAAGCGAGAGAGGAGAGGAGAAATCTCTAGAGACTAAGTGTTGTGAGCTGTCCAACATGCAGTCTTTGTATTACTGTTTCACTAGGTTAATGAGGAGCATAAATTATGGGAAAATTATTGTGAGCAGTAGGTGGTATTGGCTAGCTCTGTGCCAAAACTCAGAGTTGTGGGACTTGTGGATTTCTCTGGAGAAAATGGCAAAGTTCGGCCAAAAAGCAGTTTCTGCTGTGCACTAGTCTGAGTCAGTGAGCTTTGTCCTATTATTTTATGTTCAATATTTGTGAAGATTGTACTGAAATTTTTACTTTAATTAGCTCACAATCTAATCCAGGTTCTGGTAAATTTTTATGAGAAGGTGATTGATGGATTAATTGTGGAAAAATGTCAAATAGACTGTCTGCAGGGAAAATGTTCTCTGCCTTGCTGAATCCAAAACATTTGTTTGGGACACTTATTGAATTGATAAAATTTGGTGAAAATTAATGGAGATAGAGGAGGATGTGATTAACTTGCTGAAAAAATTTCATTGCTAGAAGTGTTCTGGTCTATCTTTGGTGAATTTGCAAATTAGGCAGGGTGATCCTGTTTTTCTGCAGTGTAATTTATGTCCCTAGGGCTTTATTCTTATTATTTTATGTAATTTTTTTGGGAGATAAATTAAACAAACATTCCTGGTGGTAGAGTTCATGTTGGCACACACTTTGGCAAAAGGGATCTGTCTAATTAGTCTTCATTTTCATTTGGTGAATTTTAGAAATAACCCAATTTATTTCAGCTAGCTTCCTAGCTTTGCTGATTTGAGGGATTTTATTGAAGGACTTATTGAAGTGATAAAATCATGTAAAATTTACAGTGGGTTAAGTATGTGGGATTGTGTTCACATGAATTTTTCCATGATTTTATGTGCAACCAAACATTCCTAGAAAATCCTTAGACTATACAAATTCATATGTCAAAGAAAAGAACACTGGCTGAAGTTTGTTGGAAAATTTAATGGGTCCAAACTAATGAATTAACTTCTGGAAAAATTATATTAATTCATGATAAATAATCTAATATTTGCATAAATTATCTCCCATATACACTTTTGTTCAAAAAGATGCACTTTTTGGAAATGTTTGGTTTTTGCCGATTAGGGTTTAATTAAAGCAACTTTAATTTTGCAAGAAGCGATAATGCAAAAATTTGAAATGTGCATTCCAATGACAGTAGGGTATAACACGATTTACCTGAAATTAAATCTAGGGCTGTGACACAAACCACCGACATTTTCTTCAGCAACAGAACCATTAGTAGCAGATGACTGGCTGATGGATGTTGAGAGGAAGTTGAACACAGTTCAGTACACTGATCGAGAGAAGGTTCTGTATGCTTCTCATCAGCTTAGTGGTCTAGCTCCAGTATGGTGGATTAATTTCCAAGCTGTTCATCCTGACAAGGAAACTATCTTAGAGGAGTTCAGGAAGGTGCACATTCCAGAAGGTCTGATTGCAGCCAAGATGAAGGAGTTTAGAAACCACACTCAGAATGGGAAGCCAATTGCAGAATATCATGATGAGTTCCAACGCCTTGCACGGTATTCTCCTGATGATGTAAACACAGAGAAGAAGAAGATGGTGTGGTTTGTCGAAGGCTTCGATGAACCAATCAAGTACAAGCTTGTTGGTGTGGACTACAAGGATATGTTTGAATTACTCAACAAGGTCCTCTTGATTGAGCGTAGGAAAAGAGAATTGGAGGAAAGCCGCAAGCGCAAGGCTCCGCAGCAGATGAAGCCTTTTTCAAGTGCCCCAAGACCAAGGATGATGATGCCAGTAGTACCACCTCGGTGTTTCCCACCACAGATGCCAAGGCCTCCAATGCCACAGAGACAGCAGTACCATGGTGGAAATCAGTATCCAGCAAGTAATTTTCTGAAGGAATGTTATCATTGCAAGCTGGTGGCACACATCCGTCCAAACTGCCCCTGGAGAAACTTTTCGACGGATGTTGCACAAGTCAGAGCAAGAGCCCAGAGTGCCATGCCACGTGTTGTGCCACAGAATCAGAACGTGGCAGGACGTGGAAATGGAGTGCCCAGCCATGGAGGAGTAGTGCCAAACCGAGGAGGAGTAATGCCAAACCGTGGAGGACAAGTTGGAGCTGTTGCAGGATGAGGACGACCTAACCCTGGAGCTATTTAGGGAAGGGTCAATCATATTTTAGCCAAGGATGCCACTGGAGCTATAGACATTATGCTTAGCATGTTTCTTGTTAACTTAGAGCTTGCTTTGGTTTTATTCGATTCGGGTGCTACACATTCTTTTATTTCTTTGGTTTTGGTTAAGAAGCATGGTTTGAGTCTAGTAGCTTTAAATAATACCCATGTGATCCATGCCCTTGGATCAGACATGAAATCCCAGTTTAAGTACCCTAATATAGAAATTCAGATAGAAGGACTTACCTTTTTAGCAGACCTTGTGCTACTGGAAATGCAAGGATTGGATGTTATATTGGGAATGGATTGGTTGCATAAGTATAAGGGAAAGATGGATTGTGAGAATAAGATCATCAGTTTGATCAATACTGATGGGAAGAAAGTAGAGTTCAGAGCCAAGAGACCCTTGTTGCCACCATTGCCACAGTCACTAAACACCATGGTTGCAGGAGTTGAGAAAGTACCAGTAGTTAATGAGTTCTCAGATGTATTTCCAACAGAGTTGCCAGGAATGCCACCTGAAAGAGAAGTAGAGTTCTCCATCAAGCTAAAGCCAGGAACCAAACCCATTGCAAAGACAATGTACTGTATGGCTGCATCCGAGTTAAAGGAGTTGAAGAAGCAGATTGATGAGCTGGAAGGGAAAGGTTTCATAAGACCAAGTGCGTCAGAATGGGCTGCCCCAGTGCTATTTGCCAAGAAGAAAGATGGTACATTGAGGATGTGTGTGGATTATCAAGCACTTAATGAAGTAACTATCAAGAACAAGTATCCACTACCAAGAATTGATGATATGCTTGATCAACTAAAGGGAGCTAAGGTGTTTTTGAAGATTGATCTGAGATCAGGATACCATCAGTTGAGAGTTAGAGAAGAGGATATACCAAAGACTGCATTTATTATGAGATATGGGTTATATGAGTTTACTGTGATGCCATTTGGAGAAACCAATGCACCTGCAGTTTTCATGGGATTGATGAACAAGACCTATATGGATTACCTTGACAAGTTTGTGGTAGTCTTTATAGATGATGTCCTTATATATTCATCAAGTGAAGAAGAACATGAAGAACATTTGAGGCTAGTTTTAGAAAGATTAAGGGAACAAAAGCTGTATGCCAGGTTTTCTAAGTGTGAGTTCTAGATGAAGCAAGTACAATTTCTAGGCCATATCATCACTACAGAAGGAGTAAAAGTAGACCCAGAGAAAGTTAAGGCTGTATCAGAATGGGAACAACCGCAGATAGTGAAGGATATCCGGAGTTTCTTAGGAATGGCAGGATATTATCGGCGCTTCATCGAAGGTTTTTCTAAGATAGCAAGACCTCTCACTAACCTTTTGAAGAAAGATGTGCCATTTGAATGGACAGATAAATGTGAGAAGAGTTTCTAGGAACTTAAAACAAGGCTGACGACCACACCAGTGTTAGCTTTGCCTGACAACAAGAAGGATTTTCAAGTATATTGTGATGCTAGTCGTCAAGGAATTGGTTGTGTTTTGATGCAAGAAGGAAGAGTGGTAGCCTATGCCTCTCGTCAACTACGACCACATGAGCAGAATTATCCGACACATGATCTTGAGTTAGCAGCAGTTGTGCATGCACTGAAGATTTGGAGACACTATTTAATTGGAAACAAGTGTGAAATGTTCACAGATCATAAGAATTTGAAGTATATATTCACTCAACCTAACTTGAACTTAAGGCAGCGAAGATGGTTAGAGTTGATAAAGGACTATGACTTGGATATTCAGTATCATCCAGGGAAAGCAAATGTGGTAGCTGATGCCTTAAGTCGAAAGGCATATTGCAGTAATGCAATGGTCCAAGATTGTTCAAAACCATTACTGAAGGAAATCTGCCAATTGAGGTTAGAGTTTATTAATCAATCCAGTATTTGTACTATGAAAATGAAGCCAACTTTAGAAGATGAGATAAAGAAGGCACAACAGGAAGATCCACAAATACAGAAGATTAAGAAAGATCTTCAGGAAAATAGGGCACCAGGTTTTATGGAAGATAGTAATGGAGTTTTGAAATTCCAAGGAAGGATATGTGTCCCTAATAAGAAAGAAGTCAAGGATCTAATACTACAGGAAGCACATGATTCATTGTTTTCAATTCATCTTGGAAGCACAAAGATGTATCAAGATCTGAATAAAACCTTTTGGTGGACTGATATGAAGCGAGAGATTGCAGAACATGTGAACTTGTGTGAAGTGTGTCAGAAGGTTAAGGCTGATCATCAGCGACCTGCAGGATTGATGCAACCATTACCTTGTCCTGAATGGAAGTGGGATGAAATAGGAATGGATTTTATAACAGGGTTGCCGAAGACTAAAAATGGCTATGATGCTATATGGGTTATAGTTGACATATTAACTAAAGTGGCACATTTCTTACCAGTTAAGCAGACTTATGGAGGAGATAAATTGGCTGAATTGTATTTGACAAGAATTGTTATCTTGCATGGAGTCCCAAAGAGAATAGTATCTGATAGAGGATCACAGTTTGTATCAAGATTCTAGAAGACTTTTCAAGAGTTGATGGGTACAAAATTAGGGTTTAGTTCAACATATCACCCACAAACTGGAGGACAAACAGAGCGAGTGAATCAAATATTAGAAGATATGTTAAGGGCATGTGCTTTGGTCTATGGACCAGCTTGGGATATTTCTTTACCATTTGCACAGTTTTCGTATAATAACAGCTATCAATCCAGCTTAGTAATGTCACCATTTGAAGCTCTGTATGGTAGAAGATGCAGAACTCCGCTTAATTGGATAGAAACTGGAGAAGGTCAGTTGACAGGGCCACAACTTGTACATGACGCTGAAGCTCATGTCAGAATTATCAGGGAGAAGCTTAAAGCTGCGCAAACCAGACAGAAGAGTTACAGCGACAATCGAAGAAGAGACTTGAGTTTTAAAACTAGAGACTTTGTTTATTTAAAAGTGAGTCCGCTTAAAGGAGTACAAAGGTTTCAGATGAAAGGAAAGTTAGCTCCTCGGTATATCAGACCATATCAGATCTTGAAGAGAAGAGGAGAAGTGTCTTATCAGTTACAGTTGCCTAGGAATTAACTGGAATTCATCCTATTTTTCATGTTTCACAACTAAAGAAGTGCTTGCGGAAACCAATAGAACAAGTACCATTGCAAAGCATCACACTCCAACCAGACTTGACTTATAAAGAAGAACCTGAGAGAATTCTCAAGACGACTGAACGGAGGTTATGGAATAGAAGTATTAAGTTCTACCGGGTACAGTGGAAAAATCATACAGAGGATGAAGCGACTTGGGAAAGAGAATTTGAGCTGGAAAAGGAATACCCACACCTGTTCAATAGTTTGATGAATCTTGGGGACGAGATTCTTTTAAGGAGGGTAGGTCTGTAACAGCCCTAAAAATGACTAAATTTTAAATCGTTTTTATTTTTGTGTATTTTCAAAAATCCACGTCGAGTTTATCATTTTGTTCAATTTTAAAATGTCGTTCTTCGTTCGTCGTAATTGCTTCTTTGTTTTCTTTTCTTTTTATTTTCTATTTTCTCAGAAGTGCAATTCATCCATCATCCTAAATTCTCACGGACGAGTCTTGTGGAGGCCATGGGCCCCAGGTACCTCATTACTAGTACATGGGCCACTCGGATAGAGGATGGGCCGGACCATGTAATTAGAGATAAGATAGCACCCGGCAGGCTGTACCTTGTATAATAAGGAAACATAGTCTTAGTCGAATAGGATTCTATCTCTAAGAAGGAAATCCCTTGGTCGTATCCGACTGGGATCCTTATCATGTACCCCTGTCCCCTAGTATATAAAGGGAGGCAGGGCGCCCCTTAGGGCAAGCACAACAAGAGCAACTAGATCATCAGTCTACATACACCTCAGAGGAATAACACCTCAACTGGACGTAGGGTATTACCTCACCTTGAGGGCCTGAACCAGTATAACTCTCTTGTGTTCCTCTGCAGTCCACCGAATTTACTCTCGCCGAGTAGCCCCATAGTCTTATTGCCGGTGCAAAGCATCGACAGTTGGCGCGCCAGGTAGGGGACTCTGGCGAATTCCTCATCTGAAGATTCGATGGATTCAATCAACGGAGTCGACAGCAACAAGTTCTTCCCCGGAGATGCAATTACCTTTGGAAGCTTAGACTTCATCACCGATGAATTCGGCAATCTCACCCTGGCTGAGGCAGATCCAATCTTGCCAGCCGGGGAACCAGCCGACGTTGCGCCAGTCGGCACACAGGACACCGCCGCCTCCTTCAGCGACTTCCTGCGGTAGTCCTTCACATCGCCGAACATCGGGACAACCCTCTCCTTCGGCGTCCCGCTTGCGCTAGGCCTTGAGCTAGCCCGAGTTGTGCCGAGAAGGGGAGAGGTCGTCAATTTCCCGTACAATTCCGGCGATGCTGCGCACCTTTATCCCACGCAGCAGACCCGATCTCCAGTGATTCAGTTTGGACACGGCCAAGTGCCGTTTCAGATTGGATCTAGAGAGGTCGGAGTTGTTCTCACTCTGATAAACTATTCGGAGTCCGACACCAAGTCAGACAGCGGTTCGAGCGCTGGCTCGGACATTGATTCGGCAAGCTTCCCCCTCTCCCGTGAGATCTTCATGGCTTCAACACCACCTTCCGAGGTATGCCGACTACAAGAGGAGCGACAAGAGGAGGCGCGCCGATTACAACAAGAGGAGGCCAACCGCGAAGCCCGCAACAATGAGCTGCACTAGGCTAGGCGAGTCGCTTAGCAACAGATCCTCCAAACCAAGATTGGCAACCACGACATCTTTGTCACGCCACAACAGAACGTTGTGGCCGCAGCAACTCTGCTGGACACACTCCTGCTCGGGGCCGATCACCAGGCCACCCCGACTATCGCCAAGATCAAGGCGATGATCACAGTTGCTGCCTGTCAGCAGCAACAGCAGTCGGGCGACACTGCTATACCGACCAACCGGTCGGGTTCTCCGGCGGCAGGCTCATCTGCATCAGCGCGACGTTGGGCGGCCGGCTCCAATCGGCAACGCGAAGAGTCCCGGCAAATAACGCTTGGCAATACCAATAATGATAACCGGCGGCGTCGCCAGTACGATCGCCGACCCAATCAGGACCTCCGAGTTCGACTGCACCGAGACCTTCGTCACACCATAAACGCCCGACGCGAAGAACGCGAAGAAGATGAACACCGCCGACTGGAAGACGAAAACGAGCACTTCGGCATCCACCATGAGCGACTACATCGCCAAGATCGGAGTCGGAGCCCTAACGAAGACGAAGGCATCCCAGCCTTCACTCGAGAGCTACAAGACGTCTTGTGGCCGACTGGCTTTAAGCCCATCGGGATCGAAAAGTACGACGGCAAGACAAACCCAGAATCCTGGCTTACCGTTTACACCCTGGCAGTTCGAGTTGCTGGGGGCGGCAGCAGAGTCATGGCTAACTACCTCCCAGTCGCGCTAGCCGACTCGGCGAGGACATGGCTGACAGGCCTCCCGAGGCAGTCGATCGATTCCTGGGGACAACTCAGGGAGCGGTTCATCGCTAATTTCCAGGGGACCTATGACAGACCCGCTTCAGAGCATGATCTTTATCAACTGCACCAGAAGAAAAATGAGTCTTTGCGTGAATTCATCAAAAGGTTTTCCGAGAAGCGCAACCAAATCCCAACTATCAAAGATGAAGCCGTCATCGCCGCCTTTCGCAAAGGGGTAAAAGACGCTCCGCTTATTGCAAAATTCACTCGGAAGCCACCATCCACAGCCCGTGCGCTCTTCGACATGGCCAATAAATACGCCGACTCGACCAAAGCGGTCGCCGAGGCCCTCGACGAGAAGAAGGAGCCCCGATAGAAAGAACAGAAGGCGAAAGCCGACAACGAGCCATCTCAAAACAAGTCTGGCAGCCGTAAACGGAAGTCGGACAATGAGGTGGCCAACATGGAGCGCAGCCGGTCGCGGCCCCAACGGAACAACGACTACCAGAAAGTCATGAGCGGGCCATGCCCCTTTCACCCCAAGGGAAAGCACGCGGCCAAAGACTGCTATATGCTCAAAAAGTTTGCCTCCGAGCAGACTTCATCGTCTGGCGCCGACAAGGACAAAGACAAGCCAGACTCGGGTCCGACCGACGACTTCCAAGATCCTCAAGCTGAGCTCAACCATATCTTCGGGGGACCACTCGCATACGAGTCCAAGCGCAAACAGAAGTTTTCAGCGCGCGACATCAACACGGTCTCCATGGCTGACACCCCCCAATACTTGCGCTGGTCAGAGATGGCCATCACCTTCAATCGCGCAGATCACCCAGATCGGGTTTCCCACCCGGGACGCTATCCACTCGTCCTGGACCCGGTCGTCAGAAACATCAGGCTGAAGAAAACCCTAATCAACGGAGGCAGCGCCCTCAATATCCTGTTCGCCAAGACTTTGGACGAGATGAAAATTCCTCATTCAGAACTACGGCCGAGCACTGCGCCCTTCCACGGGATAATTCCCGGCCTGTCATCAACTCCACTCGGTCAGATAACTTTGCCGGTAACCTTCGGCACGCGGGATAATTTCCGCACAGAAACTGTCTGCTTCGAGGTCGCCGACTTCGAGACTGCGTACCACGCGATACTCGGACGACCGGCACTCACCAAATTTATGGCGATACCGCACTACACATACATGGTGCTGAAGATGCCTAGACCAGCAGGAGTCGTCTCCCTCCGCAGCGACGTCAAGCAAGCCTTCACTTGCGACAAGGAGAGCTGCGAACTGGCTCAATCACAAGAGGCGGCAGTCGGGCGTGACAACATTCGGCAAGCCGTCACAACAGAAGTCGAGCAACATCAAGTTCCGGCGAAAAAAGCAGCGAAGTCGGGAATTTCAGCGGACTCTGACACGAAGAAGATCCCCCTGGACCCTTCCGACCCCTCCAAGACTGCTCTAGTCGGGACCGGACTCGACCCCAAATAGGAAGATGTGCTCATCACCTTCCTCCAAGCCAACAAGGATATCTTCGCGTGGAAACCGTCCGACATGCCGGGCGTACCAAGGGAGGTGATCGAGCACGCCCTAAACGTGAAGACAGACGCCAAGCCAGTCAAGCAACGGCTGCGGCGCTTCGCTCAAGACTGCAAAGATGCTATCCGGGAGGAAATTACCAAACTCCTCACAGTCGGGTTCATCAAAGAGGTCTACCACCCGGACTGGCTGGCAAACCCAGTTCTGGTCCGGAAGAAAAACGGTAAATGGCGCATGTGCGTCGACTACACCGACCTCAACAAAGCATGCCCCAAGGACACATTTGGTCTTCCTCGGATAGATCAGGTGGTTGACTCCACGGCAGGGTGTGACCTACTCAGTTTTCTTGACTGCTACTCGGGATACCATCAAATCAGCCTGAGGGAAGAAGACTGCTTGAAGACATCTTTCATCACACCGTTCGGAGCATACTGCTATATCACAATGCCGTTCGGTCTGAAGAACGCGGGCGCAACCTATCAAAGGGCTATTCAGCGGTGTCTGCACACTCAGATCGGGCGCAATGTGGAAGCCTACGTCGACGACGTGGTGATCAAGACCAAGTCCAAAGAAGACCTCATCGCTGACTTGGAAGAGACCTTCCAAAACCTTCGAAGATTCAAGATGAAGTTGAACCCGGAAAAATGCGCCTTCGGTGTGCCATCCGGAAAGTTACTCGGCTTCATCGTCTCGCACCGCGGCATCGAGGCCAACCCGGAGAAAGTCAACGCCATCAGGCACATGGCACCCCCGACTACCCTTAAGGACGTCCCGAAGCTGACAGGCTGCATGGCGGTACTCAGCCGATTTATCTCCCGACTGGGCGAGTGGGGCATGCCCTTCTTCAAGCTACTCAAAAAGACCGACAATTTCCAATGGACTCCGGAAGCCCAGTGAGCCTTCTAAGACTTCAAACAATTCCTCACATCACCCCCCGTGTTGGCGTCACCTCTGCCCCAGGAACCGCTAATGCTATATCTGGCGGCAACAACACAGGTAGTCAGCACGGTGCTGGTGGTTGAGCGATCCGAATAGGGTCATATTCAAAAAATACAACGGCCAATCTACTTCGTCAGTGAGGTCCTTGCCGACTCCAAAACGAGATATCCGCAGGTCCAGAAGCTGCTATATGGCTTACTTATCACAGTCCGAAAGCTGGTGCATTATTTCCATGCACACCAAGTCACGGTGGTCACAGCATTTCCACTCGGGGATGTCCTTCATAATCGCAAGGCCACCGGCCAAATCGCTAAATGGGCACTCGAGTTGATGGCGTTCGACATCACCTTTCAGCCACGGACAGCAATCAAGTCTCAAGCTCTAGCCGACTTCGTAGCCGAGTGGACAGAAGTCCAATTGCCTACACCAACAGCAAAGCTAGAGTACTGGACAATGTACTTCGACGGTTCTCTACGGATCAGTGGCGCCGGGGCCTGAGTCATATTGACATCCACCACTGGCGAAAAATTGAAGTACGTTCTACAAATCCACTTCCCACAACGTCGCCGAATACGAGGCACTTGTTCACGGGCTCCGCATCGCTGTATCACTCGGCGTACGTCGACTGGTTGTGCGTGGAGATTCTCAACTCGTGGTAAACCAAGTCATGAAAGACTGGACCTGTCTCAACGATACCATGGCGGCATATTGTCAGGAGGTCCGCAAGCTAGAAAACAAGTTCGACGGGCTGGAAATCACACATGTCCTACGCCAATACAACGACGCAGCAGACAAGCTGGCAAACATGGGATCCAAGCGAGAAGCAATTCCAACTGGAATCTTTGTCGAGCAACTTATGGAGCCATCAGTCAAGAAGAAACCGACACCAGAGCAGTCGGGAAGGTGAGCTTACCCGACCACAGATGAGGTGCTTGCACATATGTCAAGACCGGAGGACTCCTGTTGTCAAATTTCTCACTACGACTATGAACTCCCAGAAGATCAGTCAAGCCGAGCAGATAAAGCGTCGAAGCAAAAGCTTCCTGCTAGTCGGAAGACCTGTACCGAAGGAGTGCATCCGGTGTCCTCATGCGCTGCGTCACCACCAAGGAAGGCAAGCAGATCCTGCATTCGATCCACTCGGGCATATGTGGCAACCACGCCGCATCCAGGACGTTAGTCAAAAAGGCATACCGGCAGGGATTTTTCTGGCCCACAGCAGTAACAGACGCCAAAGATATCGTTCGCAAGTGCGAGGGTTGCCAGTTCTACGCAAGACAAACAAATCTTCCAGCCTAGGAACTCCAAACCATCCCCATTTCCTGGCCATTTGCAATATGGGGGCTCGACATGGTCGGGCCCTTTAAGAAAGCGCCAGGAGGGTTCACACATTTATTCGTTGCGGTGGACAAGTTCACCAAGTGGATTGAGGCTAAACCCGTTGCAACAATTACAGCGGCACGAGCAAAGGACTTCATCATGAGTATACTATACCGGTTCGGAGTTCCTAACCGCATCATCACCGACAACGGTACTCAGTTCGCGGCGGGCGTATTCCAAGATTTCTGCGACGACTTCGGCATCAAGATCTGCTATGCATCTGTGGCACACTCGCGGAGCAACGGGCAGGTTGAACGAGCCAACGGCATGGTCTTACAAGGCATCAAGGCCAGGATATTCGACTGACTACAACCATACGCGGGCCGGTGGGTACAAGAACTCCCATCCGTTCTCTGGTCTCTTAGAACCACGGTTAGTCGGGTGACAGGGCAACCCCCTTTCTTTTTGGTCTACGGTGCCGAGGCTATGCTACCTACCGAGTTACAGTTCGGCTCCCCACGAGTCCAGGCCTACTCAGAAGATGACTCCAACAATACCCGACTGGTCGAACTAGATCAGCTGGAAGAAGCAAGAGACACCGCAACTATCCAGTCGGCAAGGTATCTTCAAGGCCTACGTCGCTACCACAATCGCAATGTCCGTGGCCGCGCCTTTTTGGTCGGGGATCTCGTTCTGAGGAAAATACAAACCACCAAAGACAGGCATAAATTATCCCCAATCTGGGAAGGGCCATTCATTATAGCCGAGGTCACGCGGCCAGGCGCCTACCGACTGAAGACCGAAGACAGCGTTCTCATCAACAACTCATGGAACATAGAATAGCTACATCCTTTCTATACATGTGTTCTATATTTTTCATGTGTACAGTTCTTCTAACTCACCACGTCGCTTGTATCAACCGAGTAGTGAGTCGGAGGCTGCATCTATATATGTGCGTTGTCAATAACATACGAGCTTATTTCACTTCGGTTATGAAGCCTTACTATGACTGTCACGTTTGCCCGAGTACAGCCTCTTACTTCAAACGTTTTTATTAAGTTCTGACAGACTAACTCGGTGCATACTACACGGTCAAGTAAAGCTAATGACAACTGAATAACAAGCTTGGCGGCATTGCACACATATTTACACATGCTTGTTTATACAAGTTCATATGTCCTGACTACATGACATATTGCCCTCACAGACCCAGGTCTCGAGTAATTATTTCTGCGGTCGGCTCCGCCCGGGCGATCAGCTCCAGCGCCTCCTCTGGCGTCGTCTCTTCGGCAAACCCCTCCCCGATGGCTTCAATATCCGCACTGGGGTATATGGATTTGGTCATCGCCAGGGTCTGGGCCACGCCGGCGACAACACGCTCATCCGAGTACCTTTTCAAGGCACTCCGTGCATCCTCGAGACGCCCCACTATCTGAGGGATTCTGCTGCAGCTGGTCCCCACTGGGCGGGGATCTATAAGGTCAAGGAGCCCTTTCACGGACCCGACGAGGGCCTCCCGTGACTCCCTAATCAACCTTATCTCCTCCGTGTAGAACTGATACTGGGCCCAAACATTAGTTCTCATGTCTGCCCAGATCAGCCGGCAAGTAAGCTTGTCAAAATTCGGCTACACACAGGATAACTAATGGATTGGCTAAGATCACAGTCGGGTTGAGGACTTACTTTCGTAGTCGGCCTCCCACCCGGCCACGGTCTTCTCCAGTTCAGCCTTCTCCTTACCGAGCTTGACGACGGCCTTTCTCCAACTCGGACTTCTCCCGGTCAAGCTCGGTGTTGGCCTTTGTCAGGTCGGCCTTGACCTTCTCAAGCTCGGCCTTGGCTTCTTCGGCCTCCTTCAGTTGCGATTCCCTCTCCGTTCGGGTCTTTAACTCCGCTTCGAGGTCTGCACCACAGATTAGCCAAGAGCTCAACCGTGCAGTCATGACACAACTGGGCAGTCGGGAACAACGCAGCTGGATGAATACATCAACGGTTCAGTCGGGAAGATATACTCGAGGATTTTACCTCTGATCTTTCCGGCTAGGGCCCATGTCTCCGCCCTGAGCTGATCGGCGCCACTCTTCAGCCAGGCCTCCCTCCCCGCATGACGCTCCTCCATCTCGGCCTTTAAGGCCCGGAGCTGTTCCAACTCTGCGAGGTGGGGAGCTACCTCGACCAAGATTTCCGTCATCGCCTCATTGCGGTCGACAAGTTTCTGCTCAGGATAAAAGACGAATCAAGGACGGAGTCAGACATCGGAACAACGAAGATTACCAGAGCTTTACTACAAGACTCATACCGCGACCCCTGTGACCCGCTGATGGCAGCGCGAAGCAGGCTCTCGCTCTCTCCTTGCAATGACTTCATCGAGCTGAAGCTTTTCACAGTACCGTCGCGTGTTGTCCATGTGAAGGTCCGGGGCATCACACGTGGAGGAGCTTCGAATCCGAGGCAGATGTGGGATCTCTGCGGCGGCGGCAACGGCGACGACGACGGCGACGACCACAACGGCGATGGGGTTCCTAGCCTCAGCGCCATCATCCCCGCGACCTCCGGGACAGGCTCAGGGGCTCCGCCCGCGGCTTCCGCGACGAGCGGCACCTCGGGAGCTGGGGCCTCAGTCTCAGCAGCCACCTCTCGGTCGGGCGGCAGCAGCGGCCCTGTAGTCGGGGCCACCTCAGTCCAGCGACCGGGTTGGCCGCCGGCTTCAACAGGCGTGTTCGCGGCCGCTGGCTCGGCTGGGGTAGGCTCATCAAGTGGAGTGGTCGGATCGATTTCCTTGAGATCGATATCGGCCCGCCTCCTGCACGATGAAACAAGACATCAAGACATTAATTCAACACGCAAAGACTCCAGAAGACCCGGAGCAGCGCACCTCTTGGAGAACTTCAGCTTCTTGCCGGGCGACCTGCTCCCCGGCGGAGCGCTAGCTCCGGCAGTCGGCCCGGTCGGCGTCACAGTCGGCGATGGCGCGGCAACCCGAGTCGGCCCCGACTCCGGTACGGTCGGCTCGGGCGCCTCCGCCCCCGTCGGCGTTTGCTCCTGCCGGCCCCTCGCCGGCGCTACGACCAGACTCGACAGCGTCGGGCTCAAATTCACAGGTCTCAACCTGGGGCTTGATCGAATGGGCGTCGTGGCAGCGGCGTCCTTTATTTTCAGGCTTCCGCTCACGGCGCGCGCCGTCATGGCCCCCTCGCCCCCGATATAAAATCGGTTTCTTTCCCGCTCTCTTAGAGTCGGGCTGGGCGGCGGAGGGACTTCTCGGCCTCTTCTTCGACGCGACAGCCGACAATGGACGGGAGTCCTCATCAAACTCCACGCACCACTACAAGAAGATCCACAAGATACATCATATGCTGCCGGAAACTCAGATATTTGAGCCCGCAGGCATACGATACGAAGGGAAGACGGATGTTACCTCGGTCCGGGGCCGGTTGTGCCTAAAAGATGCAATGCGTCTCTTCTTGTCCTCGGTTTCAATTACCCCGCTGGAGAAGTATCCGAACAACGTCTCCGTCACCTTCCGCTCGTCGGCCGACTCCCGACTAACTCGGTCAGGGTCATTTTTTCCCTGGTAGTCCTAGCCGAACGCGCTCCTCAGCTTCAGGGGCTGGAAGCGCCGGGTCAGGAACCGCCTGGCTACCCAGGGACCAGTCAAGCCGGCCTTCTTGAAGTTATCCAGCTTCGCCAACAGCAGGTGCACTTGACCCATCTCCTCATAGGTCGGGTCCGCCGACCAATTCGGCAAAAACACCGGCGGCAAGCCGGTAAATGGCCGCAAGGAGGGTGCCAGATTTGCGCAATAGAACCACTCCTTGTGCCAGCCTTTCAAGGAGGATTTCAAGGGAAGATCGAGATACGACTTTTTCCTATCACCCCTCAATTGAAGACCAGCCCCCCCGATTACACTGATGTTAGATTTGGAGGGCTGAGGCTTAATGTGGAACAGATGCCTGAAGAAGAAGAAATGGGGTTCCACACCCAAATAGCACTCACACAGAGTGACAAAAATAGAGATCTGAAGAATGGAGTTGGGGTTCAGATGCACCAACTCCAGCTCATAAAAGTCGAGAATGCGGCGGAAGAAATCAGAAGACGGGAGACACAAGCCTCGATCGAAAAAAGAGGCAAAGACTACCATTTCTCCGGGTCGGGGATTCGGGCTCGACTCATCCCTAGCCGGCCGCCAGCGAATCACCTCTTGGCTGGGCAACTTCAGTTCACTCTCCAGCCGCTTCAGCTTCACCGAGCCACAATCCGACACCGGCCAAGAACTTCCCGGCGCCCCCGCAAGATCCGAAGCCTTCGGCATGACTGGAGGCGATGAGATTTGGGGAAAAGCAAATCAGGGGCTTGGAGCAAACGGGGAGGATCGAAATCGCTCGAGTTCGGGTGGGGAATAGCAGCAGCTAACCCTAGCCGGGCGGGAGGCGAAAAGTTGGGTGCGAAGGTGGAAGATGAAGAGATTGGCTGATTTGGGGAAGACGACGGAATCTTTTTCTCTCTCTCCCCGTCTTTTTATAACCGATGCCGACTAAATGGGCTTGGGCCTACACAGTCCGCGCTGGGCCAACAAGATATGAGTTCCTACAGTAGCATGCTCCATGTGGGCCGCCCGCAGGCTGAGTTGAAATTATAGTGCTGGTGCTGCTAACAGGAGCCGATGAGGTAAACGGATATGCTTCATGAGAGCCTTATTGCTAAACATATATGTTTAGATATCTGCTTTATTCACCAGGTCTCGAGGATACATCCTTATAAGGGTCGCAAGCTGGTCTTCATTAAAATTGGAGACGCAGGTATCTTTCTCGAGAACACCTAACCACACCATGGATTTGTTTTCATAAAGTGATACTCGGCCTACATGCGTGGCCATTAGTTGCCATGAGCAACATTTTACCCGCTGACATGATGCGGAAGAGTCTAACTTTCGAGTAGTGCACTACTCGGGAGAGACTATAAATATCTTTTCCCGCTGACATGATGCGGAGGAGTCTAACTTTTGAGTGGGACGCCACTCGGAAAAGACTATAAACCCCTTTTTCCAGCTGACATGACGCTGAAGAGTCCCATATACGAGTAGCATCCTACTCGGCAAGACTATAAACTCATATTCCGACTGACATGAAGTCGAAGAGTCCTACATACGAGTAGTCTTCTACTCGGCAAAACTATAAAGTTTATTCCGGTTGACATGATACCGAAGAGTCACAAACACCCGTAGTAATCTACTCGAGAAAGACTTCCAGGTTAAAGATTTTTGACTTTATGTTTAATTGTCTTCGTAATTAAGCACAAAGTCGGGGGCTACACCTAATAGGTGCGCCTATTCGGCGCACACTATTCATATATCTACATGAAGCCCTTCATAGCCTCGCTGCCAGCTGACATGAAGCAGGACTCAGGAGAAGACTTACTCGGACAAAGAGTACTCAGGGGCATCGCACTCGGGCAACCTTCACCGTGGAGGACGAGCACTCGGCATCAGCTGTGGCTCAACTATGAAGGTCTCAGGGGCTACTGTGGAGGCCATGGGCCCCAGGTACCTCATTACCAGTACATGGGCCACTCGGATAGAGGATGGGCCGGACCATGTAATTAGAGATAAGATAGCACCCGGCAGGCTGTACCTTGTATAATAAGGAAACATAGTCTTAGTCAGATAGGACTCTATCTCTAAGAAGAAAATCCCTTGGTCGTATCCGACTGGGATCCTTATCATGTACCCCTGTCCCCTGGTATATAAAGGGAGGCAGGGTGCCTCTCAGGGCAAGCACAACAAGAGCAACTAGATCATCGATCTACATACACCTCAGAGGAATAACACCTCAACTGGACGTAGGGTATTACCTCATCTTGAGGGCCTGAACCAGTATAATTCTCTTGTGTTGCTCTGCAGTCCACCGAATTCACCCTCGCCGAGTAACCCCATAGTTTTATTGCCGGTGCAAAGCATCGACAGGCATCTCCCGTTGCCATCAAGTGGTATCAGAGCATCAGGTTGCCCGATAGGTATCATCTGTGTTTCCTTCTGTTATGTTTTTTTCCCTTACCTAGAGTCCAGAAAACCCAAAAATTTTTTACCACCGTGTTCTTCATAGTGTTAGGTTTATCCCTTGTCCAAACCCCTTTGTGCCTTTGCAAAATTTATTTCAGTTTCGCTTTGTTGAGTCTGTGTCCTAGGTCAAGTTAGTGGTCGCTGGTTTAGAGTCATGTTTGTGGTTCTAGTTCTAGCTGTTACGTTGCGCGAGAACCTGCCTTGAGAGATCGAGTTCTACTCGATTTCGGACTGCAAGCCGCCTTGAGCTTTTAACCCGCTTTTGCAAGCCCTTTTAGATAGGTTGCAAGCCACCTTGTGCCAATCGCCCTGCATCGCTAGCCTCCTTGTCAGCCCCGCTTGACCTATTGGTACTTATACTCTTGCTGGAGCAACAGGGTTGAGCCGCGAAATCCTAGTTTGCGCTACCTGTCTTAAAACAGCCATAACTTTTACATACGGACTCGAAATTGGGCAAACTTTATATCTGCGGACATCTACAGAAAATTTTACATCTACTCCTCCCCAACTTTGTTGGGTTCGGCCAATCTAAAATCATGAAATTTGGCCTGAAAGACTAAGTTTTCAAGCTCCGAAGTTCCTGCACGCTTTTCAGAGCGCCTCTGCGTGGTTTTCCAGGGTCACTCCGTGCATTATATCAAGCTGCCAATTTTTGTGGTTGCTTCTTTTGTACTAGGTGTACTCCTAGAAGAAAAAACAAAAAAAAAGAAAAAAAGGAGAAGAGAAAAAAGAGAAAAAAAGAAAAAGAAAAGGATAGAGAGCTGTTTTTAGTAAGCAGTCTTGTTGAGCTGATCTTTCAAGATTTTCGAGAGACTTGGTGAGAGAGAGTTGTCCTAAGTCCTTTGTTTCTTACTCTCGCTTATTAGGTTGGTTCTAGGAACGTGTCTCGGCCAGCGACTGCTACAGGTATTTGGAACACTTATTCAGCTTTGCTATTCTGTTATTAATTTTTGCTAATCCTTGCTACCATACTTTTGAGCCTCCCGAGATCCACAAACTTCTTATCAGTACAGATTTGATCCGAGTAATCGCAACACTCATCGCTGTCAACGTCCCACCTCTCCGGTCGTACCACCTGCTTCAATCGGTAAGAATATCATAAGAGTTCGGTAAGACGCTTTTGGTTGCTTGAGAGTGTGTGATTCCACTGTCCACTACCTAGTAGTTGATAGGGATAAAACCTTCGTGGTGAGGTCGACTACGTGAGAGCGTGGTTGATAACAACTAGGCGTGTGGGTGTAGCGGTTGCGAGGTGACGATCGTTGATCGGAAGCCTCAAAACGTGAACGTCTTCACGTTGCCAAATCGAACCTATTGGAAGATCGGGCACCCATCCGCATACCTATGTCCCCTGCTGAAAGTTTGAAAGATGATCTTGAGAGGGAAAAGATTAAAAACCATGAATTTTTGAGAAATAAATGTAATAATACTAATGTTTTGATGCCTTTCACCTAAATCTGAGTTATTGCAAAATGAACGTATTGCTTTGGGCACTGACATTTTGCAGGTATCTGAGAAGAGCCAAGGTAATGAGGAAAAGAAGAAAGACATAGAAAAAGAAGATCCACCTGTTGTTCCATGCATGTTTCAAGATGGTTTAATTAAGAGCGCACCTACAGTTTATGAAAATGAGTACAAAGGTAACAGAAATGGTGCTACATTCACTCAAGGTATGGACAATCTGATATGCTATATATGTCAACTAATCATGTTAGTTTAGAGCAATCACCAGTGGAATCATGTGTTAAATTATCTTTGTCACATGATGATTTGATTCCTATTTCTTGTGATAAAGAAGAGTTGTGCAATGCTTCACTTATATTTATGCCACAACTAGTGAATGAACATGTTAGTAATATTGTTGAACCACCATGTGCTGATTTTAGACATGTTGTTCACATTGCTAGCGAGAATAAAGAGTTTAGATTGCTATCTTCTTTAAATACTTGGGGCTATATTCAATTTGATGATCTTTGTCCACTCAATTGTTTAGAGAAGAAATTATTTGCTAGATCTGATTTGCCATGTCCTTCTCATGTGATTTTTCATGTTATTGGCAATTATGATAATAAAGGAAAATATAATGTGCATAGAGTATACATTTGTTCGAATTTTAATATACCTCCTTTTCATAATGACATGTTTTATCTAGAGGACCGTATGAGTATAAATAATTCTCTATCTAGTTCCTCTAGTTGTTTGAATGAGTTGCAGGTTGGTTTGCAAGAAGGGGGAGTGTTGTGAGCTGCACGACGCTACAAAGTGTTCTCCATGTTTAAAAATTTCAGAATTCAACCATATGCACAACACTACCTCACCCTATGTTGTGAAAGATACAGATATGTTCATCAGGCTTAATGACAAGGTGAAACCACGGACGGTTTCCAATCAAGAAGGGAAGGATGATGAGGACATCACTAGCTCGGATATAACCATAGCTACCTTATATATTTATCAACCAAAGGTGCATGCTTTCTACGTAAAATTTATGTGTTATATATTTGAACAGTCGTTACTGCACCATGAGTTTTGTGTGTTCTCGTTTGCAGAGATACTTGCTTGGGTGAAGGGAAAGAGACCATGCGCAAGGAATGCATGGATGATCAAAGAAGTTGATTGGGGACCAAACCAAGACCTTACCCAAGTCTACTCCCACATCACCATGTCACTTTTGGTCCATAGAAGGCAAGAGAGGAAGTTCTGCACGTTTTGGATTCGGATTTGGGCCTCCTAATAGCATCAACTTCAAACAGACCTAGCCGCTGATCTAGAAGAACTTTCAGAGCCCATGAGTACTTGTTGGAAAGCTCGTGGTGTCTAATTTCAGATGGTTTCAGTCCCACATCAAAATTTCACCTGAGTTGTCCAAAATCATCCAAACAAGACACGTACCTCTTTCAGTTCGAGTCTGTTTTGGGTCTTGGGCCTTGTAATTGTGTCGTGGGCTAAGCCCAAGGGGTGTGCGCCCTAGGGATAACCCTAGGACGTCCCAACTCCTATATATATAGTAGCCGCCATTGTTTAAAGGTAGGTTTTTCTTAGATTATTCTATCTTTGAACAGTTTCGCTGTTTATCGGTTTGTGAGACCCTAACTTCGAGAGTATAATCATTCATCTGTAATTGAGTTGCAATATTTCTTGTTCTTGCTTGTATTCTTCGATTCGCATGCAGGGATTAGCCTTCGTGGTGAGGTCAACTGGGTAGCGCACGGTTGATAACAAGAGGATTCGTGGTACTGCAATTACAGGGTTCGGGTCTTGGTGATCAGAAGCCGGATCGTTAGTATCAATTCTTCACCAAATCGAGAGTTATCGTTACCTAACGGAAGATCAGGCACCCCGTTGCCATCACCGATTGAGGCGATTCTTGATCCGTTGGAAAGAAAATGAGAAGATAGAGAGAAAACCCTAAACCCTAAACCCTAATTAGAAGTAGATCAATTTGTCCCAACCAGTCTTAGCCTCGCAATTTTTCTTTTCAGTACATTGCATTGTTGAACTTTCGGTTGCATCATCGTGTTCTTTGCTGGTCTTAGTGTCTAGTTCCTCTAGAGTTTTGAGTTCTATTCACGTTTTGGTCTCATCCTAGTGGTTTGTTCTGAACGGCCACATCGAGGAAAGAAAAGGAAGTGGACTCGGAGTAGGACACTATTTCGGCCAAGGAGGTTTCGCATTGAACTAGGAAAGCGTCGTGTGTGTGAAAAAAAACAGAAAAATAGTGTAACTTTGGCATACGACCTCCGATTAAGGCGATTCTTGATCCGTTGGAAAGAAAACAAGAAGATAGAGCGAAAACCCTAAACCCTAATTAGCAGTAGATCATTCTGTCCGAACCAGTCTTAGCCTCGCAATTTTTCTTTTCAGTACATTGCATTGTTGAACTTTCTGTTTCATCATCATGTCCTTTGCTAGTCTTAGTGTCTAGTTCCTCTAGATTTTGAGTTCTATTCACGTTTTGGTCTCACCGTAGCGGTTCGTTCCGAACAGCCACATTGAGGAAAGAAAAGAAAGAGGACTCGGAGTAGGACACTATTTCGGCCAAGGAGGTTTTGCATTCAACCAGGAAAGCGTCGTGTGTGTGAAAAAAAAGAGAAAAAAACAGTGTAACTTTTGCATACGACCTCCGATTGTGGCGATTCTTGATCCGTTGGAAAGAAAACGAGAAGATAGAGTGAAAACCCTAAACCCTAATTAGCAGTAGGTCAATCTGTCCGAACCAGTCTTTGCCTCACAATTTTTCTTTTCAGTACATTGCATTAGTGAACTTTCGGTTGCATCGTCATGTCCTTTGCTGGACTTAGTGTCTAGTTGCTCTAGAGTTTCGAGTTCTGTTCATGTTTTGGTCTCACCGTAGCGGTTGGTTCTGAACTGCCATGTTGAGGAAAGAAATGGAAGAGGACTCGGAGCAGGACACGATTTCGGCCTAGGAGGTTTCGCATTCAACTAGGAAAGCGTCGTGTGTGTGAAAAAAATGTGAGGAAAAAAGTGTAACTTTTGCATACGTCCTCTGATTGAGGCGATTCTTGATCCTTTGGAAGGAAAATGAGAAGATAGAGCGAAAACCCTAAACCCTAAATGTTGATGTTTTACACTGGCAATTTGAATTTGGGGCTACTCTGTGGATGGAAACTCGATGGATTGCAAAGGAACACGGGGAGATTTATTCTAGTTCAGGCCCTTGATGTGAGGTAATACCCTACGTCTAGTTGTGGTGTTATTCCTTTGAGGATTTGTGTTGGTCTGCCCTCATGGGGCGCCCTGCCTCCCCTTATATACTGGGGGACAGGGGTACAAGGTAGGAGTCCCAACCGGATACGGCCAAGGGATCTCCTCTTAGAAATACAATTTACCTGACTAGGACTGTATATTCCTTATTGTACAAGGCAAAGTCTGCCGGGTGTTACTATATCTCTAATTAGAAGGCTAGGCCCATCCTCTATCCAAGTGGCCCATATGCTTGTGATGAGGTACCCGGGGCCCATGGCCTCCACAGCTGCCCCTGAGACCTTCATAGTTGAGTCATAGTTGATGCCGAGTGCTCATCCACCATGGTGAAGTTTTCCCGAGTGCATTGCTCCCGAGTACTCTTTGTCCGATTGCTTCTTCTTCCTGAGTCTTGCTTCATGTCAGCTGGCAGCGGGGCTATGAAGGGCTCCATGTAGAAGTATGAATAGTATGCACCGAATAGGCACTCCTATTAGGTGTAGCCCCCGACTTTGTGCTTAATTGTGAAAACAATTAAACATAAAGTTAAAGATCTTTAACCTTGTAGTCTTTCCCGAGTAGTATACTATTGGTATATGAGACTCTTCGGTATCATGTCAACCGGAATATGATCTATAGTCTTTGCCGAGTAGCATGCCACTCATATATGGGACTCTTCAGCTTCATGTCAGCTGGAAAAAAGGTGTTTATAGTCTTTCCCGAGTGGCGTCCCACTCGGAAGTTAGACTCCTCAGCGTCATGTCGGCTGGAATAATATTGCTTATGGCAACTATTGGCCAAGCATGTAGGCCGAGTACCACTTTATGAAATTAAATCCATTGTGTGGTCAGGTGTACTTGAGAGATACCTGCATCCCCAATTTTGATGAAGACCAGCTCGTGATCCTTATAAGGATATATCCTCAATACCTGGTGGATAAGACAGATACCCAAACACATGTGTTCAGCAATTAGGCCTTTATGAAGCATATCTATTTACCTCATCGGTTCCTGTTGGTAGCACCAGCACTGTGATTTTAACATAGCCAGCGAGCGGCCCACATTGAGCGTGCTACTGTAGAAACTCATTTCTTGGTGGCCCAGTACTGACTTTGTAGGCCCAAGCCCACGAATCGGAAATGGCTCTATAAAAGGCGGGGAGAGAGAGAAGATTCCTTCATCTTCTCCAATCCACCAATCATTTCGTCTTCTAGCTTCCACGTCGAAACTTCGCCTCCCGCTCCACTAGGGTTCGCTATTGCTTGCTCTTCCCCATTGGAACTTAGGCGATTCCACTCCTCGTCTATTCCAAACCTCCAGTAACATTTCCCCCAAATCTTCTCATCCCTTAACCATGCCGAGGGCTTTAGATCTCGTGGAGGCGTCGGATGAGGCGTGGCCAACTTCGGATTGCGGGTCGGCTAAGCTGAAGCTTCTGGAAAAGCAGCTAAGATTGCAAAGCCGCGATGTCATCAACTGGCGTCCAACTGAAGGTGAATCGGTTCCAGAGCCCTAGGCCGGTGAGACCATCGTTTTCGCCTCTTTTTTCAACTGGGGTCTTTCTCTTCCATCTTCTGTGTTCTTCCGCCAGCTTCTTGCCTTTTATGAACTTGAGTTGGTGAATCTAAATCCCAACTCGATCTTGCAAATTTCTATTTTTGTGACTCTTTGTGAGTGCTTCCTGTTTGTGGAACCCCATTTGAATCTGTTCAGACATTTGTGCCACATCAAACCCTAGCCCTCCAAGAGCAAGGTCCAAGTGATTGGGGGGGGGGGGGGCGGTATCCAGCTCAGGAGCGAAATGAAGAGGGTTTATTTCAATATTCCTCTGAAATCTTCTCTCAAAGGCTAGCATAAGGAATGGTTTTACTATTCCAATCTTGAACCAAGCCTTCCTCCTTTTTTGGGTTTGCCCCCGACGGTTATAGCTAAGTGGTCATCTTTGCCCACCTTCGAAGAAATGGGACAAGTTCACATTCTGATTGAAAAGATCGACAAGCTGAGGAGCACCAGGCTGACAGGCCCATGGGTGGCTAGACAATTCCTGACTCGGTGCATCAGGCCACTAAAGTTGAGGTGTCACTTCGGCTGGGACTACAAGGCCAAAGGTGATCCCAACCGGGAATACCCCGACCTGATGGACAAGTACAAGGTGACCAACATCCTGCTAGATTTCTTTGCCAGTGGGGTGGTTGAAACTGAAGACACAGATTGGTCTGTGGCAGCTTATAGCCGAAAGAGGCTGTGCCCAAAGGTAACCCTTGCTGATGTTGTCTTGTAGTTCATCTGTGATGAGTACTTGCAGATATATGCCTGGATTGGCTCCAAAATGTGTAATATGTATTGTTGAACTGCTTGCAGTCACGTGAGGAGTTCGATGACAACTCCCGAACTTAATCGACCATGAAGTCAAAGAAGAGGCCGTTAAGTCCTTCTGCCACCTAGCCTGACTCCAAGAGAGCGGGGAAGAGACCTGTTAAAGATTAGGGCAAGAAGAAGATTACAGGCCGAGTGCTGCAACCGGGAGTCTGAAGATAAAAGACACCGTTGGTACAGCCCCCAGGCTGTCGAGTCCCAAACTGGGCCTAGCGCAGTCGAACTCAGCATCATCGAGCCCAATAAGAGTGCCGCCGAGTACAAGGTCAGGTCTAGCACTGCCGGGCTCAGCAACATCAAGCCCAAGAATAGCGCAGCCGAGTACTCGAGCGCCCCAGCCGACCACACCAAGAGCAGGGCCAACGAGGACAAAAATGCCGCCGCCGACTACCATGCCCTTAGGCCCGACAACTAGCGGCCCTTCAGTGCCGACCTCTGGATCCCCCGGACAGAGGCTTAAGTTTTCCAAGAGGTGGGTTGCTCTGGGTCTTCTGAAAATCTTGTTCAGCATGGTAGCGTCTAGATGTTTGACCCATTACGCAGGAAGTGAGCCGACATTTATCTCAAGGAGACCACTCCGGCTACTCCCATTGTCGAGCCAGCCTCGGCCGAGCCAGCGCCAGCGAGCACACCTGCTGAGCCGGCGACGGTCCCAGTCGCAGAAACTGAGATCGCCCCAACTGCAGGGCCGCCGACACCGACCGACCACGGGGTGGTTGTCGAAGCTGTCGCTCCAGCCCCTGAGCTAGCCCCCGAGGCCCTAGAGGCTGCCGAGTTGAGGGCCAGGACCCTATCGCCGTCCTTGTCACCGTCGTCGTCGTCGTCGTCATCTTCGGAAAGACCGGACCTCCCCAGGCTTGAGGTTCCTTGATGCGAGGTTCGGTCCCGATCTTTCGATGGAGAAGGTAATCACGATTGGTGGGAGAAACCGACGTTCACGGCCCGACTACAACTATCCACGATGTTGCGCCTTAGCGACTGATACACCGATTCCAGAAGGTGAACGCGATCTTGTGGAGGGCGATCAACCGGCCACGAGGGCTCTCATCCTGCAAGCAATCGTAGAACAAGCAAGAGCGAGTTGAACAAGCACTGAATTGCTAAATCAAATATGAAGTTTTAATCTGAAAATACAAGAGGTGGGGTTCCAATAACAAGAAGACGGGCGATCTAGTCGACACGCGTGCTTCAAGCGAAGTAGCAGTGGCTAAAACTTCAATCTATCAAAACCCAATCTGTTGTGGCGGCTCTAGAGACATATAAATAGATGGGAGGACGACCAAGAGTGTGTTGGGGTCGTTCTCCAACCCTAGGACGCGCCCATAATGGGCTCAACTTGATACACGGCCCATGGGCCAAAATAAGGTGGCGCAGCACCGTAGACAGAAAAAGGTCTCGGTGGTATATCGATGTTTCTAGACTATTCTGATAAGTATGGATGTGAGGCCAGATTCATTGGAAAGTAGACTTTATAAGCTTTCCATGAAGTACTTGAACGTCCAAAACGGAGTCTGTATGAAGTCGTGGCGGCCGTTAGAAGTTGGTGCTGTCCTGCAGTCCGAATCCAACCGGCGCGACTCCCTCTCCTGGATGGTATTCTCCTTGTTCTCCTTGGTTTCTAAGCAACACAAGAGTACACGGGTTTCCATGGTCTAAAGAAACCGAACATGAACTTAAGAGTGAACTTACTTGATGATTTAATTGACGTGCACGGGCGCGAGTCATAGGACCTTGTGTAGGTGTAGATGTAGGTGAGGATGTATCGATGGTGTTGATGTCCTCATCACTCCTCCCCGCAAGTTCCCGAGGATGTTCCGCTGGGTGGCACCCGACGGAACTGCAAAGAGTTACAAGCATGATAAAGTCGTGGCGGAGAAGGAGCGCGAAGACTTGCTTCACGCCGCAATCGCCGCGTCCCAGGGGATTCAGGTATGACTTTCGCTGTGTTGGAGTCTTGGTAGTCTTCCTTGCACGAGTGTTCTGATGATTGACTCTGCTTTGCTCTGTTTCTCCCCAAGCAGAAAATTGTTGACTGCTCGGAGAGGATGAACGAGGTCCTAACCTGGCTTGCCCCCCAGTTCCAAGAATTGGACTAGCTCTGGGCATTAAAGACCGAATTGGAACAGCGCCACCAGGGGAGGGAGTCTTGGTTGAAGGGAGCCGTTAATCAGCTCAGGGACAAAAATTGGGACCAAGCCAAGAAGATTGGAAGTAAGTCTCCCGAATATGTCTTCCTGACTGAGCCAGTAATATATTTCTCCAGCTGTGTTGTTTCCCAACTGCCCAGTTGTGTCTTGACTGCAATGTTGAGTGCTTGACTATTCTGATGTGCAGCCCTCGAAGCCGAGCTAAAGACCTGAACAGAGGGAGAAATCCAGCTGAAGGAGGCCGAGAGAGCCAAGGCCGGGCTTGAAAAAGAGAAGGCCGACTTGAAGAAGGCCAATGCCAAGCTCGAGAAGGAAAAGGCTGAACTGGAGAAGGCCAAAGCCAAGTGGGAGGCTGACTACGAAAGTAAGTCTCCGCTCTGACAATGATCTTAACCAATCCATTAAGTACTCTGTTTGCAGTTTCACCTAACAAGTTTGCTTGTCGGTGAACCCGGACAGCTGATAGAGCCAATGCCCAAATCCAGTTGCAGGCTTTCGCAGAGGAGATAAAAGTTGTCAAGGAGTCACGGGAGATCCTTCCTGAGTCCGTGAAAGGGCTCCTTGACATCATGGATCCTCACTATGTGGGAACCAGCTCCAACATGATCTCCCAAGTGCAGGCGCGCCTTAACGAAGCACTGAGTGCCCTGAGAGGTACTTGAATGAGCGTGTTATTGTCGGCGTGGCCCAAACCCTGGTGATGACCAAGTCAATCTACCCCAGGGCAGATATTGAAGCCATCGGAGAGGGGTTCACCGAGGAGACGACACCTGAGGAGGCGCTAGGGCTGATAGCCAAGGCGAGGCCAACTGTAGAGGTGATCACCGAGAGCTGGGTATGTAAGAACAATCCATCATGCAGTCGGTGTATATGAATCTGTGTAAAGACAAGTGTAAATATATGTGCAATGCCACCAAGCTCTGAATTATTACTCAGTTGTCATTAGGTTTACCCGACTATGTAATCTACACCAAGTTAGTCTATAGGAACTTAATAAAATCGTTCACCGTAGAAAGCTGTACTCGGGCAAACATAACAAAGTCGTTGCAAAACTTCATAACTTAAGTAAAACAGGCTTGTATATTATTGACAAGGCACATATAATACATGCAGCCCCCGACTCACTACTCGGTTGGAACAAGCGGCGTAGTGAGTCAAAGAGAATCTGTACACATGGGAAAGTATAAAACTCAGGTATAGAAAGGACGTAGCTGTTCTATATTCCATGAGTTGCTGATGAGGGCACCGTCTTCGGTCTTTAGTCGGTAGGCGCCTGGCTGAGTAACCTCAGCGATAATAAACGGCCCTTCCCATATTGGGAATAGTTTATGTCTGTCTTTGGTAGTTTGTATTTTTCCCAAGACGAGATCTCCGACCAAAAAGGCGCGGCCACGGACATTGCGATTGTGATAACGATGCAGGCCTTGAAGATACCTTGCCGACTGGATTGTTGTGATATCCCTCGCTTCTTTCAACTGATCTAGTTCGACCAATCGGATATTGTTTGAGATGTCTTCTGAGTAAGCTCGAACTCACGGAGAGCCGAACTCTAACTCGGTTGGTAGTACAGCCTCGGCACCATAGACCAGAAAGAAAGTGGATTGCCCTGTTCCCTGACTAACCGTGGTTCTTAGAGACCAGAGAATAGATGGGAGTTCTTGCACCCACCGGCCCCAGTATGGTTCTAGTCAGTCAAATATCCTGGCCTTGATACCTTCAAAGACCATACCTTTCGCACGTTCAACCTGCCCATTGCTTCGCGGGTGTGCCACAGATGCATAGCAGATCTTGATGCCGAAGTCGTCAGAGAAATCTTCAAACACGCTGCCCGTGAACTGAGTACCGTTGTCCGTGATGATGCGGTTAGGGACCCCGAATCGGTATAATATACTCATGATGAAGTCCTTTACTCGTGCCGCTGTTATGGTAGCAATGGGTTTTGCCTCAATCACTTCATGAATTTATCCACTGCGACGAACAAGTGTGTGAACCCTCCTGGTGCTTTCTTCAAAGGCCTGACCATGTCAAGCCCCCATACTGCAAAGGGCCAAGAGATTGGGATTGTTTGGAGTTCTTAGGCTGGGAGATTTGTTTGTCGTGCGTAGAACTGGCAACCCTCACATATGCGAACTATGTCTTTTGCATCTGCTACAGTGGTTGGCCAGAAAAATCCCTGCCGGTAAGCCGTATCGACTAACGTCCTGGATACAGCACGGTTGCCACATATGCCCGAGTGGATCGATTGCAGAATCTGCTTGCCCTCCTCGGTGGTGACGCAGCGCATGAGGACACCGGATGCACTCCTACGGTACAGGTCTTCTCCGACGACTAGGAAACTATTGCTTCAACGTTTATTTGTTCAGCTTGACTATGATCTTCTGGGAGTTCATTGTCCAGGAGGAATTTGATGAGGACATCAACTGGGTTGGAGAATTAAATCATCAGTAAGTTCAGTTCAGGAAAAGAAACCAAGGAGAACAAGGAGAAATACCATCCCAGGAGAGGGAGTCGCGCCGGTTTGGATGCGGACAAACACGAATCGTCCAAAAACGTCAAAATACGTCTACGTGCTACGCCACCTTATTTTGGCCCGTGGGCTGTGTACTTAGGGGTGCATCCTAGGCGACCAAACCTCGAGGTCGTCCTTCCATCTATTTATATGTCTCTAGAGCTGCCATGAACAGTTGGGTTTTGATAGATTGAAGTTTTAGCCACTGCTACTTCGCTTGAAGCGCGCGTGTCGACTAGATTGCCCGTCTTCTTGTTATTGGAACCCCACCTCTTGTATTTTCAGATTGAAACTTCATATTTGATTTAGCAATTTAGTGCTTGTTCAACTCACTCTTGCTTGTTGTACGACTGCTTGCAGGACGAGAGCCCTCGTGGCCGGTTGATCGCGCTCCACAAGATCGCGTTCACCTTCTGGAATCGTGTATCGGTCGCTAAGGCGCAACATTGTGGATAGTTGTAGTCGGGCCATGAACGTCGGTTTCTCCCACCAATCGTGATTACCTTCTCCATCGAAAGATCGGGACCGAATCTCGCATTAGAATTTGAGAATAGGGGTCCGCCAATCTTGACATATGTTCAGTACTTCGTCTGTCGTCGGGGTAGGTTCCCCTCCCGACTGCTCTGGCACTTGTTTCTTCTTGACTGACGGCTCCATAAATTGTTCGACAAAGATCCCTGTCAGGACCACTTCTCGCTTGGATCCCATGTTTGCCAATTCGTCTGCAGCATCATTGTATTCTCGTAGAACATGTGTTATCTCCAGCCTGTCGAACTTGTTTTCTAGCTTTCGGACCTCTTGACAGTATGCCGCCATTGTATCGTCGAGACATGTCCAGTCTTTCATGTCTTGGTTCACCACGAGTTGAGAGTCTCCTCGCACAACCAGTCGGCGGATGCAGAGTGATATAGCAATGCGGAGCCCATGGATGAGTGCCTCGTACTCGACGATGTTGTGGGAAGCCGGGAAGTGGATCTGAAGAATGTACTTGAGCTTTTCGCCGGTGGGGGACATTAGTACGACAACGGCCCTGGCGCCGCCGATCCGTAGTGAACCGTCAAAGTACATTGTCCAGTACTCTAGCTTCGCTATTGATGTAGGCATCTGAACTTTTGTCCACTCGGCCATGAAGTCAGCTAGAGCTTGTGATTTGATTACTGTCCGTGGCTGAAAGGTGATGTCGAACGCCATCAACTCGAGTGCCCTTTTACCGATTCGGCCAGTGGACTCACGATTATGCAGGACGTCCCCGAGTGGATATGTGTGACCACCGTGACCTGATGCGATTGAAAATAGTGCACCAGCTTCCGGACAGTTATGAATAGGTTGTATAGCAGCTTGTGGACCTGCAGATATCTCATTTTCGAGTCGACAAGGACCTCGCTAACAAAGTAGATCAGCCGTTGAATCTTCTGTATGTGACCCGGTTTGGATTGCTTGACCACCAGCACCGTGCTGACTACCTGAGTAGTTGCCGCTAGATATAGCATTAGCGGTTCTTGGGGCATGGGTGACGCCAACATGGGTGGTGATGTGAGAAATTTCTTGAAGTCTTCAACACGGGTGCACTACTCGGAAGTTAGACTCAGCGTCATGTCGGCTGGAATAATATCGCTCATGGCAACTATCGGCCAAGCATGTAGGCCGAGTACCACCTTATAAAATTAAATCCATTACGTGGTCATGTGTATTTGAGAGATACCTGCATCCCCAATTTTGATGAAGACCAGCTTCTGATCCTTATAAGAATATATCCTCAATACTTGGTGGATAAGACAGATACCCAAACACATGTGTTCAGCAATTAGGCCATCAAAAAGCATATCTGTTTACCTCATCAGTTCCTGTTGGTAGCACCAGCACTGTGATTTTAACACAGCCAGCGAGCGGCCCACATTGAGCGTGCTACTGTAAGAACTCATATCTTGGTGGCCCAGTACTGACTTTGTAGGCCCAAGCCCACGAATCGGAAACGGCTCTATAAAAGGCGGGGAGAGAGAGAAAAGATTCCTTCGTCTTCTCCAATCCACCAATTGTTTCGTCTTCCAGCTTCCGCGCTCTCGCTCTGCTAGGGTTCGCCATTGCTTGCTCTTCCCCATTAGAACTCGGGCGATTCCGCTCCTCCTCGTCCATTCCAAACCTCCAGCAACATTTCTGATGAGGACATCAACACCATCGATACATCCTCACCCACATCTACACCTACACAAGGTCCTATGACTCGCGCCCGTGCACGTCAATTAAATCATCAAGTAAGTTCACTCTTAAGTTCATGTTCGGTTTCTTTAGACCATGGAAACCCGTGTACTCTTGTGTTGCTTAGAAACCAAGGAGAACAAGGAGAATACCATCTAGGAGAGGGAGTCGCGCCGGTTGGATTTGGACTGCAGGACAGCACCAACTTCTAACGGCCGCCACGACTTCATACGGACTCCGTTTTGGACGTTCAAGTACTTCATGGAAAGCTTATAAAGTCTACTTTCCAATGGATCTGGCCCCACATCCATATCTTATCAGAATCGTCCATAAACGTTGAAATACTACTGAGACCTTTTCTGTCTACGGTGCTGCGCCACCTTATTTTGGCCCGTGGGCTGTGTATCAAGTTGAGCCCATTAGGGGTGCATCCTAGGGTTGGAGAACGACCCCAACAACCTCGAGGTCGTCCTTCCATCTATTTATATGTCTCTAGAGCCGCCATGAACAGTTAGGTTTTGATAGATTGAAGTTTTAGCCACTGCTACTTCGATTGAAGCACGCGTGTCGACTAGATCGCCCGTCTTCTTGTTATTGGAACCCCACCTCTTGTATTTTCAGATTGAAACTTCATATTTGATTTAGCAATTCAGTGCTTGTTCAACTCGCTCTTGCTAGTTCTATGATTGCTTGCAGGACGAGGGCCCTCGTGGCTGGTTGATCACGCTCCACAAGATCGCGTTCACCTTCTGGAATCAGTGTATCGGTCGCTAAGGCGCAACATCGTGGATAGTAGTAGTCGGGCCATGAACATCGGTTTCTCCCACCAATCGTGGTTACCTTCTCCATCGAAAGATCGGGACCGAACCTCTCATCAAGTGGTATCAGAGCTCAAGGTTGTTCGGTGAGAGATTTCATATCCCATATGTTATTTACCTACAGTCTAGAAAAAACCAAAAAAAATAGTAGATTAGTTTCCATAGTCCCATAACCCTTTTGTGGCCTGTTTACTACTACTGCTTAGTTAGGGTTTGTTGACTCTTCGGATACATCGCCGTGTCGAGTTGCTGGTTTTAGTGTTTAATTTCCTTAGAGTTTTGAGTTCTAGTCACGTTTCTGTCACCGAAGTATCACTTGTCTGACTAGTTTTGTTTTCCGAGTCCTAGTACTTGTAACCGAGTCACGTTTTTGTCGAAGAGTGTTGGATCCAAGTCCTAATCCTTGTGACACAAAACACAGCAGCGACTCGGATAGTACTCCTCTGGTCTGTTAATAAGCTACACACGCGAACAACTCCATTGTTTGGAGGTTTGCCTTACTTTAGAGAGAGAGAGAGAGAGAGAGTCCCATAACCCTTTTGTGGCCTGTTTACTACTACTGCTTAGTTAGGGTTTGTTGAGTCTTCGGATACATCGCCGTGTCGAGTTGCTGGTCTTAGTGTTTAATTTCCTTGGAGTTTCAAGTTCTAGTAACGTTTCTGTCACCGAAGTATCACTTGTCCAACAAGTTTTGTTTTCCGAGTCCTAATACTTGTAACCGAGTCAACGTTTTTGTCGAAGAGTGTTGGGATACCGAGTCCTAATCCTTGATGACGCACATCAGCAACACAGCAGCGACAATCGGATAGTACTCCTCTAGTCTGTTAATAAGCTACACACCGCGAACAACTCCATTGTTTGGAGGTTTGCATTACTTCAGAGAGAGAAGAGAGAGAGAGAGAGAGTCCCATAACCCTTTTGTGGCCTGTTTACTACTACATGCTTAGTTAGGGTTTGTTGAGTCTTCGGGATGCATCGCCCGTGTGTCGAAGTTGCCTGGTTTGCTTAGTGTTTAATTTCCTTAGGTTTCAAGTTCTAGTCACGTTTCTGTCACCGAAGTATCAATTGTCTGAACTAAGTTTGTGTTTCCAAGTCCTAATCTTGTAACCGTCATCGTTTTTTGTCGAAGAGTGTTTTGGATCCGAGTCCTAAATCCTTGTGACACACAAACACAGCAGCGACCGGATAGTACTCCTCTGGTCTGTTAATAAGCTCACACCACGCGAACAACTCCATGATGTTTGGGGTTTGCCTTACTTCGAGCACAGCGAGAGAGAGTCCCATAACCCTTTTGTGGCCTGTTTACTACTACTGCCTGTAGTTAGGGTTTCTTGAGTTCTTCCAGATGCATCGCGCTTGTCGAGTGCTGGGTCTAGTGTTCTAATCTTCTTAGAGTTTTCGAGTTTCTTAGTCATCGTTTCTGTATGAAGTATCACTTGTCCCGACTAGGTTTTGTTTTTCCATGTCCCTCCATACCCTTGTATTATCGAGTCACGTTCTCTCTCGCTCGAAGGAGTGTTGGATCCGAGTAGTAATTCCTTGTGACACAAAACACATCAGCGACTCGGTAGTACCCTCTTGGTCTGTTTAGTAAGCCTACACACGCGAACAACCCATTGGTGGAGGTCTGCCTCTCCTTTAGAGAGATGAGAGAGAGAGAGGTTCCCATACCCTTTTGTTGGCCGTTCAACTTACTACTGCTTAAGTTAGGTTTGTGAGTTCTTCGGATTACATCGCCAGTGTCGAGTTTGCTGGTCTTAGTGTTTATTTCTTAGAGGTTTCGAGTCTAGTCACGTTTCTGTCACCGAAGTTATACACTTGTCATACTAGTTTTGTTTCGAGTCTAATACTTGTAACCGAGCACGTTATTTGTCGAAAGAGTGGGTTGGATCCGTAGTCGTATTCCCTTGTGACACAGAACACAGCAGCGACTCGGATTTTAGTACTCCTCTGGTCTGTTAACAAGCTTACACACCCCGCGAACAACTCCGATGTTTTGGAGGCTTATGCCTTGACTTGCAGAGAAGAGAGAGGGAGATGAGAGTTCATAATACTTTTTTGTGCAATGGTCTTACTACTACTGCTTAGTTAGCGTTTGATTGAGTACCTTCGCATAATCGCCGTGTCGAGCTTGCAGGTCTTAGTGTTTATTTTCCAGTGATTTCGAGTTCCAGTCGTTTCTGTCACCGAAGTATCACTTGTATCGACTAGTTTTGTTTTACCGCATCCTAACTTCGGAAACCGATCACGTTCTTTTGGGTTCGAGAGTGTTGGATCCGATCCTAATCCTTGTGGACACAGAACACTGAGCAGCGACTCGGTTAGTACTCTCTGTCTATTAAATAGCCTTACACACAGCGAACAACTCCATGTTTGGAGGTTTGCCTTACTTCAGATGGAGAGAGAGAGAGATATCTCTCTCTTTTT
>RYFJ01002765.1:0-40873 GCA_003991445.1 Oryza meyeriana var. granulata
CACAACAAAGAGAGAGATTGTCCATATGTGTGTGAAATGCAATGTTTGTGGACTGTTATGTTTGTGGGTCTAGTGTACTGTTTTATATATGATATAGTACTTGACTTTTTTACGTTACGTGGGTTGTGGAATGTTTCTCATTATATTATAAAGTGGTATATTATATAATTGAAGAGATATATTGATTTTGAAATATTAAACAGCTATATTCTTTGTTGTTTTTGGAAACTCGTTTGAGGGTTTTCGATAATTCGTTACCATATTCGTTCGATTCGATATTTCATATTATCATTAATTGATCATATCGATTTTGTTTTCATATCGGGGTTCCGATTACGATTTAAAAATGAAATGAATATGTAGACGTAGTGTTGTTCCATATCAATCGTTTTCACTCTCCTACTCGATTGTGAACTGGGTTTTTTAGGTAATTAGTTTGCTCCAAATCCAAAATGGAAATAGTTGCATTTAACCAGTAATAATGTTGTATATTAATCTCCTTGTTTGTGCATCATCAGCTCTTCCAATGCATTAGATCCTAGTTTAATTTTTGTCATAAGACTCGACGAGTTGGCCTCAGTATGGCGGTGCATGTCAAGATCTACTATCTGAGTTTTGATGATTTTAATGATGCGGAAGACCAAGGCGTCATGCTCTCTCCCAGTTAGATCTTCGTTATTAGGGAGGGTATTCATCGTGACTACCTTCAGCGATGTCATTATCCGTTACAATCATCCGGACGAGGGCAATACAAATATCGATTATTATACTGAGGACTGGCAACACGGTTTCACCTCTAACATGCATTGAAAACAGTGGAGCTGATCATGATACTCATCAACAGGATGAAATTCGTCACACATGGCCTTCTGGCTAGCAATGTCTCGTGTGGCATCAATCCAACCACGCGACTCTCGCATCTAAGGAAGGTACTTAAGATATTGGTGTTGGATAAGTGTGCGCACGTCAGGCCAAGAAATAGTATTGATCTGATACAGAAGTGTGTAACATTTTCTGCAGACATAATGAATGGAATTTTCTTAGAGCTATGTGTGCAGTAGCGCTCCTTTTATGGTAAATCCCCGGTCCTTTCTAAAAGCACATCTAATCGCGCAAATCCCTTTGCTATGATGTTGCGAATAGAGTGATTTGGTCAGCAGAGCGTATCTTCAAGGTGCCGACTTTGAGACTCTTTCCACCTGACGATTTGGGAAGACACTCTGGCCCAGTTCATGGCAGTCCAATTACCTTACTTTTGATTGTGAGAGAATGCTCTGGCACGTGGAATATCTTTACGAGCTTGACATTAAGTATCTTTTGCCATGAAAGAAAGTGAAGTTGTGAGTTTGGAATTCGATCATTCAGTAGGTAGTCTCAGGCATGATAAGGTCGACTGGAGACACTGATTACTTCAGGATGAAGGGACGGTTATGCGAAAAAAAGCCCACTAGATAGATTAAGCAACAAGGTAAGTAAAGGATACAAACATACGAAGATCACTTACTGATCGGCCACGAACAATTTGATAGATGGCCATGGATCATAAATAGAAGGGACCGTTCTGCCTTCTACACAATCAACAAGGACATTTTCTGTGCTGGAAACATCTGGATATGCTAGAGTTTTAGGGAGGTGAATGCAATAGCAGTCTCTCAATGCCAAGACAGCATAAAGCGTTGTTGCTTCGCTGAGATGACTGTAGATAGTTAGGCGAGGAGAATTGTAGCTTTTAGGTGGCGGCTTTCTATGAGTGTTAGTCATCGGTTGGTTCTAATAAAGTTCTTGATTGAAAAAGATCAGAAATGACGCAGTGTGTGTTTATTACTACGGGTCTCACAAGGCTTGTTCAAGATCTTTCGATCACACTCAGCAGATCAGGATGTGTGTCTTACTCTAGGTAAGAGTTAATTAATGTTTCTTGTGATCAGTATCGAATATCTCTATTAGCATTAAGGTAAGACTAACACTCAAGACTTATGAAATTATTTGGTAAGCTGCAAACTTTTCATGTACTCTCCCGCAAAACAGAAATCATTACTGGACGCTCATTACTCCATGCCGCAATTCACGTTATATACGTATTCTAGAGGGTGAGTTGATATTGTGACGTGGTGACGATTTTGTTTAGGCAAGGGCTGCATTACAGGCGCATCGTCCGGCTGGTGTTATTTAGCCGCAACATGGATGTGATTGCTATCATCCTCATTAAGAATATAACTGATTGATTTTTTGTAAGTTACTATGCAGAATATTTTTTGGAAGGGCGCTGAACCCGATCTTCTCGTGGCTGTATTAAGTGCTTACTACAGGTCTTAGTGAAGGATCGTGTCGAAGTTATTTTGGCACAGTAGAAGTCAACGGTGATTTTCTAAGAGTTTAGGACCCCATGTATAATGTATTTATAAGGTGACTTCTTTAAGGATGTCCACTCTGAAATATGATTTCAGTTTTTGATTTTGTAAGGAAAACATTCAAATGGATTTGCCGTTCTTATTTTGTTTTCATTAAGGGCGCCAGAAACTAAAAATTTTACATTTTTACTAAGAATCTATCTTGGTTTTAAGAGTATCTATGGAATTTTCGTACAAATCAACATGTGTTGTTGTAGGATTCGATCGGAGGCCTTTCACTCCACGTGGTAGCTTCTTTAGTTCACCTATAAAACACACCGATAGTAACTATATGATAGAATTGCCTCTTTACATGTATATCAGAGAAGGTTGCAATAGAAAATAGATCTTGCATTTGACGCTGCTTATACAATTTTGATAGTAAATTTGTTCATTGCTTTATAATAAAAGAAGTTTATGATTTTGTTGCTGAAGACAGTTTTCAATTATTTAGAGGCATTATCATTTAGGAGAACACCATCTTCGCGACTTGATGGATGAAGTTAAATATGGTTCTTATAACTGGAAAATTCGCATGTGGAAAATTTTTTTTTCGTTATTCTTTAAAATGAACCAAATTTGATATGAATTTCATTGTTAGACTAAATTTGAGGAGTGGCCAAAGTTTATCTATGGCTTTACATTTTTCTTTAATTTTATGTTAATAGTTGTCCTATAATATATTTACTTCTCTCATTTGTCATGTCAAATATAAGTTGTTCTATACTAGAGTTTGACATGTATACATTAATTAGTGAACGACTACTATAGGAATATTATTCTAGAATATTTGAATCTCACATTATAAACGTGCCCCCTTTGAAACGCATGATTATAAACGCAAAATGAAAAAATACATGAATAGAATTCATGCCCATTGAATTCAATAATAGGAATTAAAACAGCAGGAAAGATTTAAAACTCCAGTTTATCGGGTTGATAAAAATAATTAAAGAGAATAACCATAATACCAGATTTACGTCTGACGAACGAGGTGAAAAAGAGGATAGAAACTCTATTCTTTTTTCCTCTAAAATTCAAGCATTGTCCATTCCAGTTAAGAAACTTTATTAGAAAGGATAAGGATTTGATCTTCTTACTGTTTCAGAAGGCTCTTCGTAATGAGAACTTTTTGGCTAAGGATTCAAATCTCCAGGTTTCCTATTTTTATTATAATAAAGGAGAACCTAAAGGTTGATCAAGAACACATCACAGATACAATGATCAAAAGTGAAATTTTGATGGTGCGAATCTAGTGATTTTGATATGGTGTTAGCTTTATAAGTTTGAATGCTTTTAGTGATAATCAATTATATACTAAGAATGGATTAATAAGTATCCCTGAATCAAAAGTGATTCGCTATAGGTTTTCGCTCATTGCTTGCGCGTAGGGTAAGCATTATATTATGATGTTGTTCCTGTTCCTTTCAGCTATAAAAATGCGGCGCCTTTGATAGAGTTCCTTGATTTCAGTGATTTATGATTTGATTTCTAATGTCTTGCTGAATCAGATATGAAAGATTGCTCAGATGATTAGCCTGTATTGGCCTAAAATCAACTGACTCTAGATTTATGGGGGACTTCTAGATAAATAATATGATACTACCTATGGTACAAGAGATTCACTTGATTTTCTATTTTCTATAGCTTAAATGTTATTCTAATAATTATTTAATAGTACTTACAATTGGTGTACCATATTTGTACATAATTAAGAAAACAATGTAGTTCACAGCAGCTGACTAAGGATTCAATTACAATGAATAGCTGGATCTTGAGTGCACTACATGACAGAACTAAATACAAGGATAGTCAAATATTCATTAACCTCCCTCATAATCTGAAATAACACACATGAAATAAAAATTTGGGTGCAACGATATCGAACCATATTTTGTTTATGCAAACACTGACAGTGCTGGCACTATTATGGTATACTTGGGCTATTTGGCTATTGTTTTATAGGTGACGAGATCCATAAAATCTTCTTCTGAATATGTTTTCAAGGGTCATAAAACATTCTCCCGTCTCGAATTTTTTGGTGAAAATCTCAGTAGACAAATGATTTTAGTAAAAAAAAGCATACATTTCTTTCACTGAGATGCATCTTTGATGGACGTGGACGCGACAGGACACACGAAGGTTCTCTCTATACAAGAAGAATCAAAGATGTACTGATTTCATCCTGAGTTGTACACCAAAGCGTGTCAGTTTGTTCTATAACGCAATGTCCCACTAAAGTTTCGGTTTTGACTCCTTACAGCAGTTTCGTGTATTCTCTTCTTAGGTGGAGAAATATTATCACATCTATGCAATCGGTTCACTTCATTCACTTTATATCCGCAACATTAATATGTAAGTGGACGGTTGGGTGTACTTCCGATATTAACCTAGTAAGGATTCCAGTGATGGTCCTGTGTTCCGGGTTTAAAAAATATATTGGGATGTAAATTTTCATTTGGAAGCCTCTTCAACTTGAATTTTCTGAACCTGCTAAATCTTATAGAAACCATGTCAGTAATTAAATTGTAATCAATTTATAAATCATGGGGTTAAAGACTTAATGATCACAAGACAAGCTGAGTATTATTCTATGCACTTTGGACCCTACATCATCAGTGGCATCCAGCAATGGTACCCCTAGCTTGATCCAACCTAGACCAGTCTTCTACCTACCAATTTCTTCCATAGATTTAATCACTCTTCACTTGCACCATTTGTTCTTGAATTGAAGCTTTTGATAACGTAAGCCAGTCTTCTCTTCAAATTTTGCAATTACAATTCTTGTTCAAATGGGAATAGAGCGATTCCCTGAGCTAACTGTTCCAATAAATAACTCATAAACTATCCTAGTGTTCTCATCTGTCCATTCAGTATTATTTGACCTTGGGTTTTCCTCAACCAAAGTTGTTGCATCTGTAGTACTTATAAAATGAATACATGCAAAGACATCAATAGATGCATAGCCATCGGTTTTATTGCACCAAATGCACAAAAATATATGATATGAAAAGAGATATGCATTCATCCTGCGAGTGCTATTAGAGAAATTTACTATATTTCAGATTAATTCAATGTGCCCCCTTTTATATATGTCTAATTTAATATACAGCTGATAGTGTTTCATATTTTTATATATACAGTAATCTCTCATATACAGTAAATATCATTAATCTCCCATAATACAATAATCTCTAATATACAGATCAGTAATCATTTTTTTAAACTATTTGTTTAATGTATATGTCGACAGTCTGACAGTATCGTAAAAATCTTTACTGTTTGTTCACTGTATACATCGAGCAGTGGATAGTACTGTATAATATCTATATCTATCCACAAAAGGGTGTACTATCAATATTGAACTCCCAGGCATTGGAGAATTACTTTAAAAGTATATACTGCTACTACACTACAAAATAGTATATACCGCTACTTAACTAAAAGAATAGTATATACTGCTTCCTATCTCACTAGAGATCAATATATACTGCTGTCCTATCCAACTAGTATATACCGGGTTCACACGATACCTCAGATGCTTAGCATGGTTCAACAAATATACTATGTTCTGTCCACTCATACCAATTATTAATTACCATTTTCTTTCTATTGTTTATTCTGGTTTTGAGCAGCAACCATAGCTCATAACTTTCCACCAGGGTAGTGACTGCTTCCTATTCATACTGAAGTGCTCTTTAAAAAAAGAAATGGAAGACATTGTTGTCTCAGTGCAAAAGGGAGTACCAAGGCGTTGGTGTGGGGACCGTTCGGAGGGGGTCCAAACGTCCACAATACACGTAACCGCCCAGGAAGTTCAGTTTACACATAGAATGATACAGAAACAGAACTTCGATTAATTATACAACCGACAAAGGGTTCTAGTACACCAAACTCACACGCCACACGGGCCTATGGCCGTACACGTACAACCAAAAGATGCAACTCTGCACCATAGGAACGGCCTGAGTGTAGAGTCGACCTAGAACCGACGCCTTCGTCTTCGTCCCAATCCAGCGGATCGACGGCTTCCTCGACTTCACCTCGCAACTTCTTCCTGAACGGCTGGAGCCCAAAATATGCAAGACTAAGTACACAGTAGCTCCACAAGCCATGCAGGGAAACATATAGTGATGTAGGATATAACAAAGAAGGGAACTGGTTTAACTCTGAACCTTATCAGTAGTTCACAAACATCCAATTTATTAACAAATTTATTTTTAAAGGGTTTAATATTACATGGTTGTCATCTCTCAATTTAAACCATTATCACAATTCTACTTATGCCATTACTCTGGATTCACCTAGACATAGTCTTTCATTAACCGGGAGCACGACGTATTCGAATACCAAACGACTTTGCAGCGTTTACCCAGCGTTTACCCGCACGATACCCATAGCTAGCCAGGCTGAAGATAACAAAGTGTAGTACGCCCAAGCCTCATCTCTGGTTCTGCCCTAGCAGGTTATAGGACAGGCGCCTGTTGGCCTCAACTTGGCTTCGGAGGTGTGCACCAACCTGACGACTCATCTACCCACTATTGCAAACTAGAGGAACACGCAATCCTCAAAGACCGCAAAGGGCACTGCAGCACCCACACTCATATAATCAAATAATCTTACATCACTCAGTGGCCATTTACACACGTTAAAGCCTAAAATGCCAATACACTGAAAGGCTGCAGAAGTTCAATTCACTGGAGCAGTATACACTGGGGTCCGAATACCTTGATCGTGCGGATGGGCGCTAACTATGTCACTTATACTAGCACAAGGGGGTTATGTCCTTAAAACTTTAAATATATCATATACTTCAGAACTATCACATAAAATAACAGTTTTCATATAATATTCAACATGTTTATAATAAATAGGATTAACCTAGAGTTATCAAAGGTATGTATTAGGCTCAACTCAAGGCAAGGCATTATAATTATAACAATACCAAATAAAAGGTGTTCTCTATTTTGAAATACTTTAAAAAATTACTCATGCATCCTATTTAAGTACTTCAAGGTAGTACTCTACCAAATATGACCTAGCTCCGACGGTTCAATTATTGTTCAAAGGATGCATGACTTGCCTTTGGGATCGGCATAGTCATACCAATCGTCTCCTACGACTGCGTAGGCGTATGCGTCAACTGTGGACTTGGACTCCTCGATTGGATCTGCTGTGGCAGAATCTATCGATACACAAATAAAATAAATAGCGAATAATTCCAAATAAATACCAAAATTCAGAAAGTGCACAAGATATTAAAAGAGGAATTATGGAAGAAATTTGAGATTTTTCTGAAGTCGCGTTGAGCAAAAACCCTAGAGCCAAAATTAGGGTTTCATCAATGGAGGCTCGGATCGCAACGAAACTGGCACGGATGGATTCGGAATAATTCAAGGAGTCAGGAATAGGTCTCGGATTTTTGTTCTAAGGTCAAACGGTCACTGAACCAGTCAAACCAGGTAATTAAATGATTTTTGAAATTATCTTTTAAAAGAAAATGGTTGATTCTTCGGTTTTCTCTGGTTCAAGGAACCCGACGGCGATTCAGGGCTGCCGACGGCGAGAGAGGCTGAGGAGCGGCGAAGTGGGGCCGGTTCCGGGGTCTAGAGGCCGAGGCGACTCCATTCCCAGGGTCTACTGTAGCTGGGGAGGCGGTGGCAAGGCTGGCGTCGACATGCAAATCGTGGCGGCGGCGGCAGACCACGGTGGCATCGCTTCGGTGAGCTGGCAGCGGGGCGAGGTGGTTGGGAAGTACCAGGTGGCTGAGGGGGAGCCAGAAATGGCGACGGCTTAGGCTGGGGAGAGCCGAGGTGGCGGCGTGCCAGGCGGTAGGCGCTGGCCAGAGCAGGGGTGGCACGGCGCGGTGGTGCCGGCGAGTTCCCAGGGCGTCTCACGGGGAAACAGAGGAGAAAAGGAGTATTTGGCGTGAGGATGACGATGACCACTTCAATTTCTGAAGATAGGTAACAACGGCGACGAATTTTGGCGAAATTCCTCCGGCAGCCGTGCTAGGGCTCCTGCCCTGTTCGCTTCCGACGACGGCAGACGACGGTGCGAGGGTGGGGGCGGCTTCAGGGAATTGGGAGAGGAGGTGGAGGCCGTCCCGTTTGCTGTTGGTGTCGGCCGATGAGGGAATTTGCAGGGAGAGATAAAGGAGAAGACAAAGACAACGGCGGTGGAGGAAGGATGGATGCGGCGTTGCTAGTAGCTCGCTGGGACTGAGCTCGGGGAGATGAGCTCGTGTTGATCCAGTGCTTAGCGTAGAAGCAGCTGTGTGGCGAGGCAAGGACGCGTGGCTGGGAGAGGCATCAAGAGAGCTTCGTTCTGCTTCCTCCATGCAGAGGCTGAGGCAGTGGAGGTGATGGGCCGGCCTGGGCTGGGCCAGCCTGGGCTAGAAAAAGAAAGAAAGGGGTAAAAGAAAAAGTAAACCAGACCGAGGAGAAATGGGTCGAAACGGAGAAAAAAAATGGGCCAGTGATATCTCGAAGGAATGCGTCGATGATTCAAGAATGTCGCGGACTCGACTGCGAGGATTTAGGATGATAGATGGATGGATGGATTTGCACTTTCGAGAAAATAGAAAATAAAAAGAAAAAGAAAACAAAGAAGCAATTACGATGAACGAAGAACGACATTTTAAAATTGAACGAAACGATAAACTCGATGTGGATTTTTTAAAATACACAAAAATAAAAACGGTTTTAAAATTTAGTCATTTTTAGGGCTATTACAAACCTACCCTCCTTAAAAGAATCTCGTCCCCGAGATTCATCAAACTGTTGAACAGGTGCGGGTACTCCTTTTCCAATTCAAATTCTCTTTCCCAAGTCGCTTCATCCTCTGTATGATTTTTCCACTGTACCCAGCAAAACTTAATACTTCTATTTTTGTAACCTCCGTTCAATCGTCTCGAGAATTCTCTCAGGTTCTTCTTCATAAGCCAAGTCTGGTTGGAGTGTGATGTTTTGCAATGGTACCTGTTCTATTGATTTCCGCAAGCACTTCTTTAGTTGTGAAACATGAAAAACAGGATGAACTCCAGTTAATTCCTCAGGCAACTGCAGCTGATATGACACTTCTCCTCTTCTCTTCAGATCTGATTGGTCCGATGTACCGGGAGCTAACTTTCCTTTCATCTGAAACCTTGTAACTCCTTTAAGCGGACTCACTTTAAATAAACAAATGTCTCTAGTTTTAAAACTCAAGTCTCTTCTTCGATTGTCACTGTAACTCTTCTATCTGGTTTGCGCAGCTTTAAGTTTCTCCCTGATAATTCTGACATGAGCTTCAACATCATGTGCAAGTTGTGGCCCTATCAACTGACCTTCTCTCAATTTCTATCCAATTAAGCAAGAGTTTTGCATCTTATACCATACAGAGCTTCAAATGGTGACATTTCTAAGCTGGATTGATAGCTATTATTATATGAAAACTGCACAAATGGTAACAAATATCCAAAGCTGATCATAGACCAAAGCAATGCCCTTAACATATCTTCTTATATTTGATTCACTCGCTCTGTTTGTCCTCCAGTTTGTGGGTGATATGCTGAATTGAACCCTAATTTTGTACCCATCAACTCTTGAAAAGTCTTCCAGAATCTTGATACAAACTATGATCCTCTATCAGATACTATTCACTTTGGGACTCCATGCAAGATAACAATTCTTGTCAAATACAATTCAGCCAATTTATCTCCTCCATAAGTCTGCTTAACTAGTAAGAAATGTGCCACTTTAGTTAATCTGTCAACTATAACCCAAATAGCATCATAGCCATTTTTAGTCTTCGGCAACCCTGTTTATAAATCCATTCCTATTGCATCCCACTTCCATTCAGGACAAGGTAATGGTTGCATTAATCCTGCAGGTTGCTGATGATCAGCCTTAACCTTCTGACACACTTCACACAGGTTCACATGTTCTGCAATCTCTTGCTTCATATCAGTCCACCAAAAGGTTTTCTTCAGATCTTGATATATCTTTGTGCTTCCAGGATGAATTGAAAACAATGAATCATGTGCTTCCTGTAGTATTAGATCCTTGATTTCTTTCTTATTATGGACACATATCCTTCCTTGGAATTTCAAAACTCCTTTACTGATCTTCCGTAAAACTGGTGCCTTATTTTCTTGAAGATCTTTCTTAATCTTCTGGATTTGTGGATCTTTCTGTTGTGCCTTCTTTATCTCATCTTCTAAAGTTGGCTTCACTTCCATAGTATAATTACTGGATTGATCAATAAACTCTAACCTCAACTAGCAGATTTCCTTCAGTAATGGCTCTGAGCACTCTTGGACCATTGCATTACTGCAATATGCCTTTCGACTTAAGGCATCAACTACCACATTTGCTTTCCCTGGATGATACTGAATATCCAAGTCATAGTCCTTTATCAACTCTAACCAGCTTCGCTGCCATAAGTTCAAATCAGGTTGAGTGAAATATACTTCAAACTCTTATGATCTGTGAACATTTCACACTTGTTTCCAATTAAATAGTATCTCCAAATCTTTAGGGCATGCACAACTGCTGCTAACTCAAGATCATGTGTCAGATAATTCTGCTCATGTGGTCGTAGTTGACGAGAGGCATAAGCTACCACTCTTCCTTCTTGCATCAAAACACAACCAATTCCTTGACGACTAGCATCACAATATACTTGAAAATCCTTCTTGTTATCAGGCAAAAGCTAACACTAGTGCAGTCATCAGCCTTGTTTTAAGTTCCTGAAAACTCTTCTCACATTTATCTGTCCATTCAAATGGCACATCTTTCTTCAAGAGGTTAGTGAGAGGTCTTGCTATTTTAGAAAAACCTTCGATGAAGCCGCGCCGATAATATCCTGCTATTCCCAAGAACTCCGGATATCCTTCACTATCTGCGGTTGTTCCCATTCTGATACAGTCTTAACTTTCTCTGGGTCCACTTTCACTCCTTCTGCAGTGATGATATGGCCCAGAAATTATACTTCTTTCATCTAGAACTCACACTTAGAGAACTTGGCATATTAGCTTTTGTTCCCTTAATATTTCTAAACTAGCCTCAAATGTTCTTCAATGTTCTTCTTCACTTGATGAATATATAAGGACATCTCTATAAAGACTACACAAACTTGTCAAAGTAATCCATATAGGTTCCTTGTTCATCATTCCATGAAAACTGCAGGTGCATTGGTTACTCCAAATGGCATACAGTAAACTCATATACCCATATCTCGTAATAAATGCAGTCTTCGGTATATCCTCTTCTCTAAGTCTCTAACTGATGGTAATTCCTGATCTCAGATCAATCTCGAAACACCTTAGCTCCCTTATTGATAAACAATCATCAATTCTTGCAGTGGATACTTGTTTTGATAGTTTGCTTCATTAAGTGCTCGATAATCACACACATCCTCAATGTACCGATCTTTCTTCTTGGCAAATAGTACTGGGGAAGCCATTCTGACACACTTGGTCTTATGAAATCCTTTCCCTTCACCTCATCAATCTGCTTCTTCTTCCAACTCCTTTTAACTCGGCATGCACGCCATACGGTACATTGTCTTTTGCAATGGGTTTGGTTCCTGGCTTTAGCTTGATGGAGAACTCTTCTTCTCTTTCAGGTGGCATTCTTGGCAACTCTATTTGGAAATACATCTGGGAACTCATTACTACGGGTACTTTCTCAACTCCTGTAACTATGGTGTTTAGTGACTGTGGCAATTGGGTGGCAACAAGGGTCTCTTGACTCTGAACTCTACTTCTTCATCAGTATTGATCAAACTGATGATCTTATTCTCACAATCCATTTTCCTTATACTTATGCCCAACCATCATTCCAATATAACATACAATCCTTACATTTCCAGTAGCATAAGGTCTACAAAAAGGTAATCCTTCTATCCTGAATTTCTATATTAGGGCACTTAAACTGGGATTTCATGTCTGCTGATCCAGGGCATGGATCAATGGGTATTATTAAAAGCTACTAGGCTAACCCGCTTCTTAACCAAAACCAAAGAAATAAAAAAATGTGTAGCACCCGGATCGAATAAAAAAAGCAGGCTCTGAGTTAACAAGAACACACAAGTATAATGTCTGTAGCTCCAGTGGCATCCTTGGCTGAAACATTGATTGACCGCTTCACCTAAATAGCTCCAGGGTTAGGTCGTCCTCGTCCTGCAACAGCTCTAACTTGTCCTCCACGGTTTGGCATTACTCCTCCACGGTTTGGCACTCTAGTTCCACGTCCTGCCACGTTCTAATTCTATGGCACAGCACATGGCATGGCACTCTGGGCTCTTGCTCTGACTTGTGCAACATCCGTCGGAAAGTTTCTCCAGGGGCAGTTTGGACGGATGTGTCCCACCAACTTGTAATGATAACATTCCTTCGAAAAATTACTTACTGGATACTGATTTCCACCATGGTACTATTGTCTCTGTGGCATTGGAGGCCTTGGCATCTATGGTGGGAAACACCGAGGTGGTACTGCTGGCATCATCATCCTTGGTCTTGGGGCACTTGAAGAAGGCTTCATCTGCTGTGGAGCCTTGTGCTTGTGGCTTTCCTCCAATTCTCTTTTCCTATGCTCAATCAACAGGACCTTGTTGAGTAATTCAGACATATCCTTGTAGTCCACACCAGCAAGCTTGTACTTGATTGGTTCATCCAAGCCTTCGACAAACCACACCATCTTCTTCTTCTCTGTGTTTACATCATCAGGAGAATAGCGTGCAAGGCGCTGAAACTCATCATGATATTCTGCAATTGGCTTCCCATTCTGAGTGTGGTTTCTGAACTCCTTCATCTTTGCTGCAATCAGACCTTTTGGAATGTGCACCTTACTGAACTCCTCTGAGAATTCCTCCCATGTGATAGTCTCCTTGTCAGGATGAACAGCTTGGAAATTAATCTACCATACTGCAGCTGGACCACTAAGCTGATGAGAAGCATACAGAACCTTCTCTCGATCAGTGCACTGAACTGTGTTCAACTTCCTCTTAACATCCATCAGCCAGTCATCTGCTGCTAATGGTTCTGGGGCTGAAGAAAATGTCGGTGGCTTGGTCCTCTGAAAATCTATCCACCTGGATCCCATGGTTGATCCCTTAGCTATGGCGGCACCTGGTTGAGGCACCTGGCACAACGCGGTGGTGCCGGCGAGTTCTCGGCAGCGGTCTCGCTAGGGAAACAGAGGGGAAAAGGAGTATTTGGCGTGAGGATGACGATGACCACTTCAATTTCTGAAGATAGGTAACAACGGCGACGAATTTTGGCGAAATACCTCCGGCAGTTGTGCTAGGGCTCCTGCCCTGTTCGCTTTCGGCAACGGCAGACGACAGCGCGAGGGTGGGGGTGGCTTTAGGGAATTGGGAGAGGAGGTGGAGGCCGTCCTGTTTGCTGTTGGTGTCGGCCGATGAGGGAGTTTGCAAGGAGAGATAGAGGAGAAGACAGAGATAGCGGTGGTGGAGGAAGGATGGATGCGGCATTGCTAGCAGCTTGTCGGGACTGAGCTCGGGGAGATGAGCTCGTGTTGATCCAGTGCTTAGCGTAGAAGCAGCTGCGTGGTGAGGCAAGGACGCATGGTGGGGAGAGGCATCGGCAAAGCTTCATTCTGCTTCCTCCATGCAGAGGCTGAGGTGGTGGAGGTGATGGGCCGGCCTGGGCTGGGCCAGCCTGGGCTAGAAAAAGAAAGAAAGGGGTAGAAGAAAGAGAAAAGTAAACCGGGCCGAGGAGAAATGGGTCGGAACGGAGAAAAAAAATGGGCCAGTGATATCGAAAGGAATGTGTCGATGATTCAAGAATGTAGCGGACTCGACTGCGAGGATTTAGGATGATAGATGAATGGATGGATTTGCACTTCCAAGAAAATAGAAAATAAAAAGAAAAAGAAAACAAAGAAGCAATTACGACGAACGAAGAACGACATTTTAAAATTGAACGAAACGATAAACTCGACGTGGATTTTTGAAAATACACAAAAATAAAAACGGTTTTAAATTTAGTCATTTTTAGAGCTATTACAGTTGGCGGGGCTGGAGACTGGAGGCGGCGGTGGTGGTGGAGACCAAGGTTGGTGGCGGGGGTGGAGACCGGAGGCTGCGGCGGCAATGGTGGAGGCTGAGGCTGCGGTGGCGGCCGTGGAGGCCGAGGTGGCGGCGCAGGTGAGGGTGGAGACCGGAGGCGGTGGCGCTGGTGGAGACCGGAGGCAGTGGTGGGGGTGGAGACCAGCGGCGCGGTAGGGACCCGATAGCGGCGATGCTTGGACGAGCCCACCGACGGCACGGAAGGAGTCCCGACGGCGCCGACACTTAGAGACCCGATGGCGACCTAGGGCGAGGTGCGTCTCCAAAACTTCTCGGGTGGATGGGGATGGGCTGGAGGGGTATACCCCAGTGGCAGGCGGGTAGTTTTTGTAAATTGTTGTGGGGATTTTTATTTTTCGTTCGTTGGATTCCCACAAGAAGCCGCCTTTTGTCCGATTCTTCGTTCATGAGTAAATTTGGAAATCACACCGAATCAATTCGTCTGGGAAGCGGGGAAATTTTTTGCTCATTTGCTCAGCTCCAATTGATCTGATTGAGAATCACCCCCAAGAATCCCTACCAAACGTGCCCTAAAGGCGTGGTCAACTCAAACACAGAAATAAACTATATTGTATACTACATGTATAAGTACTGTATATCTCCATAAAACATTGGCCGTGGTGGTTCTATTTCTACCCTATAATACGCCAACTAGTTTTAATCCCCCCCACCCCCCCCCCCCCCCCCCCCCCCCCCCCCGAGCTCCTCCGACGCCAGGGAGCAGGACACCGGGCTCGACTCCTCCCTTCCAGTCATCGCCTTGCCTCTCCCCATCGCCACTGGCCAGCGCGCGGAGTCCCCTGCCTGGCCCCCTGCAACTCGCGACCGCAGGGCGCCGACCGGGGGCCGTCGGCCGTCCAGCAGCCCATCTGGCTAGGCTGCTAGGCGGCTAGCCCTCTGCTGGGCCTCTCCTCGACTCCTCCAGCACTCCGGCTCCCTCAGCTAGACGTCACGAATTGGCTGCAGGTGATAGCTAGCTAATTAATTTTTGCCTCATTGTGTATTACTAACTATTTCCCAATTTGTGATTTGTGAATGTGAATAAATTACTGCTGTCATTGTAGAATTGTTAAGACATGAAGATGAACTAGAGATTTAAATTATGTTGACAGGATGAGTAAAATGAGGCGATAAGCTTCTAGAAGGAAAAAAATTACTGAAACTGAATAGAATCTTGAATTTTCAACACAGAAGTAATTATTAAAAACAGCAAAATACTTGAACAATACAAACATGTGTTACTAACAAGTTTGCCCACATAGGCTCATAATTCATAACCAGGATTAGTTGCAGATATTTATTTTGCTACTCAGACTACGCTCATTTACCCGTTTCAAAGAACAAAAGTTTTTTATGTAAGGACCGAATCTAACTGTGGCATGTTTATGTCAGCATGAGTTTATGAGACTTTTAATTTCCTGCTACAGACCTACAGTAACAGAGTTACATAATACAATTTGTACAGGGGTATGCAAAGAATGAATCCTTAAGACAGACATAGCATATAGCATTCACATGTCATGACAAAACTAAAGAGAGAGAACAATATTTACTACACAGCTATCAACAAGTGTCACCAAAATGAACCGTGAACAGATTAGCTCCATGAGTCAATATGGAGCACCGACAATAATGTATTGCATGATGCCAATGGTAGTTGGGATCTATGAGTCAGGCCAACCATTAGAAATAATATCTACAACTTAGATTATTCATCATCATAAACCAACAGCCTTGGAGGCATTTGATTGACTTAATAGCTGTAACCAATTGAGCTACACTGTAAGTTATAACATCAATGGTTGCAGCTGTTTTAATAATCAGTTAACTTAATTGTTGTATGCATATAACCATACTGCTATACTTAGAAAATCATTCCTTGCACCTTGAAAGTTTTTTAACCAATGCATTATAGGGTAGATATTGGTCTTACCAGTGGCGGTAGCGAGCGTGAAAGTTTTTTAATATCTCAGTGAAGCCGATGCTGCTCTCAAGGCTTTAGTGAAAAAGTCTGATCACTGAATCATCTCCTGAATTAATATTGTCACAGTCTCACAGATTATTTTTCAGTACATTCGACCAGCATTTAACCATATGCACTACCAGCATTTAACCATATGCACTTAGGTGACTCAAGATTTCAGGCATGCATATTTCATTTCAAAAATAGCTTTGACACACAGTTGACCCAAGGGTAAGTTTGCCTTGTCTCACCAATACAAATATGATATGATCCATGATGAAAGACCAAAAACATTCTCCCTAGGATTCAAACATTTATTAATATGGATGTATTTTATCTATATTGACAACTAACTGATTGCCTATGAGTACTTATCCAAAAATTAATATTGATCAAATGCCAAATGCAACGGGACTGATAAGTTGATCTCATGCTTTGGACCCTTTCAGGATACTAAAGTACAGTGCAAGGATTAGCCTTGGATTGAATGCATCAAATTTTCTTTCCAGAGAAGGCATAAAGGGGACTTTCAAGCCTGCTGAAAGAAGAAATCTACTGAGGTTGGTCTAATCTATTATCTAAAGAAATTAGAATGTTGATTAAATTCTCTAGAAGTTGTTATATCTTGGGACGGAGGGAGTATATAAAATTATGGGGGAATAGGGCATCTGATTGTTTAGTCCCTGCATTGCCATGCGCTCGTTCATCTGACAACCTTTAAGGGTTTTAAATTTAAATTTTGTTCGCTACAGAATTTTGCATGGATCGAGATAAATTTACATTACGTTGATGTGCTGAATTTTTTTTCCTTTCTGTCTTCATACAAGTGCATAATGTTGATATAAATTGTTCCGTTAAAGGCAGAGCCCAATTCTCACATATCATTGTGTCAAAATATATGTAACAGTAACTTAATGGACTAAAACTGAATATCAATTATCAAATGATCAAGGTAACTTAATGGACTAAAACTGAATATCATAATAATGTATATCAACACTTTTTTTCTCACCTCTCCCATGCTGAAGGGGATCCGCGCAACAACTTTGGACAGAGGCGTGCAGCTTCAGCATATTTTCTTTCAATTATCAAATGATCAAGGTATCTCGAACCCACCTGAGATGAGATGACATGAACAAAATTTTAATAATGTACCTAGTTACTATGTGGTTAGATTTCTTAATTGCTGAAGTAGTCCTTCCTAAAAAAAAATGGGCTCATAAGATACTGACTGGTTTATGACATTGAACTGCTTGTCAACTTCTAAAATATGCATTGCACTAGGATAATATATACTCCCTCTGTCCCAAATTATAAGGCACCCTTTTTTAGGAAAATCAATCTTGATAACTTTGACTAATAATTATACTAACAATATCTATGTTTAATATCATGCATGTCATATCATTAAATTTGTATTTTAAAATACTTCCATGCGCTGCTAACTTTATAGTTGTTGATAACATATTATTTAAGAAATTAATGGTCAAAGTATGGTATTGGAGACCGTGTAAAAAACTTATAGCCTTATAATTTAGGACGGAGGAGGTAAATCTTCATTCTCCTGCTTAATGTTGTAACATTTAAAAGGTCAATTGTCTGGCTTCACCAACCTATCCTGTTAACAGTAAATCTATTCACAAGCATTTCATCACTTACTTCTAATTTCAGAGTAAGTAAATCGTTCCATCACATATATATTTTATCCTATAGTTTACTAATCATGCGAAATCAATTAAAAAGCAGACATGATTCATTAAAAAGCAGACGTTATTCATGGTCCATGGAACTGAAAATAGATGAAACAATGAAGAATCACCATTTAGCCATCAGTAAAATGAGTCTAGCTGTTCAGATTCTGCCGCAAAATCTGAAGAAACTTTGAAACTGTTTGGTGCACATGATTAGCTGCTAACCATGCTTTCCACGTGGTCTCATAACCCACTTCATAGCTCTTTCTTGCCTTGTCACATTGGAGTAATTTATACTGTCCATCTTAGTAATCTCATTATCGATGAGCTAGGAGACAATCTGATCCACTAGACATACAAATTTTTTTCAGATTACCTTGAAAGTCTTTATGGTTGTCTGCTCCTGTCAGCACCAGCTACTGTAAAACCTTTTGTTTCTAGCTTAATCGTTTATTTTGTAACTTAGGCTTTGCTTGGCTGAGCTTGGAATTTTTAAGTTTAGACTTTGATTTTAGAATTAATATAGGGGTAGCTGAATGGATTTGGATCTGCCGAATGTCTTGATTAGTTGGATGGACCAGTATTTGTCGCAAGAATGAGTTCCTTTTTTTCAGATCACCGCGTCAATTCTCTCGTTTCTGTAAAATCCATGCATTTAGTATTAGGTAGCCAATTTCCCCCTTTTTGGATGGAGGCTAATAACTTTCAGTAAATTTGAGATATGTTTGCTTATGAAGCACCAATTGTTGAAAGTGTACCTTGGAGCGTTATTACAAGTTAGAAGGTGACATGTGATCAATCTAGAATCTGATAAAGCTAAAAACCGCAGATCCATTAAATTATACAAGAATGTTGCATGAACTGGTACTCAAGAATTTAACCTGTTCATATCTAAATTCAGTATTTTTAATTTACTAAAGAAATGTTTACATGCCTTCTGGAAAGGAATAGTTCTGTTTGTTTACAGAAGAGGTAAATGGTAATGTTGATAATACAAACTTCCTAGGTAGGATTTAATTATGTGATCAAGCAAGAGGAAGGGAGATAACCCTTCAACTGTAGATATTGGTCTTACCAAAGGCGGTAGCGAGCGTGAAAGTTTTTTAATATCTCAGTGAAGCCGATGCTGCTCTCAAGTTTGTGCTTTAGTGAAAAGGTCTGATCACTGAATCATCTCCTGAATTAATATTGTCACAGTCTCACAGATTATTTTTCAGTACGTTCGACCAGCATTTAACCATATGCACTTAGCTGACTCAAGATTTCAGGCATGCATATTTCATTTCAAAAATAGCTTTGGCACACAATTGACCAAAGGGTAAGTTTGACTTGTCTCACCGATACAAATATGATATGATCCATGATGAAAGACCAAAAACATTCTCCCTAGGATTCAAACATTTATTAAGATGGATGCATGTTATCTATTTTGACAACTAACTGATTGCCTATGAGTACTTATCCCACAATTAATGTTGATCAAATGCAACAGGACTGATAAGTTGATCTCATGCTTTGGACCCTTTTTATTGAAACTCACGATAATTTTTCAGAATTCTAACGTGCAGTGCAAGGATTAGCCTTGGATTGAAGAGGTCCTCCTCGTCGTCTCAAAAGGTGGCGCTCCCGCTCAGGGTGCTCGAGGGCTGCTGCCTCCTCTGCCGGGACTGCGCCGCCGCTGTCCACTGGTACAACGCCGTCAAGATGCACTCTCTTCCACTGCTCCCCTGATTCTGATCATACCTAGGTTTTTCTTAAGTGTTAAATAGTTAAATGGGACTGCATTGGGTCATTGATGGTTGGTTGATAGATAAAAGAAAAAGAGAGAGAAAATAGAATAAATTTATGTAGAGGCTTCGGTAAAATTGCAAGTTACCTATGTTTCATGGATTTAAAATTCAAGATGGTGTGGTGCATGCACTAAACAAAAATTCTACAGCATGCACTAAACGTAAAAAATAGAAGATAGAATAACACATGTAGGAAAAAAGAAAGCATTTTTATTACATGATATAAAAATAGTTATCTTCAAATCAATCAGTGCAGTAATCTATTTGTAAGTGGTAGGCATCAATCTGCATATATTGACAGGCAAGAATGAATCATATATTGACAGGCAAGAATGAATCTTATTTGATGCCTGGATTCTGAGATGATCAGTTTGTGATCAATTGTTTGTTGTTCTTATTGCTCGGTTATATGGTCTGATATCTATAAAATTGTTCCTTCAATTTTTTGGTTATATAATATTGTATATCTTAACTGTATATCCACCTTATTTCAGAGGACATTTCTTCATAACACCCCCACAAGTACGGCTGCAACTATACAAGCTTATTGGTAAGGAACGATGAGGGTTTTATAGATAGTATTTGCCCAATGTACACAGACCGAACAACATTGTCACTGTTATTATCCTCCAAGTTGTTTGTATAATGTATATCTTATGGTACCCAAGATGTATATGTTATTGTCTAACGGTCTGTTCAACGGTATTGTCATTGTTCTTACACTACCCGATATGTTATTGCCTAATGGTTTTTTCAATGCGATTGTCAATGTTCTGCTCTGTCATGGAATAACGGTGTTCATCGTTTCAACTAACTAAACATGCCCTATGGCAGTTGCATGTTTGATTAGCGACGATTAGCTATATTTCGTATATTTGATTCAATTTTAGTTGCGGCTTATGGCCATGTGTCTGTGCACATAGTAAACACTAATCTCATATATCTTGTCGATTAGGCAGGTATGGACGCAAATTGCCATGCCAGTGGAGAGCGTGATGTATTCAGTGATATATTTGCCAGTGGAGAGCGTGATGTATTCAGTGATATAACCAATAACCAAACAAGTGTAGTGAAATAGATTGTTGTTTTGTATATAGTATTGAAATGCCTACATGCATATATGAGGTGTGAAATGCCTTTTTTTGATTGGCTTTGTAAAAATTCACAGTTCATGCACCAGAAAATATAGCTTCTAATGAGGTGCAATGTAAGAGGGAAGAAAAAACCATTAAACAACGAGACTATCGTGCAAGGAAGAAGGTCGAAACAAATAATCCGTTACACTAGCAAGGAGAGGTCTAGAAAACCGATCAAAAGAGAGGAAAAGAGCAGAAATTGTGCAAATAGCGTGTAAGAAAGAAGGTTGAGTTAAATGGTGTTAACGGTACAGTAACATCTGGCACTCCAATGTAACCATCAACTATTTCAACTTCAAAATAGGGTGAACAAGGTAAGGTCTAGATAACTGAAGTTTTCAACATCAGACACTCCAATGCAAGCGCCAACAGTTTGCCCTTCAGAACAAAATAAAGGGGGTGAGGTTCAACGATCTAAAATGTCCGAGAAAGAGAAGAGAAATGAAAAGAACAAAAAGCAACATGAAAGGCATGCAAAGAGGAAGGCTGAGTCAAGCCTTGTTAACGGTACTACAATTAAGGGCACTCCGCTGCATACGGCAACTCCCCCCCCCCCCTTACTTTGCGGAGTGAAAGCGGCAATGTCTTGCAAGCTGAAATGTCCAAGGAACATAGAGAAGAAAGGAATAGGAAGCAACGTGACTACCGAGCAAGGATGAAGAAGACAAACAATATTAACAGAGAGAATGCTACACTAGCCACACCTATATTTGGTAGGTTTCGTGTCATGAGCAACATTTAGCCTTAATCAATTGTACTCATATCTTTTTGTTGTAGGTCCTTACTCTGCCATTGGTCAAGGGTCACTATGTGAAATGGCGTATTCTGCCATTTTGCAAGTGGCAAGTGTAGCAGATAAGGAAAACATCGATCCAGAAGATCCAATGCATTGGCTTCATAGAAATGATACCTAAAAACGACAATGCAAGAAGAGAAAATTAATAAGCATTGAACAACATCAAGACCCACCAGACCTAGGTAAACACATTCTCTAAAATGTTATACATAGACGATATTTCAAGTGTGCTTGGTATTATTTATTTTGCATATATTCATGTGTCGACTGTTGATCAGGATTGTTTGAATTACATCGAGTTTGATAGTAGATCGTTCGAACCCCCACTAACTGATCTTGATGCCGAAGGTGATTTAAGAGAAATCATTGTATAATTCATAAAGTTAACCCATAAACTATATTATTTTATGTACAATGTACCATCATGTAATAGATCATGTCGAGGTCGCACAAACCAGTGAATGTATAGAAATTAATGATGAGGAAGCCATGCAATTTCAACTGCAAGGTAACAAGTGTAAACTACTCTTTACTTCACCCAATTATATGTACATGTTTACATAATAATGTCAAACATTGTTTCTCTACCAGATGATGGCTACAAGTCATATTGTGTGGATATTAAGGGAGTTAATGCTATCGGTACAGATGATCCATACGACTATATATACCACAAGCTACCAAAGAGACACCACGTTTTAAAGAAAGTATCTGACTACAAGTTTTGCAATGCGATTAGGTTTCAGTTCGAGCCTCCTGGATTCTGTTGCAGGCAGGGAAAGATAAACATACATATTCCAGCTGTTCCTACTGAGTTAAAACAATTGTTTACAAGACAGGTGCATGGTGATGCAAAGTATTTTAAAAAACATATCCGGTATTTCAACTCTCATTTCTCTTTCACGAGTCTTGGAGTGACCCTTGACCGCAGCGTCAGCATTGTAGCCGGTACCAGTATATATACTTTTCATGTGCATGGGGCATTGTACCATCGCCTGGACCAATTGGTGTCTAGTTCTCAGGGGCCTCATCATATGCAGCTGTATTTTTATGACACTGAAGATGATACGCTAATGCATAGAGTGCGAAGGTCCCCTGACCTTGATATCAACTTTGTCACAATAGTCCTAGGAATATTGGCAAATAACCCATATGTATAGACTTTCAACAGAGTCGGCTTTATGCCCAATCTAGATAACTATATGATTGAACTCAACACTAATGTCATGCTTGACCAACGAAGATACAATGCCCCACGACCTCCCAAGTTGTAGCTATCTGGTTAGAAAGAGATGATTCAATGAGAACATTCGATAGAAGTGTTATTATACATCCCAAAGGTGATAAGCCGCAGTATATCAAAGCATACCATGGTTGTTATGACCTGTTGGCGTATCCTTTATTTTTCCCTCTATGGAAAACAGGATGGAACCTCAAAATGCCATACCAAACTCCCCAAATGACACCAAATGATATGGATATAGATGGACCAAGTGAAGCACCGACTTCTGCTAACGTGCGTTCCAAGGAAGACAACCCTTTTGATGATCCATCAGGTAAGTACCCTCGTGTCATGTATCGAATCTTTGTGATAGTTATACTCTTAGGTTGTGTATAGCAATATCTCAGTTCTGTTGCAGAGCACGATGGCATTGACGACCGTTTAGACAATGAAGACGATAATGGTGTGGTTAATGGAGCGGGCAACGAGAAAAAAAGCTAGATTTGTCACAGCAACGGAGTACTATTGCTTTAGACTGCAGGTTAGAACAGGACTTTTTAACATCATCTTGTTTGGAGGATGTCTTTTTCAGTAATGGGCCGTTGACATGTACATCAAGATCGAGTCTATGAGGCTAGATTAGTACTCTAACCCTGAGAACCAAAAACGGATATGGGCTAAGCTATACCAGGTGAGTGGAATAAAATATAACCACGAGCATTAGAACTATCACTCAACCAACTACCAATGCACAAATAATTTGTTCATATTGTTGTTTATGTATTATAAGGTGACGTTGATGTAATCACTTCCGGAGAGACACGGGGTTCAGAGGTTGGAAAAAGAATTGTGTTACCTCGCTCTTTTCCTTGGGGTGATCGCGACATGTAGCGAAGGTTTCTTAATGCGATGGCTCTTCACCAATGCTTTAAGAGACCAGATTACTTCATTACGACGACTTACAACCCGAACTTGGAGGAGATAATAGAAAATCTCGAACTTGGCCAGTCACCGCAGGATCGACGGACCTTGTCGCAAGAGTATTTAGGGCCAAATTGCTGGACATGATAGATCTTTTTGTCAAGAAAAAAGTATTTTCGAGAGGTTCAAGCGTATGCCCATGAGTTAACAAGCCCTAATGGATATGATAAAGTAATTTGTACGGAGATACCAGATAAGTATAAATACCATGTGTACATCGTCTGCTCATTAAGCATATGCTACACGGACCATGTGGTAAGATAAATAAAAGGTGTGCTTTGTCATGTCTTGATTTTTCCTCAGGGTCTCAAAATTATTTAATAAATGATTTCTAGAAATTATAGTAAATTGCAATGCATTTAACAAGTGAAAATAAATTTTCCTTTAATAAATCATGCATGGAGGAATTTTCCTAATTTCTTCATGCCCTAATATACCCTCTGAATTTTCCCTCGATTTTCCAGAGCTCAATAAGTATTTTTAATAACACAAAGTTCATTTCAGTAATTATTGAAAAGGGGAAAATAAATAAAATCATCCTTCTCTTTTCTGGGCCGAGCCAGGCTCAAACCCTCCCTTGGCTCTGGGCTGCCCCGGCCCATCTCTTCCTTTCCCTCCCTCTTGGGCTATGCGCCCGGTCGGCCCAGTTGGCCACCCCATCCTCCCCTCCTTTTCTTATCAGGCCGCCTCGGCCCAGACTCCTCTCCTCCCCGGCCCGCTGCCTCATCCCTTTCCCTCGCAATAGCCCTGTCGGCCCACGAGCGCGGCCTGGCTCGCTTGCCTCATCCCCTCGCCGACAGGTGGGACCGAGGCCCACCTGTCGGGTTCTTCTTCAACCCTCGGCCGTCGATGCCGCTGCCACGTCGCGCACGTCACGCCCGATTCGGCGCCTCCCCCCTCCTGCCTCGCGTTCGAACCGGCACGGGTTGGGTCGTCGCCCACGCCTCCGCTTCCTCCTGCCCACTCACCCACGAAATCGCGGAGGCGCACCCCACTCCACCCACGACGTCGGCTCCCCCTCTCTCTTCCGCCGCCAACGGCGCCATGGCTGTTGCCGCCCCTCGAGGCCATATAAGGGATCCCCGAGGCACCCTCGTTCTTGCCCCCCCTTTCCCCATCGGAACCACACCTCCATCGCCACCCCACCGCGGAACCCCTAGTGCTGCCACCGGCCGTGCCTCCAGCCGTTTGCTGCCGGCGGTTGGAGCCACGTTGGGCCCTGCCACTTCCTCCTCCGGCTCCGCAAGGTCAAGGGGCATCCCGGCCACCACTCCCATGAAGACAGCTGTTACTGGAGTGCCTTCTTCCTCGTGTGAGATTATTCTGTCCTCTTCGCCAGCTTTTGGCCATCTTTTCCCGCTGCCCCTTGGATTTCCCTTCTGCCCTAACCCTTCCTGTGCTCCCCAGGTCCTTGAGGGCCTTCGGTCGTCGCATCCTTCCCGAGGGACCTCGCCGGAGTACTATGTCCACCGCAGGCCCGAGAGCTCCGCCGCCCTCCCCAACCCCGTTGTCGGTCGTCTCCCGTTCCCGCTGCCACCCCTATCTCGCTCGGTGAGAACCCCCGCCGCCCCGCTTTCCCTCTCCACCATTCTCCGTTTCTGCCGCCGCACCGGATGGTCACTGCCGGCGATCATCAGGCCATGCGGCGACGCCATTCAACCAGCCTGGCCGGCGCGACTGCTCCCCTTCGCCTGCGCCGTTGGATGCATTTCGGGGTGAGTCTGGGCCATCCATGTGGCCATCCTCGTCGTCGGCCGCATCGGCGTCACCTCATATTCCATTCCCCACGCGGCTGCCACATGTGCGGCCGTGGCGAGCCCACGTGGCAAAAACCCTAATCCAATCCCTCTCGATCATATCCCAGCCATCCATCTTGTTGATTCGATTTGAGCCGTTGATCCATTGAGATCCCATCTCAGCTATTCAATTGCCACCCGTTAAATCTCGGTCATCCGTTCGTCACCTGATACAATCTTGGCCGCCCAATCCGCCTGGATCCGATCTTGGCAGTCGATCCAAACTCTAATCCGATCCAGGCCATTTGTCCCTGTGGACCTCCTCCATATTCCTAGTCCACGGTGGACCAGCCCCTTTCTATCATCGACATGCGGGTTCCGCATGTTAGTGGCCCGGCCCTCTCTCTTCCCCCAAGGGCTGACGCCATATTTCCCCTTTTCCTTCACAAGAATAATATATTATTACGTCATAATTCGAATTAGGTTTTCTATTTAGTTTAAAATCAATTAATACTTCTAAAATTCATAACTAATTCATACGAACTCCAAATTGGACCATTCAACTCTCAAAATTCATCTAAAATTGAGCTCTACATTGGTTTACTTTTCATGTACTATTTACTTGATTTTTATTAGAGTTTTTTCTTGTTTTGTGTGGCAGCGCTTAGGAACGTTTCAAAGGATCGCGACTTCGTGGATTTCGCCCAAAGATTATTTGAAGGAGCAAGTCAAGTCACACATTCATCCTTGATCATGTTGAGTCTACTTTGTAGAATATTTTATGATTTATAAATAAATTGCATGTTTTACCAATTACATGGAATATGGGACTACCTATCCGCTTGCTTGAGACCATGTTTAATTGATATCCATTCCTTGACAACTTTAGGTGATAATCTGACTAGCTTATGTCTCACTCGATGACTTAGTTAGAGATAGGATCTGCTTAGCCATGCCTAGTATCACTAGATAACTAATGGGATAATCACATTATACTCTATATCTGGTAATCTGTTGAGCCGCGAGTTCAAGATGTTTGACCATGGTAATTCGGTCATAACTAATCAACTAAAATTTAATCCAATAGTGGGCTACGGATGTATGGTTTTACTGGTCGCACCCATGGCAATTAAGGACCGGTTCGTGGGAACCCCTTGAGCAGATTTCCGTACAACCACAAGCCAGTGTGGGCAATAGCTAGACTTGCAACATAGCGTCTCTCTCCTAGGCACTATTTGGTGAGGATGGGCGTGATGGAGTTGGGTCGGCTCGGGTGTCAGATTGATCGGCTTCCAGATCCATCGTGGGCAAGGGAGGTAGCCTAACCGACACGGTGTGCCCTATCGGCAAATACAACCTCAACATAGTATGGATGGTTGGGGAGGAGTTACGCGAATGATCCTATGATGGCCCCTTACTATGGGTTATAGGCACCTGGGGACATGTGCGGGGCTGTGTCTTGTGAGTAAAGATATACACCTCTGGCCAGAGTAAATCTATTCGAATAGCCGTGCCCACGGTTATGGGCGATTGGTCAAGACTCATCGTGATTAGTCTCAGCTTAATAATTTAACCTAAAATACTGCTTAGATTAGGTTGGATGGTTTGGGCCTGATCAACGTGGTGTAGTGTTGTTCAGTGATGGATTAATACTAACCAATATAACAATTGTTTTACCTATTTTACAACTACCATTGTTTGTAACTGCCTTTACGCAAATGAGTCACTAGCCTCCCTTTGCAATCCCGTGCATGAATGCAACTTTGGTGTGGCTTGCTGAATACGGTGGGTGGTACTCAGTCTTGCTATAATTCCCCTTTTCAAAAGTGAAGACCTTTCTCGTTGGCGTGAGCTTAGAAGACCTTGGCTTATATCCTAGTTGAGCTTGCCTATGGAGTGGAGTTGAAGTCACGCTAGTTTCGCCCTTCTGTCGCTGTTTTCTTTCGTGTGAGGACTAAGAGCCTCTTCTGTAAGTATTTATACTTTATTTACGTTTGCATCTATTTATTGATTTGTTATTTTGTATACCATGGCTTGATTCCTGGACAGGGGTGTTAATACATAAAATAGTCTAAAAATTGGCTAAATTTTCGGGCATGACATGCTTGCATGGTGGATGGGGAGTGTCGCTTTAACTATCCTCGACCGTTCTGTCAAGCAACACAGCAAGGAAAGGACTCGTACCCATTATATAGGAGGAGATATGATGGATGGAGTGTTAAGATTAGAGGTGCGGAGTTAGATAACAGGTTGGTGGTCCCATACAATCCTAGACTGCTTATGCGATATAACTGCCACATAAATGTTGAAGCATACTCAAGCATCAAATATGTGAAGTACCTGTATAAGTATGTATATAAAGGCCACAACTGTGCATCATTCTTAATCGACCCAGCTGGGGAAATCAATGAGATTTGTCAGTGCAAAGATGCTAGATACGTATCACCACCAGAAGCTATATATAGGATTCTTGGTTTCCCACTCTTCGGTATCTATCCGGCTATTTTGCAGCTCCAGCTTCATTTTCCTAACATGCAGTATGTTACCTATGATAAGTCTGGTAATCTTGAGGATGTTGTCAGTCAGCCATCTTCTTCAATGATAACACTTACCGAGTATTTTAAAATGAATCGCGTAGATGTGGATGCATGGAAATTACTATATAAGGAGTTCCCAGAACACTATAGGTAGATCGAGAATAAAATGTATGGAAAAAAAGAAAAACTAAGAGAGGCCAAGTGGGAAGGATTGTATATACGCACCCCGCTGAAGGAGAGAGATACTACTTGAGAGTGCTTCTGAACCATGTAAGAGGTGCAAACTTGTATGAGGATTTAAGAACTGTATCTGGTACTACATACTCTACTTTAGAGAGACATGCGAGAAGGTTGTCCTTATAGAGATGGATATGTCACATGACGACTGCTTGAGTGAGGCATCGACTTTCCAAATGCCATCTGCTCTCCATAGGTTATTTGTGACTATTCTGGTGTTTGGCGAGGTTAGTAGTATTCTTGCACTATGGGCCAAGCATAAGAATTCTATGTCTGAAGACTATAGCCGGGATAACGCTAACTCAGTATCAGTAGAGCAGATGGTGCTTAGAGACGTACAAGATTTGCTTCATTCCATGGAAAAGAATATCACAGATTATGGCCTTCCCGAGGTGAATGATATAGGTAATTTTTTGATACTGGTGTGTTTTATTTTTTATTAAATTTTGCTATCTTTGTACCAATAGTTTCTTGATGTATTTAGTTGTTTTTGTCAATCAGGTGAATTTTCCAATGATATGATGACAGAGGTTAGAGAGGAACTTAACATGATGATAGACCAAGAACACTTAGATATATATACATCTCTTAATAATGAGCAGTGTACAAGGTTTGATAAGATCATTGATCATGTCATTAACAAGAAGAGCCAGGTATTTTTCGTCGACGGTCCAGGTGGCACTGGAAAGACATTCCTATATAAGGCACTTCTTGCTAGAGTGCGATCCGGGGGGTTAATAGCCATTGCAACTGCAATATCTAGTATAGCAGCGTCAATATTACGTAGAGGACGCACCACACACTCGAGGTTTAAAATCCCCATTAAGCTTGCCCACAATAGCATGTGCAACTTCACAAAGCAAAGTGGCACCGTGGAGTTATTTCGTAGGGCATCCTTGATTATTTGGGATGAAGCTGGAATGATAAAACGTCAAGCAGTTGAGATACTTGACAGGTCCCTTCAACATATAATGGATTGTTCTTTGCTATTTGGAGGAAAGATTATTGTATTTGGTGGTGATTTCAGATAGGTTCTTTCCATGGTGACGCGTGGGACAAGGGCGCAAATAATCAATGCTACATTGCAGAGGTCTTATTTATGGGAAAATATAAGAAAGATATGTTTGTCGAATAACATGAGGGCTCAATCTGACCTATGTTTTTCATATTATCCCCTTAGGATTGGAGACGGAACTGAAAGCACGATCAGAGATGATTATGTTCATCTGCCTGATGACATTGTGATTGATTATGCAAACACCGAAGATTCAGTGAACAAACTAATTTAATATGTGTTTCCCTCGCTTAATGGTGAAAGAAATGCAAGCTCTGCAACATATATGAGCACATGAGTCATTTTGTTAATGATGATTGACAGGTTTCTAGGTTAGGAAAAGGTTTATCACAGCTTTGACTCTGTTGATGATGATCCCCATAATAGTTACCTTATTAACTTTCTCAACTCAATCACTCCAAATGGTATCCCTCCATATGAGCTCAAAGTAAAGATCAATTGTCCCGTGATTCTCCTTTATAATCTTGATCCTAATAATAGGCTATGCAACGATACAAGACTAATGGTAAGAGCATTCCAAGATAATGCAATTGATGCCGAAATTGTTGGTGGATAACATGCAAACAAAAGGGTGTTCATCCCAAGGATCCCTTTGTTTTCCTTGGACGATATTTCCCTTCCTTTTAAGTTTAAGAGAAAATAATTCCCAATACGTCTGAGTTTCGCAATGACCATAAATAAATCGCAGGGATAAACCAATATCGGGATCTATCTTTCAGAACCCGTGTTATTACATGGACAACTTTATGTTGCATTGTCAGGGGTGTGTCAAGATAAACAACAAGAATTTTGGCCAAACCAAAGAAAGGAATATATCTTACAAGAAATAGCACTAGGAATATTGTGTATAAAGACGTCCTGAAGTGGTGAATAGTGATAGGTAATAAAGCCAATATTTAATTTTTTCATGTAAAATTTTTTTTGAAGTGTCCTTACATATTTTGGTTGTTTTGCAACCTTGTTTCAGTTAATTAGAACATCAATAAGTGGTTGGATGGCTTAAATCATTTCAGAGCAGCAGTACCTATACTTTTTATTGAAGAATGTTTCTAGATAATGTTGTGGATATTGAGTAAATCCTAGGTTAAACATATATAGTCCTAATATCCTTTTAGTTGTTTTATTTATAACATTAATTATTATCGTAGCGTTAGTACGGGTACAGTACTAGTAATGAATAGGTGACCTAACATGTAGAAATTATTCCGATTGGTCGAGTGCCGCATGATGTGATGCTGTGCTGCATTTCATTGAACAGAGGCCATGTCATACATGTTGGGAGCTTCATCGGTTATGTGATTTTTCTCTCCAACAGAATAGCAGTGTGAAAAACAATATTCAATGTTTTTTTTCTGACGGACCACCTCATCAGCCGTAATTACTTGCTTCGAGATACCTCCCATTCTTATCAAACAACGGATTGTAGTAGTTCCATTACTTCTACATCTTCGTATTTTTCATTTCCAATACTGCCGTTCTGTAGGGTTGTGGGTGCAGAAGAGTTAGAGGTAAAGGCCATGCTGGAGCTAGCTGCTTGCACATTATTTCCAACCGATAGAAAGATGGAAGGTTAGTACTTTTGTAGACGTGTTTACACAGTATACACTTCAATGATCGGTAGCTATCTGCAGCCCTTTATTATTCAGGTATACATCATAGACGTTTGTTCTGTCTTTTTTTGGAGAACTTGTACATCCAAATATATATATATCTCATCAATAGTTACATGTAGCACGGAACCCAATAGTTTCATGCATCATCAAACAAGCTTCATTAATTATGTAATATATGTAATCATGTTTGACGTAATTGGACAGGTGAACTAATACTACAATAATTAGTGCCAAAGTTAAACTGATTTTTTGTTATAGCTACAATCTGAGGGACTTCCCTCAAATAATAGTACTACTAATATATGCTTTTTGCATTCATAAATTAATAAAACATTTACCACTACATATCAGTGCTTCCATGCTAGATCTCCCGAAACTAAAATAGTCTTCCATCATACTATCCAAGTACTGCAAACACCCAACAGGCAAACAATTTGAGAGCTGCAAATCTCACTGACACTGCCTATCATTACAACCAAACATGCACATGCTTGTTCGAACAAAATATGCATGTATAGTAGAAGTATATAACAAAATAGTTTCAAAACTCTTCAGTCCACGCCGCCTTCTGACGACTCCAATTGCTGCCAAGCACTCCCACAAGCTGGTGCACCGCCTCTACTGGCGAGCAACGCGCAGCCACGATCAGATGTACGCCGCATCTTGAGAGCAGAGCATCCCATCATCTGGGGACCAAAGCACGTAACAAGATATTGATTTAAGGTGGTGTTTAAATTGGCTTACTTATAAATTACACATAAAATGAAAAATACTATTAGCGCGTGATTAATTAAATATTAACTATTAAAAACTTGAAAAATGGATCTATTTGATTTTTTAGAGATATTTTCATATAGAAAATTTTTATAAAAAATACACCGTTTAATAATTTGGAAAATATGCTTACGAGAAACGAGAAAATAAACCGAGCTTATAAGTGCTGTGGAACGCTGCCTTAGTTGGTGACGCTACAATGGACTCAACCTTTTAGTCTACAAAATTTGAAGCCTGGATAAAAAGAGGTGAACTAAATTTCAATAGACTTTTAAGCTAAAAATATAAAAGGGCTGAGTTAGACTGCAAAAATAACTGTGGGCCATGACCCATTACCACCCTGACCTGCTGGCCCAGCTTTGATGAGGCTGGAGGCATGGTAGGATGGAAATCAAGTTTAAGTACAGCTACTGTATACGTCAGCACCTCGTCCAATCTGCTGTCACGGAAACCCGGTGGATTTGCAATAGAGATGTGATAATTAACATTGATGCTGATTTGAAGGAAGTCGGAAAATATGAGAAAAAACTAAAATTTAAAAGCTCGGAACGAAGGTTGAGAATGAAAAACATCCAAAAGGAAACATATACAAAGAATAAACTGTTGATGTGCAATTTCTCCTCCGTAAGTATCCTTACCTTGCTTTGTACTACCTCCGTCCCTTCCGTCCCTTAAAAGACTATTTTTTTTATTATGAATCTGGAGATAACCATTGATTAGATTCATAGCTTAAAAAACGCCTTTTAGAAACAGAGATAGTACTCATATTCTAATAGGGAACCAATTGGACACGTGATTTGCATGATGCCCCAAAAGGTAGGGATGAAATTTTCATGGTTTCCAAATTTATGGACAAAAATTAGAATCAATTTAAGATTTTATATGCATCTAGGATCATATCCTAGATGAAGCTCAATACGATTCGCTCCAAGAAGCCAATGCGACAATGGGAGCAGATCGACAGCAGCAAGCGGTAGGCTATACGCATTACACCGTGGATTAGTTAGAATGCACGCAATTCTACAGCAGCAAATTGATGCGGATGTGTTAGGTCCAGCAAGGCAGAAACTGGGCCAGTTCTATACTCTTGCATTTTCAGGCAGAAGCCATTTTTGAAGCCTGAAGTAGTTTTCATGAGACAATCCATATTGGTGGTAGCTTTTTTCCATATACCTCCCATTCTTACCGAGGAACTGTTCACACGTCTTTTCCTACTAGGTTGTCTCATGAAAGAATCTCTTTGCTTATATAATATGTTGCTTGTGCGTGTAGTGTCATGTACAAGATGAAGGGCAGGACCTCCTAGTAGTTGAGTTAAATACAAGTTATGCGTGTCCAGAATTGTGATCAATTATATACCTATCGACAATGGGTTGGTAGATGCGCGGCAGAATAATTTATAGTTGCCACGTAACTCCTCTTCCAAAAGCATAGTTACTAGGACTGGACGGATGGTCCGACCAGAAAAAACCGGAACTAAGGCCTTGGCCAGTTCGATCCAATTAAAAGACCAATGTGCAATCGAATCGAAGAAAAACTAATTAAACCACGGTTTTTAGAAAGAAACCGGTTAAACACCGGGCAAGAAACCATCATGGAACTATAGAGACACGTAGGTGGGAAGATGGGAGGGTTGAGAGAGGAGAAAATCAAAGAAAAAAAAGGCTAAATCAGGGATTCGAACCCCAACCTTTCCCTAAGGGAGGTGGTTTCTACCATTAGGCTATCATTGATTTTAGCATAGATTATAGACATATTTAAACTGGATTGAGCCGGTGGTCCAATGGGTCAAACTGTACAAACTATGAACCGAGGTCTTGACCAGTTTGATGCCTGATCCGGTCCTAATAACTATATCTAAAAGAAAAGAGCAGTGATCTGCTAGACTGATACTCAATTCTGTCACCGCCGTTCACGACTATATCCTCGTTCTGGCCCTAAATAAAACAAATCCTTACGGAAAAAATAGTACTCCCTCGGTGCTAAAAAAATTCATTTTTAGCTAATGTCACATATACCAATATAAAGTTAAAATAATTAAAATGCCTTTGTTTTAGTAAATTCTAATATATCTATATCTCATTTTATCAAATTCTAATGTATTTGTTCCTTACTTTTGCAAGCCTAATGCATTTGCTCTCCACTTTATTAAATTTCAATATATTCATTATCTTAAAGATGAAGTCTTTGTAGGACAAATAGAGAGAAAAAATAAAGTCTTTATGAAACAGAGGTAGTAGAAAGTAAAAAAACCAAAGTGTCATTTATTAATAAAAAATAGTATTGATAGATGAGTATGTAAGGGATATTAAGAAATAAAATTTCTTAATTTATAGACCAACAGTAAATAAAAGCGTAGAAATTAATTTATTTTAGATAAAGTTTAAATAAAAAATCAACTTATTTTATGATGACGCAGTCCGTATGTACATGTGACCAATGATGTCCTCATTTCCGTAGCAACGCTGACATCTTCGTTTCAGCGACCGCATGACCATGTCAGCTGTTTTTTGGCAGCTAATGACTCTAGTGGACTACTACTCCCTTCGATTAAAAATATAAGACATATTAGATGTATATATGATCTTTAATATTATATTTTAATTATTAATTTTTTTATAATATTTTATTAATAACAACTGTAACACCCAAAAAAAATTGTCTAAAAGCAACCAAAAAGAATGGCGAGGAGGCTATCCAACATAAAAAAAAATTCAGCAGCATGACCTCTATAACGGAGCAATGCAAAAGCAACGACACAAGAAGAGATAAAACTAAGTACCACAATAAAATAAAGTATCCTAATGAGCAGCTCAATATTAAACAAAGTCTGACAAGAACAACCTAACAACAACCACAAGGTCTAAGTTAAGGTTATCTGAACAATAGAGACTCCAAGTTATGGCACTATTATTATTATTACACAAGAATCACACTAATAGATGACGTGAATGAGTAGTGTGTGCTGCTACTTTCCTACCCTTTAAGCAAAAGTCACTTGAGTACCTAAGGAGATAGAAAAGGGGGGTGGGATATGAAATCTTGGCAAATGAACTACTTTATCAAGCTATTAAAATTGCAAGATTAATAAGCATCAATTTAATCTTCAATTACATGCTAACCAAACATCAAGTAATGAGATACCTCCGACAAACGAAACAACCGCATATAAGATAAGGATTGGTCACCACCGAAACTAGGGAGAGGCATAGCCTCCATAAACTCTCCCAAAACCTTAAACCAAGGCATGTATGTCATGGTCCAAAAATTTGAAGTGCATATGCAATGCAAATGCCATGTCTCCTGCATCCATACCCAATAAAGTATGAAGCCGCATCATTATACCCAATAAACGATGCTGTACCGGTACGGTCGCGGCTACAAGCAACGACATAACTCCATATACCCATAAATGACTGAGATGCAATGCAAATGCCTTATAAAAGAAGGATAAATGCATATAACATCATAAACACCTCTCAATATAACCAACACGACTCATTCCACCATACCAACCGGAGCATTATCAAACCATAAACATAGGAGCATAAATATCACCATAGAAAAACATAGAGCATATGTCAAAATGATTATAACGTGGTTTGAGTGGCCACATTATAGCAAACATATTTCTAAAATTTTAAGGTAGAGGTAAAATAAATAACAAGTTAAAGCTTGTAGCAAACCATCGCCACGTTTACTTGTCTCCAATGAAGGGTTGACCGCTCTAGGTGCGATCCGGAGCAATACCACATGCTTTAACAATATATGATAAGAAAAAAAACTCATGCTAATAAGTAGCTACAGAAATTAAAGCGCTCCTACGCCCTAACCCGACATCCGAGCAAAACAATTGCAGCAGTGCTGCTTCACTTCTTTGCATCTTTCAAACAATACAAGGTATGATGGCAAACAAAAAAACTTTTAGAATCTACACAATAAGGTCTACAACTTTGCTGTAGAGCTTTTATTTTAATCATGTCTCTAAGATGGCCTAAACTACCATTAAAAACAGAACATAATTTGCTCAAGAATTGAGTCAGCAAGCTTCACATTTTTATAAATCCAGATCCTTATATCCAAAAATTATTAAATTTAAGCAAAGAACAGAGAATTCCATAATATACAACTTTGGTATTATGCACCCTTGCAGAAAAAGTTTATTTATATGGCCTAAAGTATGCTAAAACCTTAACTCAAAAACCTGCTAAGGAAATAGTACAGCTGACAATAAAATTCCATAACTGGAGTTCCCTTCACCTAAAAATCATGATATTTACCAATCTGAAAACATAATGGAAAGTACTACAAGGCTCTCATACATGGAAAGGCTAAAAACACTGATAAGAGTCTTGAAATCCTCCTAGATCCAGTTCTGTCCAGAACTTCATCAGAACAAGACAGCCAACATAAGAAAATCATAACTCTCAAACCGCCTGGGCTAAAATCACAAAATTTCACAGACACATAGATCTGAAGGTCCTCTGCAACTTTGTAGTTCACCAAAATATTTAGTTTAGCCTCTAAGTCACCCAAAACTCTCCCCCAAGCAAAACTGTAGAAAATGCTAACCTGAAAAACGAGGAGAAACTCCCAAATAGCCTTACTCCCCACTAATCCATTCATTCCCAAGGTAAAACTCCATTATATTCATCCAAGTTGTGCTGAGGAAGATTAAACCTGGCTCACCTTGGTTACCCCCAAACCCTAGGGCAGCAGCAAGAGACGGGGCAGGACGGATTTACACCGAAGATGCACCTTTTCTTGCTCCTCTGATCGAGCTCGATCTGTTTTGCTAGTTTCCCCCAAGGATTTGGTGCTATAGGGAGGGGATTGAGGGCTTGACAGCCATGAAAGAGAGAGGGAGAGGCAAGAACGTGAGAGGGAGAGGCAGGGAACGTGAGAGGGAGAGGCAAAAGAGCATTGGTGAAGGAGGAGCACTTGAGAGAGGGGTGTGGGCTAGTTGGATGAGCCGGACCTGCCTATGGCCGGCCCAGGAAGCTCCCTTCTTTTTTGTTTGTTTTCTTTTTTTCCACGTATTACATTCTCCCCTCCTTTAAAGAATTCGTCCCCGAATTCCACCATCTAACGACAAACTAAAAGATCAAGCAAAAGAGAACCTAAGAAAACATATGACTCACCAGTCTCTAAGAGTTCGAATACTTTTTGCACATTTTCTCTTCAAGCTCCCAAGTTGTTTCTCGCTCTGATTGGTTGGTCCAGAGAATCTTAACATATTTGATAGTTCTCCTCCTCATGACTCGCTCTGAAGAGTCCAATATGCGCACTTGTTGTCATTCAATTGTCAAGTCCTGCTCACTCTAATTGGCTCTAGATCAATCTTGTGCTCGGGGTCCCTCAGATACTTCCTCAACATAGAAACATGAAAGACATTGTGTACTTCCCTCAATGAATCTGGCAACTACAACCGATACGCTAAGCTGCCTACCCGGGCTATGATCACAAACGGACCAATGTAACTTGGGCTAAGCTTCCATGTAGTACCAAAACGCACAATACCTTTGGTCGGTGACACTCTAAGAAGGACCTGATCACCCACTGCAAACTCTAAATCTCGCCTCCTTACATCCGCGTAACTCTTCTGTCGACTCTGAACGGCCAACAAGTTTTGTCGTATTTTACGTACCTTGTGAGATGTCTCTTGGACCCAATTTGGACCAACCAAAGACCTCTCACCCAATGTTTCCCAACATATGGGAGAGATACACCTTCTTCCATGCAAAGCCTCGTATGGAGCCATCTTGATACTAGCTTGGTAGCTATTATTATAAGCAAACTCTGCTAAGGCTAAGTGATCCTCCCAACTACCTTTCCAAGAAAGAACACAAGCACGAAGCATGTCCTCTAAGGCCTGAATAATACGCTATGATTGACCATCTGTTTGTGGGTGGAAAGCGGTACTAAGTGTGTGATTTGTACCCAAAGCACTTTGTAGACTTTGTCAGAAATTAGACACAAATTTGGGGTCCCGATCTGAAATAATTGATTTTGGCACACCATGCAGTCTCACTACTTCCTTAATATATAAGGGGACCAAATCTGGTGCAGAGTTAGTTGTTTTAATTGGAATAAAATGAGCAGTTTTTGTGAGTCTATCAACAACAACCCATATAGCCTCCCTACCTCGTGGTGACCGAGGTAAACCAACTACAAAGTCCATAGTAATATGTTCCCATTTCTACTCGGGGATCTCCAAAGGCTTTAATAGACCTGCAGGCTTTTTGTGCTCTGCCTTAACCTGCTGGCAAACTCCACATGCTGCCACATATTTAGCAATACAGGTTTCATCCTTTTCCACCAGAAGTTTTGTTTCAAGTCCCGGTACATCTTGGTCTCCCCAGGGTAGACTGTATAAGGAGTTCGATGTGCCTCCCTTAGAATATCCATGTTCACATTTGATTTCTATGGCACGCAAAGACGTCCCCTGAAGCGTATCACCCCACGCTCATCTATGCTGAACTCTCGTGGTTTACCTTTGTCAATCCTTTTTGAACATCCTGAAACAAGCGATCATACTTTTGAGCCTCATGCACACGCTCAAGTAGGGAAGACTGAATAATCATTTGAGTCTCCTGGTTTGCAACACCCATATAACAAAAAGTAATACCCATACAGTCTAAATCTAAAATTAAGAGCATCACCGCGTTAGGAACCCCTATCCTACTGAGTGTATCCGCCACCACATTCGTTTTTCCTGGATGGTACTGGATAGTCACATCATAATTCCTTATCAACTCTAGCCACCGACGTTGTCTCAAATTCAACTCCTTCTGAGTAAAAATATATTTGAGACTCTGATGATCAGTAAAGATGTCACATGACTCACCATAAAGATAGTGTCTCTAGATCTTCAATGCAAAGACCATTGCAGCTAGTTCTAAGTCATGTGTCGGGTAATTCTGCTCATGCTTCTTAACTGTCGTAAAGCATAAGCAATTACTTTATCTTCTTACATAAGCACACAACCAAACCTAATACGAGAGGCATCGGTATACAAAATTTTTTAGATATAAATCTAACGATTCTATATGCATGATAGTAAACACGTTTATTTTTAATTTAATTATTGATTAAATATTTTAATTTTTAATTTTTTAAAAATAAAGATGTCTTATATTTTAAATCAGATGAAGTAATGACTATAATTAAGAATGTAGGCAGGGCAGGGCCTTGAAACCGGTAGGCTCCACCGTCGGCTAGGCGTAGGCGTTGTCGCGTGGGCGAGCGGTCAGGAAAGCGGCAAGGAGGCAGCGTTCTCTATCTCTAATCCTAAATTCATAATCTTCTCCCTGATGGTCTTTCTAAATTGACAAAACATGTGTTATCAACATTGCTTTGGTAACATAAAACTGATCGTTGTCACTTGGTAAGTTGCCACCTCTTTTGTTCAAATTTTGACTACTACTAATTTGGCTCGAGAAAAATGTGGGCACGCCGAGTGGAAAAATCATGGGTCTGCCACTGCTAATCCAAATCAAGGAGGTCAATGGTATGCTGAATAATGCGTACAACTAACTCAAGAACCTAAGGGCTGGCTGACATAGCAGAACACCGTGGACTACATGAACTCCACACAATTCTGCAGCAGCAAAAAGATGAACTCCACACAATCATCAGGGTTATGGTCTGGGCCAGTTCTTTACTCTTGCCTTTACAAGCTAAGTGCAATTTGGAGGCTGGAGTATTTTCCATGGCTCGTTGCCCTGCGAGGTTATGTTGTGGTAGCTTCTTTCCATACGTCTCACATTCTTACAAATGGTCTGTTCCTACTAGCTTGTCTCATGCAAGAATCTCTTGTCTACTGTGAGTAGCTTATATATGTTGCTTGTGTGTGTGGAAGGTGGAGTTAGATAGAAGTTCTGTGGCCTGAATCGTGATCAATTAGCACGTACTGACAGGTTGTTGGTAGGTAGTAAAATGATTTCTAGCTGCAACATTCTAACTCCTCTTCCCTCCACCCAAAAAAAATACTGAATGGTCATATTACTACTAAAGATTTATTGAAAGGCAGCGACATTTAACAATGTATCATAATTCAACCACCTTCTTGCACTTGTATTTTTTTCCTGGCCCTCTCAAGACCTCAATAGCCGTTTCACAAGGTGAAGGAGCGATGTTTGTTACCGTGCAGGAAGGTTTGATTATTGCAAATCAAATTGTCGTTCAATATAAATAGGAGATGCTTAGGGGTCATCACTGATTGATAGAATAACTAAAACATAAAATATTTTTTATAGCCATTAGCCACAGAGTTATCTTAATCTGTTATCTCTTAAAGTACATATCGCTAAATTTATTCAGTCTCAGTATATCGATAAATCAAATCATAGTAAAATCACAGGTGTCTAATAAATTTTTAAATTGTTAAAAATATAAGCACATATATGACTTCGTCCGCGCCAGCTTTAATTTGGTGCCGTTTGATCCGGTCAGCAATGAAACACACACGAACCTCATTCGTTTTCCGCACGGACATCCTCATCGGGCCCATCCGGGCCAGTGTGCGAGTCATGCACGCCAAGCATTCCTTGGGTTTACCCAAACAAAAGATACTCAATGATGTGGTGGCCATACATATTTCACGGGTAACCACACTTATAGTTAGATTCGTTTGTGCAGGATATGTTTATCCGATCCTAGGTTTTTATATTTGGGACGGAGGGAAAGTAGCAAGAGATAGATAAGAATGTGTGCTCTTGTGTAGCAACAACATCGAGGCGAGCAGTCTAACAAGCGGTCTCAGAATTTTCTTTATAATGTCAGCTAATGGTTAATGTTGTGCGTGCTGAAATGGGACATTACTACTAAAACAATACATATGCCACTATATCGTACC